>OY728132.1:2066124754-2066749754 GCA_963277665.1 Viscum album
TGATCCCTAGTAAGTCTTTGGTATTAGTTTCATCCTCCTCTTTCGTTGTTCTATGTTAGGGTGGCAGAATCCTTAGACATCTTTGTGTTCTAATCATGAACGGGGTGGATTTAGGTTTTTATTGTTATCTTCATCACCTTCCTCCTCATTGGCATTACCCCCATTAAAGAACTATATTAATCACCAATTAAAGGTGGAGATTCTAAACATAATCACATTGTTTGTTTAATTGAATGTATATTAAATATTGTGATTACACCGAACTAATGTGTCCTTTAATTAATTTATTCATATATAAATGGTGAATCATATATTTTGATATTATCTAGATCCCTTTGAACTCAATTCTTTATTTGACATAGATTTTTTCTACCCCTTGGGTGAGAAAAATCTTGATTAAAAATTGAATTGTATAATGGTTTACAGTGTGTCTAGCATGACATGAGAGCTTAGGTGATATTTTTTTTATATGATCTAGGGGTATGGATTGTTTATTAAGATGTATTTTGAAAAATTGAGATATAAATGAAAGTGTAATTGAATGGAAAATGGTTATTTTCATAATTATCAATAATTTATTATGATGGGATATAGTGATATCCTTTCTGTCATGAATTCTTATGATACATTCTAAAATTAATATATACTGAGTTATTCCCTGGTACATGCTAAAAATATTATATACCAAGCTATACCATGATATATTTTGAAATTATTATATATTGGGCTATTACGTGACACATTCTGAAATTCTTATAAACCGGTATATTCCCTCACAAAAGCTAAAATTATTATATATCAGTTCGTGCCTTAAAACATACTGAAACACTTATATAGTGGGTTATGTCTAGTGATGCATGCTGAAATTCTTATATAGTGAGTGTAACCTATATTTCTGTGATTTTCCCATGGATATATGGATATGGTTGGAATGGATGTGATATATGATTAGAGACACACTAACATGGCTTCAATGAAGGTTATTTAGATATACTGATATGGTTGTCATTGTTGGGGTAGATGATCATAGAGATTCTTCCCTGGTGCTGAGGCGGGTTGATTTTCATATTGTATCAATTTATTAATTAATATTCAAATATAATCCTTATTTAATATAGTTATCATCAGACTAGTTATGTTTATACATGGTGGTATCGACCTATCGAGTTTTACTCACACCCCATTCATGCCATCATTCTGTACCCAAGAAGATTATATGGATGCAGGTTTAGACTAAGGAAATAGACCTTGTTGATTATTTTATTTCTTTTTAGTTGGGATGGAGTTAGGATATGGGACCAAAATGGGGTTTAGGACTAGCGTATTTGTGATATACTTTGTCATTATTGATTAATTTTTTTCTATTGTACATTTAGATACATCATAGCATGTCATTAGATGATTCATTTCTATTGGTTTATTTTTTCCTCAATTTATTTCCTATTTTAATGAGATATTATTTCTTCTTATATTTTTCTCCGATTATATTATTAATATTTTTTATTTCTGTAGCTATGTAACTCTATAACAGTGGGTATAGTATCCCCACTACACTGTTCTCACCCCCGCTACTAGTTGACAACCTCTGGAGTATGGGATTCATTCCTTAGGTCTTATTGCTAACCCTTTGTGGACACATGAGAGATTACTGGATTAGGGGATCTTAAACAGTTGTATCATTGGAGAATGTTTTTCTTTTCAATTTTCTTACTAATTTTAAATTTTTGAAAGGACACTAGGATGTGTCAAGACTTAGTAATGTGCTTGTGCATGGGAGTATCATACCCAAGTATAGAGGAAAATCCAAGGGCCATGGGTGATATTTTTTTTGTATTGTTCTCTCATTACACTTGATGTTATTTAACCTTAGTTGATTCACATGTTGGGTTATTATTTTGTGATTTTATTGGTTTCTATGATTTAAAATCAATAAATGATATAACATAAGATGAGTACGCATGAATCATGATAGGCACATGAAGATACATTGGCATACATTTTACGAGATATAGAAATATCTATTTCATGTGATATACACTTTCCTATATGAACCGTGATATAATAAACCTATTATATCTGAGAAATGAAATAAATGAACTGATATGTCATGATAAAAAACTTATAATCTATGTTTAGAGAGACCAAGAGTTATTATATCTATTTTTTTCACCTATAGAGGTTGACCGTGTTATAGATAGTGTTTATATTGTAGTGAAAATGAATCCTCATCATCTTCGAGTTGATAATCAAGAGGGGAAATCATAACACTACTAATATAGATGAGTCAGGGATTTCCCTAGAACATAAGGATTAGATGAAAGGTCAACTTTACAACAGATTTCTGAGGGTCATGTGTTTCACAGAAAGGGAGACAATACACATTATTCATTAAATAAATGAAATTTTTAGAGACTTATAGCTACCAAATAAACCTATCTTAAATGGGGGAGGGAATGACCTAGGCATTAGAGTTCTGGATCGAGTAATTTTATAGGATCTATAGCCATCTTGAGACACCCTCAAATTTTTGGGAGAATCATGATGCATATATACTCTATGGACTAGCCAAGAGTTGGTGGGACATTCTACAGTAGGATATGAATTAAAAGGAGATATCTTGAAATAAATTCAAGAAGATGTTCATGATCCAGTTCTATCATAATACATGGAGGGTTGAGAAGGTTTATGTGTTAATTCACCTAACTCAAAATACAATCTCAGTGCGGGACTATGTGAGATTCTTCAATAACTAAAAGTGATTTACACAATATTTAGGTATTGATGAGATCTCCATGGTGATACGTCTGTTGGATAGTATTCACTATTAGTTTAGGTAACATGTGAATGTTTTATCTCTCAGTATTTTTGAGGATTTGATGAAGCAAGAACCCATTATGGAAGGTAATACGAGTGAGGCCCCAAGAAACATTCATTCTGTTTCAGTAGGGTGAACGAGGAACTTGTATTATAGTTGAATAAAGCACTATTTTTGTAGGTTTTCCAATTAAACAATGGGTATATTATTTAGGGTAGTTAAAAACTTTCATAGGGCCATGCTTTTTTGTTCTACAGTCAGTGTGATAATATGGGACAAAAGGGGACAAAATGTTCATACCTACTTTAAAGTGTCATGAATGTGGTAGAATGGAACACCTACAAGCGTTTTCTAGGGGAAATCAAGAGTATAGTAGTGGAAATGGATCTTGAAATGTACTGGAGTCTGGGAAATTCCTAGATAATCCTTAATATTTTTGTAGTTGTATTTGTAAAATTTTTTTGTCCATTTAGGGGAAATGGTACCCTAATGTAGGAATGAAAATACAAGGTAGAGGAAAAAATGCCTGAAGAGTCAGAAAATATCCCATAGTAGTGGGGCTACATAGATGAATGTTATGAAGAATACTTGAGGTATTGTCGATGTATGATCATATATTGTACGAGGTACAATTCATGTATCACCTACCCTTTCTTGAATTTTGTTTGAAACAGATTCATCACGTTCCTTTTTATATTCTCTTTTTAAAACCGTTTTGGTCATGTATGTGGAAGACTTGGACAGAACTTAAACCATTAAAGCACCATTTGGGGTGTAGTCTGAGAATATCCAACAATGAATGGCATGTTTTCAAGAGATTGGTGCTTACTGTTTTTTTGGGAACCATTTGTGTTGGATATGACATATTTTTTTTGATTCATTTTATGCACTGTCTAGTTCAGACCATGATTATGTTAGCTATTACTGGTGGAGAGTTAGTATTATATCTCTAGATGGAGACAACATTCTCACCAGGGTGAGTGGGATCTTCAATCTAGTCATGTAGGACCTAGTTAATGAAGATTAGATTATATCACGGATTATATATCTACTCTTGATCTAGATGACAGTGGGATGAAGCCTGATTCATTTACTCCTACAGTAGACCATTTTTAAGATTTCTTTTCTAATGGTTTCTATCATTTACCACCTGATAGGAGGAGATATTGAGTTCATGATCAAGTTGGTTCTAGGAGTAGTTGCAGTTTGTATCCCACCTTACAGGATAGAATCAGTTGATATTTGGGTGATGAAATTTTAGTTGGAAGATCAAAAAATTAGGGGTTTAATATGTCCTAGTAAATATATATGGAATTATAAAATTAATTTTTCCAAGAAGGCTGATGAGTATTTGTGATTATGTGTGGATTATTAGAGATTCAACCAGATTATGGTCAAGAACTAGTATCTCATTCCATGCATTGAGGATATGTTCGATCAGTTAAGTGCTGCTAAGATCTTCTCCAATAACAATTTGATAATTTTATACCATTAGTTAAGGGTGATAACATGAGACACAACTTGGACTTCTTATAGAATATGGTATGGCTTTTATGAGTTTTTAGTGATTCCATTTGGTTTAAAAATGCACCAATGAAATTAATGGCCATAATGAATCATATCTTTCAACCTTTACTGGAATGATTTTTTGTGGGGTTTTAATGACATATTAGTGTACACTCTATCAAATAAAAAACATGACAAACATATTGACATCATCCTATGTACATTCAGAGAGAATTTTCAATTAACCAAGCTAACAAAATACTGTTTCTAGATTGATAAATTTCACTTATTGGGCCATGTCAACTCATAGGATGGAGTGTTAGTGAACCCATCGAAGGTTGAATCCATGGTATCATGGGGGAGACCCATGAATGTATTCAAGATTAATATATTTATAGGTTAATTAGGTTATTATTAGTGCTTTATCAGGGACTTTTCCTATCTTATAGCATGGATATGTGTGTTGATTAAGAAGGGAGTGATGTTTTTGGATGGATACTTGGAAATGATATTTACAAGAGTTGATAGGAATGTTGAACTCAACACCTATTATCAATATAAATATTAAATTCAATGTATATACCATGGACTGTGATGCATTTTGAGTAAGAAATAGAGTATTTTTGATGCAGTAGAATCAAGTGGTTTCTTATAATTCCATATAGATTAGACCGCATGATAGAAATTCTCCAACTCATAGTATGAGTTTGATCTACTGGTACATTACATGAGATATTGGTGACACCATATTATGGGTGATTGGTTTTTGGTATTCATGGACAAGAGGATCCATAGGTACATATTTTCTCAAGGGGACATAAACCTTTAGTGAAGGTGGTGGGATGAGTAACTAAAATCTTTCATCTTCGAGTTGGATTATTCAATTTTTGTGGGAAAGATTATTTTAACTTATTTAATTCAAAATATAAAGAAAGAGTAAGTGTATGAGTCTTATAATGGGTAGAGAATTATGGAATTCTTTGCAGACATGCATCTAGATAATTATAAGTCTCAAGGATGAGTATCTATGACATCGACATCTATTATACCCATGATTTGGGATGGGATTAAGGAAGATTAGTTATATAATTTATATGGATTAGTTCTGAGAGAGAGATTATTTGGTCGGTATACACCATGAGGATAGTATCTTGAAATTTTAATTTCTCCTCTTTTCTGTGGCAGAGTATGGGTTCCTATGGACTTGTGTGAGGAGATGATAGGATAGTTTAATGCTTATATATGGAAAGTACATCCTAGTTAGAAAAATATAAATCATGACCGCCACATATATCACTAGTGGTTTGGAATGAATAAATTTTTAGTAGGATTTGTGGACATATGTTTCACTTATCGAGAGGTGATAGCTGAGCATCAAAGGATATCTAATCATTTTCATCCTTTTCCCATTCTTGAGTAGAAACGGGAGAATTGCATAATGGATTTTGTGATAGGATTACCCATGAAAAACTATATGAATGATGTAGTATGGAGGATCTTGGATCAATGATTGAATGTAGCCCACTTGTTTCCTATCATGGTGACCTTTACTGTCGATAATCTACTTAGTGTTTAAGTGCATGAGATAGTTCATCTTCATGGCGTTTTGAGGAGTATCATTTCAAATAGATATCCTCATTTCACATTGTGGTTCTCACAGGGCCCTCATAAGGATCTCAGACCATAGGTTCTTTTGAGAATAACCTATCATCCTTAGATTGATGGTTAATCTATGTATACTATTTAGATTCTTGGGGAAATGTTATGATCCTATGTTTTTTAACTTTATAAAACATGGGAGAAACATTTGTAACTTTTTGAATTTAAATTTAATAATAGATTTTAGGAATCGATGCATATAGAAACTTTTGGAGATTTGTATGGTAGGGCCTGCCATTCACCACTTTTTTTGTTTGAGGTAGATGAGTTAGTTCTTACAAGTCCTTGTCTTTTGTAGGATACATTTATGCCGGTTTGGCTAATCAGTAAGTAGATATTTACATTGTAGAATAAGAAAAATTGTATATTGATCATCAGAGTTGACCTCTGATTTTGAGTTTGGTTATAATGTTTTCCTTAAGTTGTATCTTAGGATGGGGTAACACCAAAACAGATAACTTTTAAATCGAGTGCCCTGGTTTGTCCGGACATTTGAGCTAGTAGATAGGGTTGTCTTAAGGGAATATAAATTGTCCATTCCATGGAGATATATATACATGTGACAGTATGTTTCATATTATTCATTTTCATGATATTTTACTTACCCTTATCATGTGGTGGACATCATGGAGGTCGACCTTTGTACTGATGTGTCCTTTTAGGTGAATCTGATACAGATTATAGAAAATAGTGAGAATGATATCTAGGGGATGTCTACAACTTTATTTTAGGTAAAATGGAAACAACGTTGTGCTATGGTGGAGACCTAGGAGATGGTGTATAATATAAGAGAACAATATTCAGACTTATTCACATAGACCCCACAAAAAATCTTGGATAAGCTTGAAGATGAGCTATTATATAGTGCGGAGGATGTAATATCATGTATTTTTTCAGGTATTTACATCTTTGAATTTTGTGGTAAAGTATTTGGTTGGGTTTTCCTTTGTTATTAAGCCTTGCTGTTGAGTCTTATTCAAAACTAGAGATACTTTTTTGGGGAAAATAACCTAAATTTATGAAATGTATGTATATTTAAATCAATCAACTATGGGAATAAACATGTAAAATTGGGTTGCAAAGGATTTCATTGATTTTGAGGGTTTTGGATGTCAATGATGTCTTTTTTTTGGAAATTGGACTATAAAATATCTGTAATGAATTTACACATCATGTACATGTTTCATGACATATATCAACCTCCATACACATTCCATAAACCAATGCATGGGATGAAGCTATTACACATCATGTAAACCATTAATGTCATGTAAAAGTCGATTTGGATAAATATTATACTGAGGTGAAGGTTTTTTTTGCATAACTCTATTGTCATAAATACACAACATGAAAGGAGGTTACACTCCCTGTATTTATCAGGAGTAGTAATTTTATGGTTGTCGTTCCAATGTAACAGTCATTCTTCTTCCATTTATCCTTTTTCCACTCAAACATTAATGATTTCTAAAACAATTGTATTGTTTTCCTCTATTATGAATGTCTAGTTTGTGAGATTGTTCCCTAGTATGTTTTTTGTATTTCGGTTTACCCTCCTCTTCTATTGTTATCCATTAGGGTGGTGGAATATTTGGACCACTTTTGGTTGTGATCTTGACCTGGTTGATTTAATTTCTTCTAAAGTTCTTCATCACCTTCTTCCTCATTGGAGTTACCCCTTTGGAATTACTACTTTAATCATCGGTTAATGTTTGGGAGTTTGAACTTAACCCTAGGGTCTATTTAATTGCATGTATATGCAATATTGGGATTTCACTGAACTAATGTGTTATATAACTAATTTATTCAATGATAAATGATGAAACAAGGACTTGAATATTTTTTGGATCCCATTGGATTCAATTGTTAATGTGACATGGATTTTTGATACTCATTGGGTGAGTGAACCCTTGATTAAGAATTGAATTGGCTAAAGGCTTAATGTGTGCTTAGCATGACTTGAGACCTTAGGTGATTACTTGATATAGAATACTTGGTTATGAATTGTTTATTGAGATGGATATTTAAAAATTGATATATAAATGAATGTGTATTTGAAGGATAAATTGTCATTTTCATAATTAACCATTGTGGATTATGATGTGATATTGTGATATCCCTGTTGTTTTAACATTTTGTGATACATGCTAAAATTATTATATTCTGGGTTGTATCATATCACATGATGAAATTCTTATATACTGGGATATTATTTTAAACATGTTGACATTATTATATAGTAGGATATACCCTAATACATGCTAAAATGATTATATACGAGTCTATGCCCCAACATATGGTGAAATTCACAAATACCCAGCTATGCTCTGACACATGATGAAATGCTTATATAACGAGATATGCCCAATAGAACATAGTGGAATTATAATATCGATGTGTTGGACCATATTTGTGTGATTTCTTCCTTGGATATATGGATATGATTGGTATGGTCGTGATACATGTATAGGGACATACAAGAATGGAGCCGAATTATGTTTTTTGTATATATGGATATTGTTAGAATTGTTGTGTTACATGGTCACATACATTCCATCATGGTGCCCATGTAGGTTGATTGTCATATTGTATTAATTGATTAATTAAAAAAATCATTTTTAACCCTTATTTCATAAACTTATTATCAATCTTGTAATTTTTAGACATGGTGGTGTGAAACTATTGTGTTTTACTACAATACTATATGGGTTTCCATTTGGTACTCAATTATATTTCATGGATACATGTTTTGAAAAAGGAAGTGGACCATGATGTAGATTTTATTTCTCTATGTTTGGAATGTAATTTTGATATGGGACTAACATGGGTTCAGGTCCAGAGTCTTTTTGTTTTACATTATGTCTTCTTATTCCTTTATTCTACAATTTTCAGCTTGAAATTTAGGTACATCTCATCATGTAATTATGTGATTTATAACAATTAGTTTATTTTTCCACCATTTATTTACTAGTTCCATGAGATATTGTTTCCAATTGTCTACTACTAGGATTGTGTTAACTATATTTTCTATTTCTATTACTATATAACTCTATATGAGGGGGGTATATTCTCCTAAATACACAAATTACACCCCACTTCTAATCAAAATCCCCAAGCATATATGTAGGCACACTTGATGTCTCTTTAACAAACATTTTTTTAAACTTGAGAGAGTGACAGTTCATGCGGAATAACAAATAAATCCTAAATTTTAAGTATTCTTTGGGTATTTAGAAATTATTTTTATAGAAGTTAAATGTGACTATATTTAATCTTCTTGAAAACAGACACACATATATACACTAAACATAATATTATGCCAGCTAACTATTATGTAAAGTAAACTCCCAATCATAACTGTATAACTTGTTTGGAAAACTATTTTCCTATTTTTATCAAGTTCCATTTTATATGATATAATCATTGTATTTCCTCTTTCATTTGTTTAATCAAAAGAATTTTTTTTTAAAAAATAATTACTGTACGTTTTTTGGTTTTAAATTAATCCTTATGTACATTGAATTATTTGAAAACCAAGAAGAAATTTTATTTCAGCTATCAAACACATTAAAAATTCATTTTTATATGATTTATAAATTCTATACATAAATAAAGTCCCTATAGATCCAAAAAATAATATCATCAAAAAAAAAATTATATACTAAAATATTATATCATATTCTTTAAATAAATAATTTTGCATCAACAACACATTTTTGATAACCATTTGAAATAATAAAAGTGATGAAACTATCATACCAAGATCTAGGATCTTATTTTAATCCATAAATGTCTTTTGTCAATTGGAAAACATGAATCAGAAAATGAGGGATGGAAATCCAAGGGGTGGATTTAGAAAAACATCCTAAATTATATAACTATTTATAAATGAACTCTTTATATCCATATGAGGAAAATTTGAAAAAAAATCTACTGCATCTTAAAGAAGTATACTAATAGATTCATATTTTTTTACTATTGTAAAGGTTTCATCATAGTCAATCCCACATCTTCATTGTATTCTTGAGAAACCAGTCTAGATTTATTTCTAATTGATGTACAAGAATCATTAAATTTTTTCATAAGAACCCATATAATGATAATGGATGGGAATTTATTAGATATTTCTCATTATTTCAAAACAAAAAAGTTTCTTTCAAATTAATCCAAGTATTATTTTGTATCCATTACCCATAATTCATTATCTATTGATTTTATGATGATTTTAGGTTCCAGCTAGGACAAGAAATATTTATCATTAACTTGGTTTCTCAAATAAGATATAGTGCAAGATTATTTATCTATATATATAACTAACACATCTAAGGTACGATCTCAATGAGTCTTAATGTCTCTAAGAATAGAGGTAATTTGTCCTTCATTTTATTCTTCCAATACATGATCAAATTTTTCCATATAACAAAGTGATTTTTCTATAGAATGCTTCATATAAACATCATTAGTCTTGGTTGAGGTATTGAAATTTATGTTTTAAATTCAATACTTAAGGTGTTATTTTATTTAATACACTATTTTATTGTTTGGTGGTTGAATAACCACGAAATTTTTTTTCATCACTTATAGAAGAAAATTTATATCAATTTTCATTTGGGTTGATAATAAAGTCCTTTCATCCAAAAAATCTAATTTAATTAACTTTTTGTTTTTTATGTTCCATAAATCATATGTAAATATCTTTAATTGAGATTTTATAGGAACATTATTTATAATATACCAAGTTATACTCATATACTCTAACCAAAAACAAAATGGTAGGTCATACTCATTTTTATAGTTCAAATAATTGCTTGAAGTGTTCAATTTTTTCCCTCTACATCACCATTATTCTATAGATTACTAGGAAAATAAAATTTATTATTGTTTAAATTTAGTGATCTTAAATATTCAATGTCTGGATTTTCAAACTCACAACCACGACCACTCCATGATGTCTTATCATTAAGTCCACCTATATTTTATACAAATTTTGAATAAATTTCAAAATTGGATCAAGATTCACTTTTGATAGATTGAAACCATACCCAAGTGTATCTAGAAAATTAATCTATAAGAATATAAGAATAGTGATTCCTATTTGGGGTAGAATATCTAAATGGTCTAAAAATTTCCATGTAAACTAACTCTAGTGGTTGAGAAGTTAATTTTTTTTATTTCCAACTGTTATTATATTGTTTCTCTTTTTGAAATGGGTTAAAAAAAATTCATTCAAGAATTATCATTTAGAAAGATCCTTAATGAATCCTTTCCTTGTTAACTTTCTATGATAGTGGAAATTTCATTGTCGTATTCTCATATTTTATACCTAATATTATATGTGAAAGAAACTTAACCAAGAAATATTTTGATGAAAATAAAGAATCATAATCAACCAAATAAATATTATCATTAAAAAACTAGTTAAAACTGAAACATCCATAAGAATAATAAATTTAATTTTTTTGAAAACATGAAAATATAACCATCATCAACAAATAATTGGAAACTAATTATATTACAATTTAAACCATCAATTAACAATACATAAGAAAATAAAACTGGGTCAGAATTATTTGATTTGATCATGTCCAATTAGTTTTCCTTTAACACTGTCACCAAAAGTGACATGTTGAACATCCCCCAAGATAATTTTATTTAAACTTGAGTAGTCCCCAGTCATGTGTTTGTAATATCCACTTTCTAGAAACTATATGTTTTTACTGGTGCTGTTCAAGAATAATTCCTATACACATTTATATAAGAAATGATTTTGGCACACACACTTTCTTAGGTCTAGAAATATGTGTAATAAAATATTTTGAAATCCAATGTTTAACTGGTTTACCAAAACAAGTTTTTAGACCTTTTTAAATGAAAACATTTTCAGTTCCATATAAATAAGAACATATTATAGTGTTGGAAGGGTTTGATCTAGAAATAAATTTATTCTTATATATTCTCCATTGACTAATCTAATAACCAATACCTGTTATATATCTTGGATTTGGTTTATTAACTAGGTATCATACTCATGGATTCTCTACCTTTTGTTAAAATTTCATAGTCCTTATTAAGTTGTTCATTGGATAATTTGTGCTAATTTTTTTTAATAAATGATTATTCTTATCTTTTTATACAATAAAGGCATACATAAAATGAAAAAGTCAAGGCATGTCACCTATATAAACTATTATATTTATCATTATATAAATTGACTGTATCATATGGAATATTAAAGTACTTAGATAAATCCTCACTACTCATGTCATCATTTTTTCTACTTTCGAGAAATGTTCATTATGAGAATGGGATATAGAAATATTTTATTAATCCATAGATGTTTATACCATAAAAAAATGTAAAATCATTCATTTAAATAATCTCTACTAGAGTTATAGTAACTTAGGATGTCCTCATTGGTTCTCTATATGGATCTAATTTCCATCATTGGACTTTTTTCATTTTACTTTTATCTTTTATTATAATTTAATTTTGGGAAATCATCATTGATGTGTCCTTTTATTTTTTATTTATACTAGGTCACCTCACTTGATTTATTTTTATTTATATAGTTTTCTTTTTATCATATTTTCCTTCATAGTTTGACTTTTTGAGGAACATATTATTTTGATAGAACATCCTGAATATCCGGTATAGGTAAGACATTTCCTCATCACTTTCCCAAGACAATTAATCCTCACATGAACAACTATATTTTTTTTCTATTGTAGACATAAGTTAGAATTCATAGAGGATAATAAAATTCTATTAAGTAAATCCAATTCTTATTTGTTCAATTTATATTCCTCATCTTATATTATAAGTTTTTCAATAATCTCACACACTTTTAGTTTACATATTTCACCCCATTTTCTATTGAAACCATTGAATCCTATCAACCTATCTGTTAAGCATCACAGAAGTCAAATCACATGATCTTTATCTTAAATTTCCTTCCCAATTACATGAATCGAGTATAAAATATATTACATCCAAAGATAATTCTGATAAATTTAATTTTACTGTTTCATATCTAATGTATCGTACTTAATAGTATATGTATTCATACACATTTATTTAACATTTGAAGATCCATGATGAGAAATAGAAAGAGTGTCCCAAGTTTCAAAATTAGTAGAATAGGAATACATTATATATAAATTGTACTCACCTAATATATAGTATAATTAATTCACAACATTATAGTTACAATCATATGGGAACTTTACAAAATTTCTCCAACTATCTATATCTACTTTGGGTTTTTCATATTTTCCCATGATTATATACCCAATATAAAATCCACTAAAATGAATACATATTTTCATTTTAATTTTCCCATGATTATAAATAGTTTAATTAAAATAATAAGTATAATTAGTTATAACACCATATTCACAATTTTTATCAAAAAAGGTATAAATTTTGAAATAACATAAATTTTTTATGTTTCAGGTAAAACTAGATTATATTTAATGGTTATTTCAAAACCTACTATACCAAATGTCGATCAATGAGTAAAACTCAGGGTTGAGGGTTCATTTATTATTTATATTAAAAGAAAACATAAGATTATATCCCTTTGAATTAGAAAATGTAGAAAAATTATCTATAATAGTATACGTATATAACATGATCTTTCAAAAATATTTATAAAATTTTAATCAAAACACAGTTAAAAAAGTTCAAAACATTTTTACATTTTTTTAAAAATTTACATGTATCAAATACATTTTTTAAAATTATTAATAAAGTTAACATTCAATGTTGTATTTTCAATTGAGTTTTGATATCTAAAATATATTGTTTTAATGAATAGATTTTAACAAAACCATAAATACACATTGCATAATAAAATAGCAGGATTTGTCTCAAGACAATATGTAATCGTTTCCACTTTTAAATCACCTAATAACAAGTAGTTTATTTATAAAAAAACTGATTTTATATATTGGATTAGGTTTTACAAACAATAATTCAAAAGGTTGTCTAAGCTGTATATAGTTTCTTTCATAGTTCTATGTGGGATAATAAAATAGTAATAAATGTATGTAAGTAGTCAAATATATAGAAACTATTCCATAGTTTTTCATGGGAGTAAATATAATAAGAAATGGGAGAGTTTATTCTTAGATATCTCAAGTATAGAACATGATAAAGTAATTAGAATATATAGAATATAAATCACATAAAGATAAAATTGTAATAAAAAGAGTAAGATACGTGAAATATTTTAATGTAGTAGAGAATGCAGTTTAATTTTACTACAGGTGAATCATATTTTCATGATTTAATCTTTTGATTTGAAAATTATTTTAAATTTTACAAAGATAATATGTGATGTTTCATTGAGCTTCATGTAATAATCGAGTGTTATAAATATTCTAAATAGAGAATCAGATAATCGTTATCATTTGTTAAAACTTATGATATCTTAATTTAATGTCTACATATCACTTTATCTATATCTTCGATCTTGTACTAAATCATAAACATTATGTAAAAATATTAATTGAAAAATCATCATTGGAGGTCCTCATACTTCAACACAAAATTTATACTCTTTCAATGATTTTAAGGGACATTTAATTCTACACATAAAATTAGGTGGATAAATATATATAATAATTTAATAATTATTCTTTTGAAAGTAGTTTTTATGTTTTTTTTGTTATCATACATGGACACTTAAATTCATTGAAATAATTATGGTCAGATTCCTTGGTAAGTTTTATAGTCAATCACTTGAACTTATTATCCTTTATTTGAACTTATTATTGATCACCTTATACTAATAGTCTTTCAGTTGAACTTACAGTAAATCACCCTATACTTACGATTAGTCACTTAGTACTTAAATTTGATCAATTGAACTTATAGTTGATCACCTTATACTTATTTTGGATTGGTTTTACTTATGACTGGACACCTTATACTTACAATAAATTCATTACTTTGAAAATTTCTGATTAGATACCAATATCTCTTTATTTTTTCATGCAATCAATTCCTTACATTAAAAAAAGTCCCAATTTCTAATATGAACACTAAATTCAATGAATATTCAATTGAAAATCAACATTAATTCATCCCATTACTTTATAATATTTTTGATAGATTTGAAATCACTTTAATATGACTCGGTGGTAAATAGTTTTCTTGTGTAGTTGATCCAACTTGCCTTATAGTCAATCCATCACTTTGTGAATGAAAAAGTAGTAGTGTATTTAGAACTAGATTTTAGTAAATTATTTTTTCTTGAGATAGATTAATTTGTTTTGTGGTTGATCTGTAACATTGTGAAATTCACAATACATAGACATAAAACTGATTGAAATTCTTTCTAAGCTTCATGGCCTATTCAAGACTTCAAAAAATTTCGATTATTTTACAGAAAAATAATTGTCATATATAAAACATAAGATTAGTTAAACATAATATTAAAAGTACTGTTGATTATTAAAATAATGAATTTATTAACTAATACAATTTTTTTAATGATGTGAATACTTAATGTCTTTGTAAACATACATAATAACATGAAATGGTTTTTTTAAAAAAATAATGATATTATGTTTTAAATTTATATATATGATGAAATTATCATTGTTTTATATTTTAATGACATAAATTCATTTATGGAGAATTTAATAAAACGTATGAGGCTTCCAAGGCATTTAAGAACCTAACACACACCTTGAAAATATTGTATTTAAATAATAGAGTGAAAATAGTTTTTTAATAAAGATACATTTTAATTACGTATAATTTTTTTCAAGAGGTTTTAAAAGTTCTAATTTTTTAAATAAATAATTTTTTTCACTTAATTATTATTTGATTACATAAAATGATTTAAAATCTTCTAGTTTATTCATATATAGTGATAAATTAATGGAAATTAAAATTTACATAAATCACATATTTTTTGACTAAAATGAAACCTTCAAAAAAATTATAGTCTATTAATACTAGGAAAATTTAGATATGTAAACTTCAAAAAATTATTTCATTTTTATTTATCTTGAATTTAAAAACATAAAAATTTAAATTTTGAATAAAATATTAAAACAACATGTAAAAATATTTTTATCAAAAAGTAACATTTTAAAATATTAATTAACATTAATCTTATATCACATCATTTACCAACTAAATTGGTGGTAACCAATTATTAATATAAAAAATAACTTATAGTTATTCATATGTTTCTTGAATTGTAAATTCAAATCACAAAAAAAAAATTTTAAAAATAATTTCCAAATCAATAAATAATATTATATATCACTTTAGGTAAACTAATTTATTGTCCTTCATATTAAAAGTTGTCTTTATTTTCATTATAAAATAATTTAATAAATTATTTACTTATATTATTTATCGCTAATTCAATTTATAGGTTTTAATAGTCATACTTAAATATTTATACTTTATCTAAGTATATCACCTTTTCATCTAATTTTGGTGTTGTGTGTGGATAAAGATACATAAAAAATTAACTAATTTGATGTTAAACATATATTAAAATTTCTTGGTTATACATTTTAAACATTTTTTATTTTGGATAATTCATATGAACATATTTAATAACATATCATCTTTTTATGGATTTGGTGACTGTTGAATGCTAATTTTAGTTCATCAAGAATAAGAAATTCATCTCAAATAATCACCTCTTGTAATAAGATATGATATATAAGTGGAAGCTTATCCACGAAGAAAAAAGGATGAAATTAACTTTATTATGTTAAATGAAAACATGTACATATATTTTATTAAAATAACCATCTTGATGGTAAAATAATTTCTCAAATTTATGGAGTCGTATAAGGAATGTAACACACAAATAATGAGGTACGCATTCAAAAACACATATGAATGTTTTAGTTTTATTTAATTATATAATTTTCTAAAGCAATAGGTTTCCTGGTCATAACCAATAAATTAATGTTCTCCATAAAATAAATATTTTATTTTATTTCAAAGTCATAATAAATTCATTTTTGAGTGAATCAAATAAAAAATTTGATAAAACAATTTATTTATATAGGGTATAATGAAAATCCTCATGATTTTATAATTTATATTAATTAAATATAATATTTTATAGTGTGTGGAATATGCAATCCAACCCTAAAATAACTTTGAAATATTATTATTTAAATATTATTGTTATAATCATGTTGTTGGATTGGAAGGTATAAAAAAGATTAAACATAACATGATATATATATATATAATGTTTTTCCATAATGAAAGTAATAATCCATCATAAATTTATTATTAATTATTTGGAAATGTAGATAAATTCATGTTAAGTAAAATAGAATATTTTACGTTAAATGGTTTTTATCTATGCACTGTATTTTGATATTAATATATTCAATTAATTACTATTAATAAATCATTCAAATTAAATAATTATATTGTATATCTATTTGAATTTGTTATCATTTTTTTGTTATATATATATTTATCATGTAATGAGAATAAAGTCATTTTTTCCTCTAAAAATAATTTTCTTCTAGTAAATGGGTTTAAAACATTTTATATTTTGGAAATTAGATTTAATTTATTGTATTTCTTGAAAATTAATTTTAAAAAATGAACAAAATTTTGAAATCATTATAATTAAATTATATGATGTGGAATTTTTTATATTATTCTTAAAATATTTATTTTTGAGTGAATAGTGAAAACATAGATTTTTTAAATACTCACATTTGTTTTATTTAAAAAAATTAATTTAAAAATAAAATTTTTTTGTACAGTTTTTTTTTCAAGTAACATAATATATATTTTATTAAAAATAATCTAATTAATGCATTAGTAATTATAATCATAATTTATTTTGGTACGACTTCATTTTTATGGATAACAGCACATTTTATTTGAAACTCTTTCTAATAATTTTTTTAATTATATGAAATTATTTTAATTTTAATTTTCGGTATTGAATCTTTCAAAATTGAATTTCATTTTTAGAATTAGGAAGCGGAAGTTTCTAAATAATTCTATATCATTTTTATTCATAATGAATAGTAATCAATGTAAATTTTTTTGCAAAGGTAATGACCAAACCATGTTAATTAAAGACAAAATTATGGGGTCTTGGACTCATTAGTTTACTGCATTTACAGATGTAATAATTATCAGTATGGTATAATTAATAGAATTTTCAAGGGTATAGACTTTTGAAAAGTGTGGATTTTATAGGAATGAGATTTGAGTCCTTGAAATATTACTGAGTTGAGTGGCTTTGAGTAATTTCCAATGAGTTAGTAGAGTTCATGGGATCTTGTGTGTAGTGTTCCAGATAGATCATGACATGTTAGTATGGCTAGGTAAAGCTATAGTGGAATGAAACATGAAGGTTTTGTGATGGTGCTAAAGGTATTGGACCTTGATTTAGTGCCTTTGAGACTAGGTGCGAACCATCATATTACCAAAAGAATTGGTGGAAGTTCCATGTGATGCCATAATATCTTTGTAAAATAAAGTGGGGATTTGTATATGGAATTATGTGAGGGATACAAGTGGGTATTATGAGTGTTATAGTTTTAATGATGGGGTGCATTATTCTAGATCATGCTTGTGGATTAGTGATATGGAATTCTTTATAGTGAGGAGAACACCACAGATGGTCTAACCACTTGGTGTTCTTTTCAGTTATTTGATGTTAAATGTCGAGGGTCACATGTTGTTGGACCCAAAACATAGGTGGTTGTGATTTTTGGAAAAATTATTGGATTAAAGAGGATGATTTGGGTGTGGAATTTTGAAAAAACCAAGATGTGGGTATTAGTTGATGGGGATCGGGTGAAGCTGTTATATTTGGAAGTAAATAACTGGTAGATCTGAATGGTGGTTGATCCATACAATGAGGTGTTCATTTTGTAAAATAGACTGGTGGGGGACCTAGTCCAAGTAATATCAGTACTTTTGGAGAGTATGATGAGAAACCTGGTGTAGGAAATTTATCTATAGTGGATATAGTCTCATGAATGAGATAATTTTTTCTAATGGGAATGGTTGTGTGACACATAGGTGTGACGCTAGAGGAATGATGGATTACAATAGAACATCGACATTAACAAATTTCTTATGATGATTACAATTTTATAATTTATTTACTTCTTTTATAATAGGTCATTGTAATATATTCTATGGAATTTATAGGTTCCAAGAATGATTGGTTGGTGTAGAAGGTTACTATATAACGAGTTTATGAATTATTGGGTATAGAAGTTTAGAAAGAGTAGAAAATCACTATTCATGGAATGATCATAATTTTTACGAGCTAGAGAAAGGGGATCTCAATGTTTTGGACAATGGTTCTATTTTGGATGTAATATTATAAAAATTTTAACCTATATAAGACATGGGATCTATACAATGTTTTAGGGATTGGATACTAGTATTGTTTAAAATGATGCATATGGATACTTTTCAGGGAATCAAATAGTAGTAGTATGAGTTTTTAAATACATGTATCTTATATTATTTTGAAATCTAGAGAAATATGAATTTTTAGTCTCGAATATGGGTATTCTTCAATAATATAGATTCAGATTAGGATTCAGATTGTAGTAGTATCTCATTGAGAAGTTTTTGGATGTTTTTAGTGTCATGTGAAGTGTTTTGGGTTGTTGGGTTTATATCCGATCATGGTAAAGGGGAATCCATTTCTAAATTTCTATTGATATAGATTTTTACACTTGGAAAGTAGAGTTTTTCTATAATAAGGGAAAATATAGGTATTGATTACATAACCACGGGTGTTCCGATGTGAGGTAGTAATCACACAATTAGTAGGGGGTCTATACCATGTAATTGTTTTTTTGTGTGGTTTTTACTAAAGGAAAGACCCTTATGGATTGCCAGACCATAGTCGGCGGTGTCCTAACACAATAATGACTCAATAATGTGGGGACTGGGAACCCTTATTCATTCTCCTGTGTTTTTCTATGGGGAGGTTTTGAAATAATGTGATCGCATGGGCCACATCCTAACATGTTTCATAGTATTTTGTATAGTGGAAGACAACACCATGATACCTAGCATAGATATTTTAGGTTCTTTCTAGAGGCATGGTGCCATTCCATGACCAATGGGTCATGATGTGAGGGGTAAGGTATGGGGTTCTTGGTTCCATCCATGAGAGTTGTGTCATTTCATTAACTAAGGGTCTACACCAAGATGGGTGTAAAGCATAGGGATGCACACCATGGGCTCAACAAGTCACACTATAAAATTAATGTAATATAGTGTTAAAAAACACGGGGTTAAATTTTCATTTCTGGGTCATCCCACTTTTGTTTTAGTCTTAATGAGGCATCTACGTAGGGACTTTTGAGTTCGATCTTCCCAATAATTCCATTATTTATTTCCACTCGACAAGGTGTGGTTATTGGATTTTTTCCTTAAAGATGAGGTGGGTTGTTCCCCCCTAATTATTTAGTTCTTCCTTATTTTTTCTAGCATATTTTTATCAGGGTACTGTTTTAGTCCAATTATTTTAGAGTATGGTAGGATAAAGATGATATAATGGGGATTTCTCTTGTTTAGTCTTGGGGATATTCTATGAGGGTTAAAACACCATATGTCATTATATTTCATTTAGATATGTTATTAATTTGAATTGATTATGTGTTCTCAATTATTTGTATGAAATTTATGGACTTGTTGAAATAATAAATTGGGGATTTTTTGTTAGGGAGATCATAGGGAATATAAGGGGTGTTTCACACCCATTGTATTAATGTTTGGTTTGAGGGAGACTTCCTAGTGAGTGACTATTTAATTATTCCATAATGATTTATTATTGAATAAATATTGGTTAAATTAATAATTTAATAATAATTTATTTATTATTAATTTGGATCATCATTGATTGAGGTAGGTCTATTTCAAATAAAAAATTTACAGTTGCTTTTGGAGGATCTTAGGCAGTGATGTCTAGAATATTCTTAAAGGGGATAACTATGAATATGGTAGTTCATCCCTAAACATAACATTATAGTTTATTCATTATTTCATGTGGGTGTGATTTTTTGTATCTCCACATGTGTATGATAATCCTTAGTTTCAAATTTAATTTCTTCTATTAAATACTAATATTTAGAATGATGTGTTTTAGTTCATAATGGGCTCCTGAATATTGGGTCGGTACCTTAATCACTATTTTTCATAGGATTATCTCTAAAAATGTTCAATGTGACATGTGAACCATAGAGGGGTATAAATATAATAAATTAAATATAATATAACTTGATATGGGTTCCTTTATTTTGATATGAGTATGGTATTATGCTGGATTATGAATATTTTTCCAAGATTTAGGTCACATAGAAATTGTAAAATAATATATAGCCTTCAGCTAGTGGATTAGAGTGTGAGTCCAGTGTTTATTCTCCCACTAGTGTATGTTTTCAGGAAAGTATAATCTTGGTATAATTATTAATGGGTTGGGTATGAGTGTAATGACACAATTCTATTTTGGAAGAGAGGTGGGATTTATATCATATCTCTAGTGTAGTTCCTATGATGCATTTGAAAAGTGACTAATTAGACAATGATGAGAACATGGTGGTGTTGAGAGTTGTTATGACCATCAAGAATTTATATTATCCCTACATTAAGGATTAGGATATGGAAACCCATGCATGTGTTATGAATGTGATGTGACATAAGAGACCACAATGTGTGACCCAATATTATGTTTACCTTTGTGAGAATGGGTAAATAATGGCTAGTGAAGTTATATCTTCATATGAATAAAAATATGGATATAGGTTGTGTTCTTGAGAGGCCAACCTAAGAAATATAGGTTAGGTTTGATCAAGGTGATAACCCTATTGAGGAAGAGATATGATAGTTCCTAACCCTGGGGTGGGACGTAACCCCAAAGGTATTTATGGTTTCATAACTGTTTGGGAGGTGATGTTGTCATGGGGTATACATAAAATACAAATTCAAAGTAGAGATGTGGCCCCCAGGCATATGCGATACGAAAGTTCCAATGGGGGATGCAACACCTAGGTATATGCTATTTGACTATCCCAATATGGGAATTTACACTCTAGGTATATGTAATATTATAGTTCTGTAATGGGATATGCCCTAGGTGGTTGCAATATGATGGTTCCAAGTAGGGATGCGACCACTTGGGTGTATGTAGTAGACCAACGATGGTAAACCAAACCATAAACATGAGCCAACCATCACATGGTGAGGTAAATCAATAAAACAGAACAAGTCTTGTATATAAAGAAATATGTCATATGACTAGATAACTATACATAAGGAAAAGATACAACCAAACCCATACAATCCCTTCTAAACTGGCCAAACTAAAAATTATGGAAAAAAGAAAATAAAAAAGTCTTCTTATGTCCATTATTCACCACTAAACCATACCATTGAAAAGTAAAAGAAAAATGGATATGCTAACTAGCTATAAGATCCCCATCCATTTACATATATCTTGCAATACAATATCCACAACATCACATAGAAAAAAGATGGGTGTGAGAACAAAGCACATTAGGATACCACCACTAATTCTATAAATGTTCCAATACAAATAATCATACAGTTCTATCTAAAAAATAGTTTTAAAAATCATTTTCATAAATCCAATTAATTTTTATATCATTTAACCTTTCATTTCAATAATATCCATTCATATTCTTCAACTAGATGTATGAAAAGTTAAAGTGATAAAATAGGAAAGCATGTCCATGCATCAGGTGGTAATCATGCAAACACATATCCATGAATTAACATATAATGTGAATCTACATTATATAATATAAAATAAAAACCTATAAGAAAAAATCCATGACAAAAAAATTCCTGATATAAATAACCATAAATTAAAAATTACCTCATATTGGGCCCTGGCCTACGGGTCAATATATACAAGACACTTTAGATACCAAATAAGAATACAATTGGATCTAACCAATATTGAGTCCTTCCATAGTCTATCTTTATCCAAAAGGGTACCTCAAAGTGGTGAAACACATTCTAAGGATACCCACTACTTCATTCCCAACACACATAATGTTAAACATTTGCCCGCTTTCATTGTAAATTTCAAAACCAAGATCACAATTTTAAAAAAAACATTCAAATCCATTACAATTGGATTTGAGGTTTTAGATCCCATTTCCAAAACAATTGAATTAGTTTTCAATGAAAACCCCTTTTGAAGACATTTTTCATTTCTATCAATCCATAAAAAAACAAAAATCAATTATATTAAATGAAAAAACAAAAAAAATTTATCAATAACAAGGAATTCCTTAAAATAACCCATTTTATAGAAACACAAACCTCAAAATGGTTTAAACCTATCTTCCTATGAAAAAATATGATCAGAAACCAAGATATCAGTTTTCAAAACTCAAGGCATTCCAAGAATCTACGAAGGATCGATAGAAAAAAATATCTGATCACCCATATAAATACAACTATATCCAAAATAGTATCCGCAATGAAATCTAAAGAATATTTAGAAGGAAAACATACTTGGAGAGGTTCACCACAACAACTGTGTTGATCGATCGCGAAACAATGTTCTCTGGAAGTGCAAGAATCACTAAAAAATCTACATCTATATTCTCTAGGTCGAGAGAAATTAATCCAAAAGAAAAATGAAATAATAAATCACACATGATGTATCCTAAAATTCAAAATGTAAAGGATTGAACGGTGTATAATCCCATTACACATCCCATAATCCAAAAAGATTATGTATACCGAAAATCCCATCACTTATTAATTAAAACCATATTTTCTTATTAAATGGTGGGAAATATATAGAATGTAAAACCCTATTTCCATGATATAGATTCATTAAATCTAGATATAGATGAATTAAATTCATCCAATCCCCTTACATGTAATTTAAAAATATCATTCCATGAACTAGATTCGGGACATTTAATAGGTGATGAATACATCTCCTGTAACCCCCTTACATGGTGTGTAAACCCCTAGTAGACTATATAAACTACATTTTATGTAGAAAAAAAATCCAAAACCCCACTCTAGGAATTCTAGGAACTTGGGAAGAACCATGCTAATACTTTTACACAATTATAACCAGACTATTTGAATTCAAATAAACATTAATCCATGAAATTTATTTATTTTTACCCAACATAGGTTATCTAACCCCAAGAAGCCCGTAAATGAACCCAAACAAGGAAGATAAAAAATCATAGATAAGGGGTACCTAAAAAATCAAAATGGGGTGTTACAATATCCCCACCATAAATTCTTTCTTCCCGTAGAAATCTATCATATTTTTATACTCACAAAAAGTGAAGGCCAATGTAGCCTCATCAACATTTAGCTCTCCCACCTCTCAAAGAGATCCATTTTTCATTGATACAGTATTCAAATTAGAGGAATAATTATACAATGTAGTTACTTCTCCTATAGATCCATAATATGAACGGGATACTTAACCAAAGTGGTGTCGGTCTCAAGATCAACATCCTCCCAACTAATCAAATGGGAAGGATCTAATATATACCATCTAATCTGGAAAACATGAAACACATCATGGATATATTTTTTACTAGATATAAAGTATAATCAATATTCCACAGTTCTCAATCCTACAATAAACTTAATGGGGCCAAAAAACCATGGTTCTATCTTACCCTACTTACCCATCCGACGATTACCTAAGCGAGGTGAAACTCTAAAAAAACTGATCAACGACCGCCAACTCTAGCAGCCGATAAATGTGGACTTCAGAATACAAATGGGGACTAGGTTCCATGATAAATATATTCTAGATCAAATACACCATCTTTGTCATCTCTTGAACCGGACTCATCCCATCCAAGGACGACATTCCCAACTATACCCAGCATAAGGTAGATCTATATGGCCACCAAAAAATATCCTCAATGTTAGAATCCTAAAAAGGTCCTGATAACTATTATTAAAGGAAAACTCAACCATATGAAAATTATTTTCCAACAATCCTCCAAAATCATGAACATAGTCCTAGAGCATATTCTCATGAACCAAGATAGTCCTCTATGTATTTCCATCCATATACGAATGATAAGCTATGGTCATTATAATGTTAGACCCCATCAACTCCTGCAAACCTTTCTAGAACCTTGATGTGAACCTTGGTTCCCTATTAGATACAACTATATATATAACCCCATGATGTATCCTTATATCTCATACATAAAAGTTCCCATGTAATTCTAGCTTTATTATCTCTTTCATATGGAGGAAATGTATCAATTTCGTGAGTCAATCAATGATCACCCGAATCGCATCCTTCCCAAAAAAGGTCCATGATAATATTATGAGGATATCCTTGTAAATATCATCCCATTTCCATACAAGATTATGTATGGTATAAAACAAACCCACTGGTCTCTTGTGTTCCTCTTAATCTCTCTGACAAGTAATACACCATGAACAAAACCCTGAAATCGACCACCTCATCAACTACCACTAATACCAACATCTCAAGTTTAGACACATCTTGGTATCCCCAACACGGAAGGATAAATAAGAACAATTTACAATTTATTACAACTCCTTCCTTAGAGAAAATGGAACAACCAACCTACCACGAAAGAAGAAAGCACCGCTGGGATACTGAGACCACTCAATTGAGGTCTCCCCTTCAAAAAGGCTTTCACTAACAAGTTGTAACATGGTTTATGTCACATGAATGATCCAAAGAAACTCATATAAAGAAGATTCATATTTCATTGATGTCAATAACACCTTTTCATAAACATTTTCCCCTCACAATCTCATCTCAACAAAAAACTAATTAGATACCTTTAGTCAACTGATCCCTTCAAGATTGATGTCGGTAATTTTCTTCTCAGTGCATTGATATACAAATTTCAGTTTCCATTAGTGTATAAAATATCAAAATAAAATGTTTTATGGTACTCTACCTATAATCTTTATCACAAGTTCATATCCCTATTTGTAAAAATGTGTTTCAAGCTATTATGATCTGAATACACTACAAACCACTCCCAAAAAAGGTAGTGTTGACACATTTCATGTGTATCTGTAACTTATTCCAAATAAAGGTCATGGGTTGGGTAGTTCTTGTCATTATGGAATAATTGGATTGAGACATGGTCCACTACCTATATCCCCCACATAAGTAAACGTCCCAAACCTATACTAAAATCATTCTAGAAAACATCATAACCCAATCTCGGTTTTGTAAGAATAAAATCTTGTGTTGAATTCAACCTCATATTTAGTTCCTCATGATATATTGGAATCTTGTCATTCCAATCAAACATTACACCCTTGCAGGATAATGAAGTTATAAAATATTTTACCTAAGGGAAATCCTGAACAAAAAATATATAGTAACAAACCAAACCTAAGAAGCCTCATATCTAAAACACATTTCTAGGATGCTTCTAGGAAATAACAACATGTATCTTATTATGATTCATTGAGACGGACCTCTTAGATATCCCATGACATAGAAATTTCACTTCATAGATCCAAAACTCACATTTAGAAATATTACCTTAAATACAATGTTCTTTCAGTGTTAGAATAATTAAACCCAAATAGTCATTGTGGTCCTCCTCAGTCCTGGAGTACATAAAAATATCATCCATGAACATAAAAAAATATTCCAAGAATAAATGAATAATATGGTTAATTAACCCCATAAACACCATTGGAGTGTTAGTAAAACCAAAAGGCATAACCAGAAACTCAAAATTCAGATACCATCTTTTGAACCCATTCTTTGCTATATCCACTTCTCCGAACCTCAACTAGTGGTACTTATAATGTAGGTCAATCTTTGAAATAGAACATTCTCCTCTATGCTAGTTAAAAATATCACCAATCCTAGGTAAAGGATATTTTTATGAACGATTAACTGATTTAACTTATGATATTCAACAAAAAGTATGCGGGTATTGTCTTTTATCATATAAAAGTGGATAAGAAAATCCCATAGTGACAGGATGGGATAAATAAATAATTTAGCCGATAGGTCCCCAAAAAGGAACTTAAGTTTCACTAACTCATCACGTTCCATTTGATAATATGGAAATAATGGTCATCATACTAGGAAGCAGGTCAATAGTAAACTCAACCTCTCTCTGGGGAATTAATCAAGAAAAATAATCCCAAAATACCTCAGTTTACGAAATCAAAAAAGAATGAAATCACCCACCATGAAAATGTTCAATATGATCAAGAAACATCTCTGACAACTAACATGAGATTACACATACATAAGAAAAAACATTCCCTTCTCTTTCTGATCTAGTGTCCCACTCTCCCTAAATTAAACGAGTGACCCCATCGATAGATAATTACTATACGCATTGGAAATAACAATGTATCTAGGCCTTACCAATGCTAATTCAATCCATGATTATTATCTAGTCAATGATTCCAAGATTAGGAACCATGAATCACCATTCCACCTCAATGTTGGCTATAATCACCTGATTTGTGGGACACTTAAAAAATAATTTTGAAATCATTCCCAAATGTATGGAAAGATCCATCAAGTACAACATAAGTTTCAATTATAATTATAACAGGTCAATTAACATTAATGATATAAAATAATTATTAGCACCAGTATCAAACAATGATAACACCATCTAAGATGAAAGAAAAATCGATCCTCTAAAGGTATCTCGACCTGCTTCATCATCCTCTTGCACATAATACTCAACCACATAAACAATTTCGGTATTTCCCACATGAATATCCCCCTTAGCCTCACGATTTGACCCACTAAACATAGAAATATCAATACAAACCCATGAAACCATGGGTTTAGTGGATCTTTTATTGCATGACTAGGACATCCATTCATAGAAACTATTTAGATAGATCAATAATTTTCAATGATGACAAGTCTTAAGAGCCTCCACGCATTAAACTCTGGTATGACCAAACTACCCACAATGGTAGGAAACAATACACTACAATCTCGATGATAACCCTAAAACTATTCTATAAGAGAATCAATCACCCTTAACTTTCATTTTCTTGCAAGAAGATACACCCCTCCTAACAACTGTACCAACTGTAGGTCTACCAAAACATGTCCTCAGAACTATGTCTACATCATTTAAGGATTCTCTGTCAACTACCTCCACAAAGTTCAATAGGCACGTGGGAATCAAAATCCACCTAATATTAGGCGTTAGTCCTAAATCAAGCCTCTGAGGCTTTATGTACTCATTTATGAAAAGATCAAATTCAAAATGCACTAAATCAAAAAATGGGTAGAATAATCTAGAATGGTATGCTCCTACTGCTCCACTCTCAGAAACTCTAAAGACTTTTCTACAGTTAACATCCTAGATAAAAAAGATGATTAATGATTTTTTAAAAGAACCCCACATATGTTCATTTTGAAAATTTTAATTCACAATCAAGCCCCATTATGTCCTTCCTAGCCCCGCAAGCACATATGTGGAAAAAATTTACATCATGTCTTTATAACTCTAAATGAAATTGAAAATCCTCTCAAAGAACTCAAGCCACTACTCAGATTACTATGATCATCTATCACTAATGAATATGGGTGGATGCTTCTCATAAAACTCAAGGCCATGATCCACTACATATCTTAAATTCCCAACACCCACTTGATCCAGAGTCTTAATGGTGCATATTACAGCTTCCATCAAAGAAGGTCACACTAGAGGAATCAACTATGGATGTTGTCTTGTACCTCCCTCTCTCAAATTTAGAAGTTCTCTTTTTGTATAAATTTTCTAATAAACAGAATTCAAAAACAAATTAGATCCTGATCACATTCCAAAATTCTTAATTCTAATTTCATAACTAAAATTAGCATTTCAAAACAACATGAATTTATTTAAATAAAGAATTATTATGAATAAAATATATTTAGGAATGGAATATTTAAATATAAATTAACATAATATATAGTTAATTGAAATGGCCAAAAACCCCAAGTATTAAACCTTGTAGAAGTCCCTAACCTCCCATTGAAACTTGATATCAGTCATGGAAGTGAGCATGCTAGGTTCCATTTCCACAATTACTATCCAATTCGAATGGTCCTAACTCCTATATAAGCAACAAAAAAAACTAAACATTGGTATCCTTAAAACGCGTTAAGATAAGTCTTCCATCTAATACTATATTATAAGAAACCAAATTAGGTCAACCAAAGCAAACACCTATGTTAGACGCCATGTGGTGTGGTGAAGAAAGAAAACATAACAGGTCTTGTGTATAAATAAAGAAGATGTACAACTAGAGAACTATGCAAAATAAAAATATAAAACCAGATCAATAAAATATCCTCCAAAAATAAAAAAAGTAAAAAAAAATAAAATAAAGAACAACATGTCTCCATGTGACCATCATTCACCTCCAAACCACCCATCTATAAAGGAAAACACCCAAGGAGAATCCAACAAGCTTCAAGATTCCCTTCCATTTACCTATATCCTTAAATATTAAACCAACAAATACCCATAGAAAAAATAGGGTGTTAGAAAAAATTCCAAGTAGGATATCACTACATAGTATATACAAGGTCTAATATCAAGAATGAAATTGTTCTATATATTAAAATAGAAAATTTTTTACAATGAATATTCATAAATCCAATTAATTTATAAATCATTTTAACTTTGTTTTTTATAATAAACTATCATATTATTAAACTATATGTCACGACTCATCCTCGGGGCCCATGCCTTGACTACCCAAATCCATCCTTCCATAGGCCAGAGGCTGATGACTAGCACCAATGGCATAAATCCTTAATCTGGGAAAGCATTGCATTTATGAAAGTATACAAACACAACAGAGTACACAATAGGAAGTAAAAACTAAGTGAATACTATATACAGAAAGTAGTGATGAAAGTAAATGGGGCCGGAAATACATGACCAACAGTAAAGTACAGGTACAATGAAAAACAATTACAACTGAAAAAGGGACAACGACTAAAAAGGGTAGCTCCTAGAACGTCCGTCGAGTATCCTACCTAAAGGGGAGGTACAAATGTCCACCTTAGTACTCCACGTCTTTCAGTCCACTCCGTGTACTGTCTCACTCTGTGGTCCTCCTCCAGGTACCGACCGGTCTTGACTCGCTCTCGGTCTCCATCAACAATGTCTGTCATCTGCATCCAACACAACAATATGCAGGCATAACCCGTGAAGGGGTGAGTATAATGATACTCATTAGGGACCCGAGACCCCTGAAAGTTTCCTAGAATCCACAAAGGACAAACCAAAGAATAAAGATACAACCATGAAGTATCAACCAACCCTACTTAGGTATATTCCCATACATATACCTATGTTATCAATCTCATTTCGGCTCAAACTCTCGAGCCCAAGCATATCCCAGTCCACACAGGAAGTAAATTCAATCACATCAATGATAATGATTTAAAGTCAAGACTCAGCTCACACAAGTATACATCTTTCGCATAGCGTTAGAGATGATCAGATGTAATCATTGATTCATCTAAGATGTGGGACCTACACAGGATACAAGACCAGCTATGCTGTCGAACCCACACATGATACAAGACCAGCTAATCTGTCAGACGCACATAGGAAACAAGTACAGAGGTCAAACTACCGGACCCACAAAGGAAACAAGAACATTTAATTTGTCGGACCCACACATGATACAAGTATAGAGGTCAAATTATCGGACCCACATAGGATACAAGAATAGTAGTCGTTGCTGTCGAATCCATGGAGGATCCTTTTACAATAGTCATCATTGTCGAACCCACGAAGGATTCCAGAACAGTAGTCGACGCAGTCGCAAAAAACTCTAGGGTTCGCACACACAGCACGCTCGATTCCGGGAGGGTCCACTCCTCGAGCCAAGGGGTCGATACATCAACTATCACGAAGTCCTGAGTTGATGTATCCCGAAGTTTTGTCTCATCAAAAGAAACCCAATGCGATAAACGACATATCAATTGGATGCATGGTCTGAGAGTTATTGGATTTTCTGTTCTAGGGGCCTGGTTGGAATTACGTTCGTTCCAAACACGGTCATTTTTTGAAGTTTTCGGAAACTCACATAGAGTATCACAAAACAAACACCTCGTCGCAAGGGTTCCAGTGTCGTAGACAGCGCGTCGATCGGATTCACGGTCAAGAAGTAATTCTCGTTTAAGAAAAACGGGCCCGACCCATCAAGCCTAGTGGGATGGCGGGTCAGCCCATCCTGGCTCGGCAGGTCCGACCTGGAAAAGTGGTCAGCCCGACCTGATGGGGCATGGCCTGGATTGGTGGGGCATGACCCAGCCTGCTGCTTGCCACAGCGCGGCCAGCTGGCCAAGCGGATCGGGGGCGCGACCCCCATTTTTCCAAAACGGTGGTGCTGAGTGTCGCCGCCCCTCCGGTCCGGCCGGCCGAAGCCAGCCGGTCTTCTCCGGTGCGAGCGTCCCACACAGGTAGGCTGCTATTCTCCCACGCAGAACATTCGGGTGCTACAACCTTCTTCAACACAGCCGGTCACCTGGCGGCCGGTTTTCACGCCGAAGCACGGGCCGCGGTGCTCCGCAGTGCGGCGCCATGAGGCACCAAAGTTCTCCAGCCGACCGACTTTAGCCGACCGATTCTTTCAGCCTGGCCGTTCGAGGGACCGGTGGTTTCTTCCTTTACCAAGGGGCCCACAGATTCGGGCCTTAGTCTCCTCCGCCCGCACGGCACCCGGTGCCAAGGTCCTCTAACGGGCCGGCGCGCGGCCGCCATTGTCGCGACCGCTTTTGTTCGTCACAACCTTTTCCATCACCGCCTCCATCGCGAATAAAAAAAGAATCAAGAGAGGGTCCTCGAGCCATGTTCGTTTGGCCCACGCCCTCTTAATTATACGATATCAGATGGACAAAAATAATCCAAGAAATTCAACGAAGAATGGTGTATAAATTAATCACATAAAATTATATAAACCCCTACCTTTATTTCAAGAACGGTGCATGTCAACAAGCCATGGAAGACGAGAGTCTCGGAGGTCGGGCGTCATGTAATATGGACATTGATTACATTGACGCCGGGGTGCATCCAAAAAGGGCGTGTCATTAGATATGTTCTTCACATTCTTCGTCGAAGATGTTCTTTGTGGAAAAACAGTGTTCTTCGTCGAGAGAAGACCTCTCTTCTTTTAATTCTCCAGAGCCTCCTCCACCAAGCAAGTGCAAAAAAAAAAAATTAGGCTATTATTTCATTCCCATATGTTTTTTTTTCAAAATTCAAACACTTAAAATTAATTAATTAATTTGTGGTTTTCAAATAATTAATTCAAGGTGTTGTCATATTAATGACAACAAGTGGAAGGTGGAGAGTTTAACAATAAAAGAGGGGAGTTGTCAAAATTAATTAAAGAAATGTTTTTTGGGAGTTGAGGGGTTAGGCTCATGTGGTCCCCACACACATTATCCTACAATGGGAGGTTAATGTGGGGTGTGGTCCCCACCCTAACTTCCCTTTGATGGAAATAACCACCTCTTAAAAAAATTGTACAATATAACAATTTTATTTATTTTGCTCTGAATCCCAAAAAATTAACTTTCAACCTGTATAAAATGAAATTGCGTTAAAGGTCCCCTTAAGCGAATATCAGCTCTGTGAGTTAATTAGTGCCCTCAGATTTCAATTCCAAGCACCTGTTCAAAATATAGAAAAATGCGCACATACGTTTACTGAAAGTACCTAAAAAATATATCAGAAAATGATTCCGGGAACACCAGGCCTCAGAGTCAGGCGCCATCAGAAACTCTGGACTCGAAATATTCTAAATAATTTAAGAAAAAATAATCATTGATGTTTCTGGGTCTTTACACTATAAATTTGAAAAATTTAAGTGATAAAACAAGAAATCATGTAAATTCATCAAGAGGAATGAAAGTAAACACATATCCCTAAAAAAACCATTATACAAACCTATATGATTCAACCACATATAAAACTATATGAGAAAAAATCCATCACAAACTAATCTTGTGATAAATAACCATAAATTAAAATCAACCTTATCTTTAGCCCTAGACTATGGTAAAATTCATACCAGACACCTAATATCCTAAATATAAATATCACTGGATCAAACCAATATTGATTATATCCACATTCCATCAATATAAAAAGTCTTACCTCTTAGTGGTGACAAAAATTCCAAGGATACCTGTGTCTATTTCCCAATTCAGCAAAGTTTACCAATGTTCCAATTTTCAAAATACACTTCAAAACAATTCTCAAAATTTTATAAAAATATTCAAATCCAATCAATCATCTTTGGTGTTTGAAAACCCATTTCCAAATCAATAAAATCTATTTTCAAATGAAAATCCCATTTTGAAAATATTTCACATTCTAATTATTCCTTTTATAAGACATACAACTTAAAATCAATGATGAAAACTAATAAATATTTCCATAAAAACCTGAAATTCATCAAATTAACCCATTGTATAGTAACACCTACCTCAAAATAAAATAAACCTATATTTATTTGACAATGATGATGGGAAACCACAAGATTAGCTTTTGGAAGATAAGGAATTAGAAGAAACTACAAAGGATCAATAGAAAACGAAATTTGAACACAATTTCAACCAAAACGTCAAATATAACTAAAAAAAGAATAACTAGAAGGAAAATTAAACTAGATAGGTTCACCACAATAACCCAGATCATTGATCATTGAAAGAAGTAATCTAGATAAGATGGAATCTTCTAAAATTACCTCTAGGAGCCTCTAGGTTGAGAGAAAAAATCCGACAGAAGAATAACATAATAAATCTCTATTTTATCACCCTAAAATCACAACATGTGATGATTAAACAACATGTAATCTGATTAATTGTATTCTAATCCATGAATTTTAAGTACACTGGAAAACCCTTAACCTTTTTATAAAAACCCATATTTTTGACATTACATGATGTGAATTCTATGCACGGTGTGTAAAAATATCATTCCTTGTACCTTATTCACGACATATGATAGGAGATAAATACACATCATGTAACCCCCTTACACTGTGTGTAAACACCCATCAGATTGCAGAAATTATAGGTTCAAGTAGAAAAACTCAACAAACCAACACCGCATGTTCTACAAACATGGGAAGAACCATTCTAAATCATTGACATGATTATTTAGAGACACTTTTAATTAAAATAAACATGTATCCCTACAATTTTGGTAATTTTCCCTAGAAAAGGATCTAAAACCTTGAGAAGACCATGAAGACACCCAAACAAGGATAATAATCAAATCACAAATAAGAGAGTTCCTAAACATAGAAATGGGGTCGTATAGTGTATGTGATAGGATTGTTCTTGGTTGGGATGTAACCCACTAGGTGTATGTAATATGAAAATCATAGATGAGGATGTATCCCCCCTTTTGTACGTGATTTGAAAATTCTAGGTTCGGATATAAACCCATAAGAATATGTTATATGAATGTTCAATGTTAGGATGCAACCCCAAGGTGTATACAATATGAATGTTCATAGAGGGGATGTGTCCCCCTTGGTTTCTTCAATGTGATGGTTCCATGTGGGGATGTATCCCCCTTTGTGTATTCTATGTGAGGTTCTATGGTGGAATACAACCCCTAAGATGTATGTTATTATAAAAAAGTTCTAGGGTAAGGCATGTTTCCTACTTGGTGGTAATTCATTCTTCTCACAAGAATTCGATACTAGATGAAGTTGTTATGGTTGAAATCAGATGTATCCTTAGAAACATAGTATTTTTAGTTATTTATTCTATCATTATTCTGTATTTCATATAATCATTCTATGAATATCATATATTTCAAAGACTATATTTATTGGTTACAGTAAGAATAGTATTGGTGGTAGTTTAATGAGTTATACCCATGCCCTTATTGGGTGGAACTATTACCTAGGTACCTAATTTAAACTCATGAATAAAAATACATATATTGAGGAGTCCTATATTTCGATGGATGTTCTAGATAGATTTGATGGATTTAGAAGATTGGACTAGGTGGATAGTATTAAACATTAATTTATTTTGGTTTGTAATGTATGTGATCTACCATGGGATATCTTTTTGATGTCCTCATGACAAAAGTTCCATTTTAGATTATTAATTTATTATAGAGTGGTTGTGTTATATGTTATTAGTTTATTGGCTACATTTTATATCTATTAATGGGTTCTTATAATGATTTACTGTATATCATTTCCAATGTTTTTTCTCTACTATGATAGGAGGGTATACTCTCCTCACAATATCAGCTTAAACCCTTACATTTATCTGTAAACCTCTAGAATACGCGGAGGTGCACCTAAGTACGGGTAGAGAACCAGTATAATTACTATTGAGTAGGTTGTTTTAAGACATATAAACATTTAGAACTGATATAGAAGGGGATAGAGGTCAATTGGTGGTGTCGTAGGGGAATGGTGTTAGTTGGTAAGGGCGGTTGGGGAGTGATAACATTGAGTGTTAGGAATGGAATGGAGTGACATGGAATGGATGTTTGATATAGAATAGAGGTTTTGAATGGTGGTAGTAGTGGAAATGTGTATGGGAGGGAGTGATATATAAGAAATATGTTTTCATGAAAAAAATTTAACCTCTATTTATAGTTTCAATGGATAGAATTTGGGACCATCTATAGTAGAAATCCCTTACCCCCACCGTTAATTCCCAATTTCCAATTAGAGATACTGAGCTTGAATTATTCATTATTTATTTGGTAAAAATATCTCAAGCCTCTAATCATAAATATATCATTATATAAAAATGTTGTTGAGTTTTTTTCAGGACTCAAATTATTTCCTTTATATTCATGATTAATTTTTTATATTATTAACATGAGGAATCATGTTAGGAGTGAATATCACTCCAGTAGGTGGGTGATTCACCATGATTTATCCAAGATTTTTTTATATTTTAAATTAATTTTTATTGATAGTTTTTTAATGGTAGAGAACTATTTTTTTTCTTCAGGTCTCTACCTTTAAAATAGTTTAAATCCAAATAAGAATAGTCACTAGGTAAATTACTAACACTCCTTTTTGTAGTATTAAAAAGGGAAAAGATAATGAAATTCTTATTAACAAATTTAAGAAGATATCTAAATAGAGGAGATAAAATTTGTTTTATTGTGTACTAGTTTCCAAAATTAATCATTTCTTAGAAAAAATGGAATCCACTTATTTGGTTGAATATGTGAAATTTTATACAAGTGAGATAGTGAAACTCAATGGATTTCTAGTTTTCATTAAATCTGATAGTAAGAAAGATTACATTTTTATTTGATCAAGGGTATAAATAAGATCTGTCACCGAGGAGAAACTAGGCATAACTAAACAACCTCTGAAAAATGGACAATTGAAGCATACTATTTTTATAACAACTCATTGTGTTGAATTATTATAATAGTTTTCAACCATTTATTCTGATGGTTAACTTAAAATATGTACATGGAATCACTTTTCATTCTTCTTTTTATAGGATGGAGATTGGTGAATCCACTTTGATTGGTCATAGTATAGTAAAATAAATAAATAAGTAGGGGACATTGATAGAAAAATTGATAACCATATCTCAATGATCCCCAAATTCCTATGCTACACATAGGTGATGAGTTTTCAAATTCCAGGTTGGGGTATATTTATTTCTATTAGTTTCTTCATAATTAGGTCCCCAAAGGAGGAGAAATAAGGGGTAATAGAGTCCTTATGTTTTCATGCCTTTTTAGATACTAAATAATATCAAAGAAATACCATATATATATTATGTACCTCCTCATTTTAGTGATGTTAATAAAATGTTCTATATATCTCAATTGAGGAGATACATACAAAATCTTGTTTATATTTTCCAGTTTGTTGATATAGATATTTTTTATGATGGTTGTCATATACAAAAACATATTTGAATTCTCCAATAAGGTAATAAGGTTTAATGATGGAAGTTTATTCCAATTATATTGGAATAACGGTTATATGTAAGTATCTAATATGAATCTTGGGGGTTGTAGGTTGAGCATAAATCTCAATAAAAAATATTTTTTCTACTAGAAGATTAATGGTACTTCTTGAAGATGAGATTCTAGATAGTGGGAAGTTTATAAAAACCCTCATAATTTTGGATAGTAATTTTCCTTAACTTTATGTTATTTATTTGTTATATAAGATGATATGGGTGTTTCAGAATTATTTTGTAGAGAAAAGTATGTAGAAGGGATGAAAAGAATGTGATTTTGGAATCAAAGTGGCTCTTCATACTAGGGGATTTGAAATGGGAAACCAATGGTTTTGATAGGGTCTATAAAATCCATAATTCATTTAATAGGTCTTAGAGTCCATACACCCAGTACATAGTGGCACACATGGAATTTTATGGTCCACCACTAGATATCAAAAACATGACAGATAACCTTTTTAAAATTAGGAGTAAAATGGTCTTTTAAATTAAAAACCTAAAATCGTTTTTGGAGAGGTTATTTATTATTTCTTATAGCCATAACTATAGAAACCCCTCTCAACATAGTAATTTCAAATCACTTCTCTCTCAAATTGATTCCCTCATCAAGTTGATCAACATCATTTTTATGTTATCATAGAATATTTTTTATCAAGTCTGAGTTAAGGCAACCATATTATTCCTTTTCTTTCTACTATATTTTTAATAGTAGCTAAATCCCTAGATACTCATATTAAATGTTTATAAAATATATTAAGTGGTATCATTTCTACTTCCTATAGATTCCATATTAGGTTTTAGTTTCTTATTTAATAAGAATGATTTCATCTATCTAATATTACTATAGTTTGAAAGATGTTTGAAACATGGGGTTGAGGAAATGAAAACCTAAAAAAATTATTGTTAAAATATAAATAATTACTTAAATTTAAACATCTATAAAACTTTTATTTTTTATGATTTTTTATATTTCACACCACTAGTTATTCTTTATTTGGAAACCTATTTATAATTTATTAGTGTGGAATATTTTAATACACGAAGATAGTTATTTTTATTTTTGTTACATGAATATGTGTTGTAAAAATGTTTTACGAATGTGGAATTAATGCATATATTATTATAATCTATTAATTGTTATCTTAGAGGTGGTAGAATGTATGTTTATATTATTATAAACTATTTATAGGTACCTTATACCATGAAAAATAGAAATAATTTTTTTCATGTGGTTCTATAGCACTTGACATGGTTTTCCACAGGCCCTAAAATGGTGTTCATTTTGACACATGCTATGTTTTTTCCATTTCCCTATACAGATTCTCAATGTGCACATGATTTAATATTTATATATTTTTTACAACATGGATTTATAGAGTGGCTAAAAGTTGGTATGATTGGTGACCACCATATCTTGTTTCTCACATGGACACCAGCACCATATGTAGATTACTTAATTTCATTCAACCATTGTAATATAAAATGATAAAAATTATAATTTTCATACCTTTCTAATTTATGTTACTTTTTCATAAATATGATGTTATGGTATATTGGGAGGGGTTTGTTAGTTATCAACAACTGGGAATATTGTATACACACCCTACATATATCCCCTTGTATGGGTGTATAACTTATTATAAATTATCCAATTAAGGAAAATTCACCAAAACATGGGGATTCCTTGGACATGGAGATAGGGGTCGTGATGTAATTTTTTTAATTGATGGTTTCTAGATATAATGGGGATGAGTATGGATTTTTTTAGTTTCTATTTATTTTATTTATATGTTTGTTTCATTTTGGTGTATATATTTGAAATATTTTATATTTTTAGCCTATTTTTCTCATTGGTTCTTCATATATATAAATTTTTTATATATTTATATTTGTATAAAAGATGACCTCTATCATATAGGTTTCTAATATCTGGAACAAATGATATATGTGAAGTTCATGTTTTATTCATTATAGAAATAATAATTGCATTTATTAACTATAGCGATGGGAAATTACTTCCCACATAATACTCTTTATCCATTAATTTTATTGTCTTCCTTTAGAAATCAATAATAATGCCTAATATTTTACAGATGTCTAAAATTTTCCAATCGAATTTTTTTCGAGATGTTTCAAAAAAAAACTAAATATTGGAGTTTTAGAAAAAAGTTCATGGATATGTGGTGTAGAAAGCAACCTAATAAATAATTTAGTCAGAAACAAATGTTACGGTGATAATGGTTTTAGATGCTTTTATAGGAATATGAAGATTCTATAGGAAGGAAAGAAATACTTTAGATTATTATACTACATCATAGTTTATGAAGAAAGATGTTATGGTTATTTATATGGTTCCTAAAATTGGAGGATATATTTATTTATCTTTTAGGATATTTAAAAAACATCATATATTTCAATACCCTACCATTATTTCAAAGTCAAACAAGTATTTTGATCATTATGGTATGATTCTTTTGAATTCAATATATTCAATGTGGAGTGAATCTATTTTAGGGCCTCTAGGGATCAAATAACACATATTTAACATAATTAAAGGGAAAAATGAAACCCAAGCCCAAGATCTACTATTCTATGAAACTGAAACCATATATAACATAAAATGAATAACTTTTATACCTTACATTTAAGAGGGATGAGACTCTGGTATTGGACCACATGTTTATTGAATATCCCTATGAATTATCCAAATGTTACTTTTTTCTATAGTGTATCCATATGTTGTCCTTCATAACTCCTTTTTTGGGATTAATATCACAACCGCAGAGTGATAGAACCTCTTTAGTGGAAAAGGATGAACATAGCATAGAGGCTCAAGAAGATCTAGTCGAATCCTTCGATGTCTATCTCAATGTATTTGTAAAAGTTATAAATTCCATAGTAATCTAAAAAGGAATTTTTATTAATTTTCTCACGTGTTAATAAAATATTTGTAAATATAACTCTAGTTACAATTATTTTTAACCCTTAGCCTAAATATATTACTTGAAATGAATCATTACATGAAACATTAAAAATCAATGATATGTGAATGACTAAGATTATTTAATTTTTTCAATTATTCTTCAATAAATATAAATAATTATATCATTTTATATGAATCATATAATTTGAATCTTCACCCAACACCTCTATGTGGTGTATAAAACTATACACAACTATCTGTTATATGATGTCACCATATTCTATAAAAATATATTCCCACCCATATCATAGGATTTTATATTGAATAATGGATATCATACTATGAAATAATCATGTATGGTTTTTACTATGAAAATAATTATGAATTTGTAAATTGTAAGGTTTTTTTGTTAGAACCACTTTTTATCATGTGTTAGAATTTATGGAACATGTCTCCCCGAAATTTTACATTTTCATGATAGATTGATACATGTTCACATTCTATATAAATATATGGATTAAGGGTAATGAAATATGTATTAGAAACTATGATAAAGTGTTGTAATGTGATGTGAGAAACATCTAAATACGTACACATCGATATTATCCATATTATGAAGGATAAAGTGAGGCATGATAAAGAAAATTTCAAAATGTGGAAAAAATATTTTAGAAAAATTGGAATAATGAAAAAAAATTAATTATAAATTATTGGTATTCAGAACAATACTTCATATAAAAAAAATTTAAAGGACCTTATATGGTGTCCATGTTCTTTATAAAAGGATATATATGATTCATTATATGGTTCTCTAAGGCGAGATTTTATACTTCACTAGAAGTTCCAATTATAGTGGGGATGATCAACCAATTACGTTGTGAATTGAAGGTCATTATATAATCCAAATTTCCAGGGTGGCAAGATTTAGTTTGACTCAATCCAAAATGAAGTGTTGGAGTAGCATACATCCTTGTAGGGGAACATCCTCATGAAAGGAAATGTGGGTGGAATGAGTTACTAGAGGCAATTCCACTAAGATTATTTGTGTTGGGTGTCTAGAAGGAGTCCCTGATAACTCGTGATTTGTAGGGTTTCTAAATATTAGATTCCATTGTTACCTATTTTATCACAAAATGAAAGATTTAGTGTGTTCCCATGTGAAGTAAGACTAAATTACAATATATATAATTTATTTTCATTTGTTTCTTTTTTAGTTAAAACATGAAGTTACCATAATTGAACTGAATGGATGATTATATTAGTGCATAAGGCATTAGATCTTCTTAGTTTAAGAAGAAGAATTCATAGAGGTGTGTTTTGTAACTTTAGACCATTTGGGTACCTTGTTTCACATTTTATTTCAAAAATATATTTTATAGTGATATATAGTTGGTTAGTTATGATTCACTAATTTCAATTCCATGGATGTTGTATGAGACACATGGGATGTACATGAAAATGGTAGGAAAAAACTCCCCAGTATGTGGTATTAGTGTATTGGTTGGTTTCTTCTGGTGTCTTGGTATCCAAAAAGTGGTATTGGATCTTTATTATATATTATCCAATGAGAAAACTATCAAGTAAAAGAAGATCCATGGTCATGTAGTGTTAATATCAGTTTCATGATTATTGGGTACTTCAATTGTAGTGGTTTACTATGTCATAGGAACAATTTCTCTAGTAATATAATAATGGTGTAATTTTTTTTCCCGTATATTTAAAATCTTATTAAATTTGGTTTTCTTGAGGACTGATTTTTTATTGAGTTGGAATAAAAAAAATGGTAGAAATAATTTTTAATACATTTATAATATAGTTTTAATACCTTATGATTTTTCATATTTAGTGGGAGTTCATTATTTTTGGAGGATGGTGTTACAGTGGGTATTTTCTAGATTGAAGATTCAATGGTGAACGGTTATAAATTGGGAGGATGCTGGTTTTTCTACTCTTAGAGTGTTTGGAAGATTCACTAATGTTGAATCTACTTGAATTGTGGTATTTAGAATAATAGGAAACAATTATATCAATGAATAGAAGTATGATTCATAAGGTGTAGCTCGGTGAGATGTCACATAACTTGAAAGGTAGCTATTAGTCATTATGATATAAATATGGAGGAGGAAGAAAAAATAAATGAAATTTGGATTGTACTCAGTTCAACATCAATAATTTCAATGAAAAGTGAGGATGAGATTGGACTACTAATACTGAAGTTATGTTCTTAAAGGTGGATTAATAGATATTTCAGAAATCCTATATCCTATATGGGGTGTATGTTTTTCTACCAGTGGTTTTTTAGAATAATTGAGTGATGGTTATTAGGAATTTTTTTATCACTTAATATACAACAAGTGGAGTAGGTTTTGGTTTCAATAGGATTTAGTATGGGAATCACTCAATTCTACCAGATAAGGTATTTATTATTTTTGAATTTGAACATAAACAAGAGTTGTGGTACATTCTAGTTTTTATATAAGGTGTGTTTCATTTGGTATACTAGATAAATATGTTCTTATACAAGAGTGTTTGTATAATTTATTAATGGTTTTTTTAAATTATGAATGGTGGATCATTTTTGGATATTGGTTTTTTGGATGGAGCATTCCATGTAAGAGAATCAAAATGTTATAGGATTGAGGCTTTATTATAGGAATAACGATCCAACATTTGGAAGAAGTGGTAAAAATAATATTTTCTAAAAGTCTTGATGGAACTAATACAAAAAGGGGTAAAAACATTATTGAGTGTGGTAAATGGATGTAGTAGAATGTACTATTATTTGAAAATGAAATTGAACCAGAAATTAGAAGCATGGATTGTTTTGGATATTCTCATGATTCAATTATAATGTTTACCATTATCAATAAAAAATCATGAAAATTTAAGTGTTATTTCATTAAGAATAAGACAATGGATTTTTTGAATCATCTTCATAAAGAAACGTGGTGTAATAAATTAAGAAAAATGATGTTTTGGAGGATAAAACATAAAAAATAGAGAAGATTCGGAACATCTATTATTATAGAGATCCATTATTTGAGGAGACTAAACCTAGAACACCAAATGATTCATATATGGGATGATGTTCCATTTTAGTTAGGTTCCTCGAGAAATAATCTATTACAAAAAGTACAATTGTTGAAAAAAATTATCACATGGTAATTCTATGTACAGTTAAATGTGTCTATATTGATTACAGAAGAGTTTTAGCTCCATGTATTGGGAACGTTTTTTTTGAAAATTTTCTATGATAAATACTTTCGTTTTTTTGAAACTATTTCAATGATTTTCCTGAAGGTCTTTTTTAGTTTCAAATTTCCTATATAGTGGTGGTGAGCCTTGGATGGTCTAGAATAACTAAAGAATTCAGTTGGAGAAAAAGACAATGTTTTCTTTTTTTCACTAAGAAAAGGTGAGAAGAGGGTGTCATGTTATTTTGGATAGAGTTTATTAGAATTTTGATACATGAATTTATAGAATTTATTTTTTGGATGGAGGTTTGTTTTGGTTGTATCACTAGAGTTTCAGATTATGGGATCTCATTGAATGAGTTTTTTAAGTGTAGGATTCAATAAGGACTAGGGAAATAGGCATGGTACACAATGTATTTTATTGATGAGACTTATGAAATTTATTATGGGTCTTATTCCTATTTACATTGGATAAATTCCATGGAGGTATACAAAACATTTCATGGGAATATAATGAATGGTTAGTGTTTAACTAACTAGTGTATTTTTTCTTTGGTGGGTTTGGATGTTTTTCTTTATAGTGTAGAACCATAGTGAAAACATAAAAGGTTATAACATAATATGTTATTCTTAATTTGGCTGATATACATTAGTGAAAGACATGATAATGGTCTTCTATATGAATATTTTTAGGTTTATTATGTGATTTTTAAGTGGGTGAATATTGGTTTTTGGGGAGAGTAATATTTTTAGGTCAATTATTATAATTTATGGATCTTGACATTATGGAATTAAACATGGTGAAAATATATTGAACCATAGACATGAAAACCATGGATGTCTGGATTTAATTCTATAAAAGTAGTAGTGAAAATGATGTTCAAGTGTGGGTATGGGGAAGGGAAAATGTTTCCACACATGTACTTAGGGAAAGAACATGTTCTAAAAAATGTGGTGATGTAATATGAAGGGATGTATCGAATGAGGAAGGTATATTTTAGAGTATGTGGGAATACCATCAATAATTATTTTTGGATGATGGGGGTGTAGAAGTAAGCCTCAAAAATGAATCACTCTAATGGTCTTCCTTAAAGTGTTCTGGGTGTTTTTCAAAGTCTATATATGATCCATTATGGATAATGGTATAGTAAAATTTCAATGTTTATTAAAACATCCAATTTAGGTGGTGATGTTCCATTTGTATCCTTAGATGAATGGAGGTATTTCCATTATTTTTGGAAGGTGGTGAAATTAACATAATCAATTTCAGACTCTGGTGAACCTCTATAAATATAGGGTGATATATAACTTGTTTAATATGCTATGATAGATAACTATAGTATCAATGTTCTCATACTAAGTGTGACAATATATACTGTGAGTCAGTCTAGAATGAGGATTTAGAGTGTAATTCATCATAGAGGGGAAAATTCTCCTGATAAATTCTAGTATTCATATGGAGTCTAGAGAGGTATTCCCATGGAGGTTATTTGAGTATGGTGTCTCATAGGACACCTTTATAACATATAATATATATGGTTTTCATAAATTGGGTTCCATTTCAAATTGGTTTTTCCAATACTAGAAGTTGTTGTGTATTCCCTCTTAGCATTAAATTAAAGTATGAATCCTGATATTAATCCATGAGTTGTTCTTATTATATTATTATATTGTTTTTTTCATTCATGATCTATTAATAGAAATATATAATCGATATCTACAAAATTACTAGAACCAAAGTACAGTGAATATTAACATGGTTTCTTAGCTTCCACGTATTCATACATATTGGTGTAAAAATCACATGGTAATTACATGGTTATTTAGATCCTGCAAAGTACCTTTTTTAAAAATTTTTGTTTATTATATAACTTATAGTGATATTATTTTTATTAGATCTAATTTGATGGTATCAACTCCTTGGATATAGTATGGGATGTGTGGGATCTGGATGGAAGTGGAATGAGTTAATTCTCTATTATATGGCATCAAAGCATAGTTTAGTTCCTTATAGTGACCTGATGCCTTATAATCTTATTATATAACCCTATACTATAGGCTAACATGTATCTTATATACTATTGGAATTATGTTATATCTCTATTAAACTCTAAAAAACATTAAATCCAGACATACATTCTTCCATTTTATCTAATATTGTATAATATATAATAACTTATAAAATCATATTGAACTCTATTTTGTTATATTTTAAAATTCTTTTGGAAACCAATTATTATCTTAACATTAGATAATTTTATATCAGATACTATTTTAATATCAATCTAAATATCGTTGTACATCAAGTAAAAAAACACATTTATTATTGTTCTCTATGTTTTATAAAACTAGATCCCCATTCTGTCAACCAATAAGTGTTACATCATGGGCCTTTGTATCATTGATAAAAAATATGAATTCTAAAATTCATGAATTTAATCAAAGAGAAGAATCGTGAACACCATTAGTGTTACTCAATCTATGATGGGATTCTATATGATCTTCATCAAACACTTGTATAACTTTACATGTTTCCAATAACTATTTAATAAATAATAAAATGTTTTTATATTCTTCCTATGTGTAATTAATCAAGTCACCATATCACACGAACTTTTTCATTATAATATAACAATTCATATATACTCTATTCCCTAAGTATATTCTAACTAGATGGATAAACACATCACATGTCATTTATCCTGATGGATGAGAACATCAGACGCTCCTTATACAATATATAAACACATAACATCTCACAGAAGTCATACTTATCATATCACGGGATATGTCCTATTCGATTAAATTCAACTGGTGACATGATCAATAAAATATCCAACCACCCCTGATAAGTTCATCCAGAACGATAGAGTAAGGAAGCTATCAAAGTATAATGCTTCTCAAGATAGGTATATTTTATAGACTTAGGACAATAGAAATCCAAATATGAAACATACAACCCTAGTATACGGAAGACATAGTGTATGAAACAACATATAGTTTCCTTAATGGGTCATCTAGTACATAAATATCATTTAATATATCAATTGTATATTTCAAATCCCAATAAAAAATAGTACTCTTACTAACCATATCATTTTTGTAAAACCTATAATAATCATTGATGAACATTAGTTGAGGACAATTTAAAGTTGTACATTGATAGAATAATTATAATTTCACATCATGTGTTATATGAATCTGACATGAATGAATAATAAAGAAGAGTCTTCCTTTATAATACATGATATATTTTATATTATTAAAATAATATTAGTAATACATAAAAAAGTATACATAAGAACTAGTAATATGTATTATACAAAATATTATGAAAATCCTTTATGTTGGTTTCATTTTTGGTTTTTTAAACACAATAGATATTGAAATAATTATTTCCATATCTATACAAGACCATTTGTCAAAAACATAATATGAAACAGTAAAATTGTTAAAATATATGAAGAAACTGAGCTTGAATAATGGTGATATTATGAATCATATTCCCAATATTTTACTTTCATAACATTGTATTCAGACTCTTTTAATGCACATCTAATGGTGTAATGTTTAAAACATTTATTGTCTACTTAGACTCTTTATAATTTTATCATCATCATTACAAGAATTTCCATTAAAAATTTTGAGATAAGGTTTTCAAACTAAATGTAACGTTTTACAGTATATATCATGACCAGCACATCCAAAACATTTTTAGGATATAAAATGATATTTTAAGGTTATAATACTTATTAGTCATACTACGAACTTCTCTATTTATAAACATATTCCCATTGTTCTATTAAAAAATAAATTCATTACAGAATATCATGATAAGATTCACAAACTAATTTGTGTTCTGAAAATAACACTTTTTTTTAAAAGATATAATATTTTAACAAATAAACTATTTAAAAACTTCAATCATATAATATTTTATGAATTTTTATAATAATACAAAAAACTAGACTTTATTCATTAAAATATTACTCTAATTGGTGGTGTAATCTTGATTCCACATATTTTAATAGATGTCTAGGAAAAAACAATTTTATCATGAATAATTCCCTTTTATTTTTTTTCTTTTTAGGCCATGTTATAGAGTTTAATGAATCATAAACCATCTGTAGCATCTCATTATATTCATAAAACATATTTGTCAAAATATTACTTCTCTTATCACATAAGTGACCTGAGATAACTATATATATATATCCTATATTCATATCCATAAAATCTCTAAAATACTCAATTTAATTCTAAATATCCATTTGTTAAATATTTACTATTATATTTTAATGTAAAATTCAAGAACCATATATCATTTCCATGATTTGGAACACCTGTATGTTAATTTTTTTTAAATATATTGTTATTAACCTATAACCTTTAAAATTCAATAATTTATATTGTTAGTATCTATAAGTGATACATATCTCCATGGATTTTCACAAACCCCTTCTGGTATTATAAATAATTCCTTCTATAGTGACTATTATATCCAAAATTCAAGGAATTCCTTCTTTGTTGATTCCTCCCTTAAGTTTTAAAAATTTTTATAGGACACTCAATGAAATATTATTGGAATTTCCAACATAATTTTTCATCTTTTTTATTTGACATTTTACCCATATGTATTGTCAATACTACACTAGAACCCGTGCATCACACACCTTGTTCATATATCCTCAACATTTTTTATAAATATAGTAATCATTAAATTTTACTCATTCAAAATATAAAACTATTTACAACAATTATTATATATTGAATTCCATAACCATTCCAAGTTATAATGGAAACCCCTGCCTTTCCATGTCATTGACCAGCCCAATCGTATTAAGTACATAAGTTAATAATAAATTACCTTTAATTATCATTAATTTAAAGAAAACATTTGAAATCAAATTTTCTTCACTTTATACTTCCAATAATAATCTATATTTATATGTTTAACAATTTCAAATATTATTTACTCAATAAGTTGTTTCCTATAAGATATTGAATTTTACCTCCCGCATAAGAATAAATATTATATTTATATAACAATCTAGAAATTTTCTTTCATTAATATTATATTTCACTATTATTAACCTCAATTTCATGTTTTGTTATATTAATAAAATTTTAAATAAAATAAATGTTTAATGAGATGATTATCATGTTTAAAAATCAGATAAAACATACTTATATTAAATATGACCCCATTAAAATGATAAACCCTTTTAAATTAAATTATATCAGTTAGTGGGACAAGATCTATCTTTTGCTAATAAATATGTCCACTTGGGAATTCTCTTCAATAATCAGATACATAGAAAATCCACTACACCAATCATAATAAATGTTGCTGTTAAACAGTTGATTAAATAAGAGATTATCCAATTCCATTATAAGTTATTACTCTACACTATTTATCTAGTATCCTAACCGTTAGACATCCAGGATAAGTGTAACTGAACCCATTTTTAAAATATGGCTACCCAACTATTAAGGGCACCCATAACTTTCTTTCCACATTTAAAATTATCCAAGGGAACCTTTATTTAGTAGAACCTACTTGATTGGATGATCGAGGTTTTGAAAAGTGTCACTTTAGAAGGAATATAATACATATTATTTCTCATCGGGGTTTTATCATAAAAATCTTATCACATGAATATAAAATATTTTTATTTATATTTCTAATGATTTTAATTTTGAATCACTATTCCTTCCACTAAATCAATATGTTATAAACATATTGATGTGTAAATCTTTACAAAACCAATATCTTAGCTAAATATACCAAATTAAAATCCAACTATATTTACATATATATATATATAAATTAATCGTATGTATAAGGTATATTAAACAATTTTTTTTAAATGATTAGAACCATTTGAAATCAATAATCCCGATAAGAGTAGGCATTGCTGATAGGTAACATTCTCTCACACTTTTAGATGGAGCCTAATATCCAAATCTAGTGATTATTCTAACCCGATTTCCATTTTACCATGACTATTTCCTCAAGAGTTACCAAAATTCCATTATCATTCTTACATGTAATACATAAAAATTATAATTAACATCTTTATAGAATCATATAACCTTATAAAGAAGAACTCAAGGTAGAATAATACTAAATAAATTCACATACAAATCATATATGTATTTAAATGAATGTATGAAAATTTAGGATGTATTTTAAATCATTAAACTAATGCATGCATATATTCATAATAAAAAAAATACATTCATGAAAAACATAGGAAATAATATTAAATAAATGAACTATTCAAAATTTACACATTAGATTTACATTTTTTAGGAATTAGAGAATAATGAAATTATAAAAAATTTATAATTATCCATGCATTATAGAAATTATATAATCAAATAAATATTAAAACTTTATATTTATTCCTAATATAAACCCTTCATATTATCCATTTATAGAAACTATTACAAAAATATGTGATATTAAATAAAACATAAAAACATCATCTTCCGAATAAATCGCGTAAACATTATACATAATAAAAATATCAAATATTTAATTTTATTTAAACCTTGATCAAATCAATTATCAAAATGTATTTTTATATTTTTTGAACAATTTATCAAATAAGTCCATTAATTGGAGTTATTAAATATAATAGTTATGAATAAATCACAATTCAATATAAATTCATTTATATTTTCAAATTATTTTATAATTTATAAAAAATAAAAATTAACTTTTAATTTTGATAAAAAAAATCATATATGAAATATATAATTATTCCATATAAAATCAGTGGTATTTGATAATAAGAATTAATAAGTTGTATCTTTATCGATTAAATGTTTCAAAAACATTTAATAAATATTGATAAACATTTTATAATTAATTAATTTATAAACCCTTTATAAATTAAATATATATCCCAAAATATGCTTTTCATAATATATAATCATTTTTATAAATCATATATATCAATTCATAATTTAAAAACTAATTTTTTTTTCAAAAGATCATATTTTATAATATATTCCTTGTTACAAGGGACAATTCAGTTTGAAACTCATATCGTGCCTGATGATTGGCGTGTAATGGTGTATACTCAATAATAAAAAATTATTTATCACATATGATGATATCTAATATATCATTCATTATTCTAGCTAGTTGCAACTTATAATAAGCTCGATATTACCATAGAAATATGATACTTTGTTTTATGTTTGTATTTTGACACCATCGTAAACTAAAAAACACATATCATACATTATTATATATTTATAATTGAAGGATTACAAAAAATCAAATTCAATGATATAAAATATTGCTTGGTGTCATCTAATCATATATTAGGATGTAATATGTTGTAAATAAAACCACATTGCATATTCCAAATCATTTTATGTGATATCAATTATGATCACAAAATTGTTTCAAATTTCAACCATTTTTTTAAAAATCATGATTTACTTAGGGAATAGAAATATATAGTACATCTATAAGGTTTCTATGGATTAAAGAAATATTATTCAATTAAGTGTAATACAAAAATAATTCAAAAAGAAAATATATACAATGTTATGTAAATAAAACCATGTATATTATAAAACGAAGAACATATATACCTTACATAGAAGATGGATTAAACTTATTTATTTAACCATACATTTGATAGAGGTCCTTGGGATTTATCCAATGGAATGCTTCCAATATTGTGTATCAATAAGATGACTTGAATCACCCAACATTTCGCTGGGATAATCATCCTAACTATGGTATGATAATACCTCTTGGTTAAAAAATGTTAAAAGAAGAAGTGACCATTGGGAAGACTAAGAAAAAGCCTATGACCCCCATATCAATGGATTTGGACCATTTATATAGGCCATGAAAAACACTTGATCCTTCTCTGCATTTATTTTTAGGTTCATAATGTATTCATAAATGGAAACCAGTTATAAATATCTATAATTATCATCCTGAAGGTTTAATCTAGAATATTTAATCATTTTAAACAACAAAAATCATTGATAGTTAGATATATAAGATTATACATATAAAAAAATATAGTTTAAATTTTTTAAATAATCATAGGTAGTTATACAAATCTTATAAAATGATTTTTCATAGAACACTTCCTTATGAAATAACCATATCATACATTATGGTTGGCATAGGTAATTATTATTATATCATAATAGGTATTTATAGAATAATACATATTAAAATATACTAATATTTTTTTAATTTAATATTTATTTTTGTTTCAACGGTACACTATTTATGATAGTGTACTCGAAACGCAAGAATGAGTTTCTCTGAATTCTTTCATTGCACACAATACTGAGTTATACCGAAAAATAATAAAACAATATTATTATTATTTTAAATAGTAGTTAGCGCCTAGCCATTTTATTTGTGGGAATGAATAGAATTAACAATATTATTATTTTATATATTTTTTAAATGTTTTTACATTTATCCAATGAAATTTGGTGGGTTAAAATGAGAATGAATCCAAATTTAGGAACAAAATACTCTAAGATTTTCAAAAGGTTGTTTTTCTTCCTTTGGATGGCGAAGCCTTTTTAAAAATATTTTTGTCTCCTTCATATATTATATTTGATAAAATAAAAATCTTATTTATTTTTGGGAAATAAAAATTTACTTTGTTTGAAATTTTGGTAATTATTTTGAGAAAATCCATATTATTCTAAATAGTGAAAATACTTCATTTTAAGTCAAAAATGCATTTTAATCAAATTTATTTATATAGTTATATTATACATTTAATTGGTTTTAAATTTTAATTGGATTAATGGTTTTATCATTTAATCCAATTATGTTCATTGGAAGTAATTTCTCATTTAAAATGGACACAAACACATGTCAATTTGTTTGATTGTATTTACTTCTTTAAAAACTGATTTTTGGTTTTGAAAATGAGAATTATTTTTAAATTAATTTCTAGAAATTATGAGGTTTTAATTTGTAAAATTTGATTCCATATTTTGAATCCAATTTTTTAAATTATTTAAATAGGTACCTCTTATTTTTTGATATTATGAATAATACCTTTAGTAATTATTTTTATTTACCACGGTTAAAGGGAAAATCATGTAAATAATGGTAAAAAATAATATTTTAGTAATGTACAATTACCCTATCACATGTTCTAATATTATTTGGTGAGATATATATGACCATTATCTTACTTGGGTCAAATTTAGGATCCCATGGAGCCACTTGGGTGTGATAATGACCTTTTATAATATTTAACTTAAAGAAAAGGGAAATAAAACGTAAACATGTATCTCCAAACTAAAACAATTTTAATTTGGTTTATATAAATGATATTTTCAACTTTAATAATAAATTATAAAGATTTAAATATTTACTACATAATGTTATTTTATATATAATTTTTAGATATTAAATATATATATATATATATATATATATATATATATGACATAATAATGATGCATCGATTATCTTATTAATGAAATATTCAAATATATGATATTATAAATATTGAAATAAATTATATTTGAAAATTTTGATTCCATAAATGAAGTTTGTGGATGAAATTGACATGTTAGGGATGATTTAATTCCTTTGGTTCACATGAATTAATTTTTTATGACAAACAAAAATCAATTTATATATACTATCAAAATGGACATAAATGAGTTAAAAAACTAATTTATTAAATGATGAAATAGTAATAAAAATATAATATTAGAAATAATGACCTATATAATATTAAATATGTCATTAATGATCCTCTTGGTGTTCAATTGGAATTTTTTAGTAACTATAGTAACCATATATTATGAAAATACAGGAAGATGTGGTAAGACATAATGATTTTATCAAAGGGTTAAAGCTAATAGATAAGGTTAATTTTTTGACCTAAACATGTATAATACCTATTTTTTGAGAGGAAATATAACCATACACATATTATCCTATAAAAATATCACCTTTTAACTATTATAATTCGAAAATCAATTTATAATAAAATAACATTTAAAAAATTTCCTCATGTGCCCCTCCTCCCTCTATTAAAAGGCCACCACCTCTACCCACTTACTCACACATATCAAGCCCATTGGCTCACCCAAAATATTAAAAAATAATCTAGAAAAATACCTCCATTCCTCGTAGAATACTTACATTGGGTAGAAGGAAATTAATTAATGCCTTTTGCCTAAAATCAAAAATAATTACCCGATTTAGAGGTAACATCTTCTCCCAAGATCCTTACATTTATTTTCCTCATCCGAACCCCAAACCTATAATTTTAAATTATTTTATAACCAAAATAGTATCCTAAATATAATAGGAAATTTTTATGATAAGGTTTCAATCTACACTTACACACACCTCCATCTAGTAGATATAAAACATACAGTTTCCATGTACTGTGAACTACTGCCTCACGAAATGATCATTGTTGAATTTTATCCAACCTCCTATCATAGTGTCCATTGGGATGGAAATGTATTTATATATGATATATATTTTCTTTATATTTTCTTTATTATTCTAAAAATTTTATTTATAACACACCTTTATTCATTCCATAATGTGTAAATACTATAATTTCATTTGAGGATATGTGGACTACTACCCCCTAAAAGTGATATGACTCTTTCATTCCATACATGGAATATATAAAGGATAGAGTCAATAAATCTATGTAAAATATAATTCATATCTATTATACTATAATTATAATATACCTATGTAATTTCTATTTTATATTCATTTAATATGACAATGAAATGAACGTAGTGTTCATGCGTACGTACGACCTACCGTCTCCACGAATGTTTCATTTCATTTATTAACTATAAATGTTATGGACTATTATGAATACATATATAGAGGATATATACGATATATAAATCATTAATAATATTATGTAGATAATGGACTTATGACCACATAGATAATTTTCCTCAAAACAAGTTCATTTTTTACTCAAATACCAAACATCAGAAAAACGTCTGATATGTACTAAAATAGTCATCTAATTGCTGTAACATGGAACTAAGTGACATAAAATTAATAATGAAAATTTATAAAGTTCTAAATATATCATAAATTAACCTAATTTTATTTTTTAAGAAAATAATGAATGAACGATACAAGTCAGACTCAAGGTAAGGGACTTCATCTCAGTCTCCTTTCATTATGGAATTTCATGATAATATATACCTTTATTCATTTATAAGGGGTATATAAAACCACTATAAAATTTAATATCCATATTTTATATGTACTAATATTATTTATCAAATCATGGATATTAATATTTAAATGGTTAATGTAGTATGGGACACCTTGATCATTTGAAGAATAAATTGTCAAATCTTTCTCTCGAGGATATAAAATTACATATTTATTTATATGGGTATAAAAGGAATATATAGAAAATTTTATTTCAATATTTAATTTCATTAAATTTTTTCAAAAGAAATATTTTTATTCAATGAATTTTACTTTCTTTACAAGAGGATAAATTAAATTTCTTTAACGTATACGGTGACAATGACTTCTATTCCGCTATAATTGTTATTTGATATTTGGATTCCTTTATAAGAATTTATGTATTTTAAAATGAAATTAAATCCCTTATTCCTTTATTTGGGTATCTTGGTATTGAAATTGAGTTCATAAATTAAAATGGTATTTTTATACAGAAATGTTTTTTCCGATGGGATTTGAAGATGATTTCAAAAAATCAGTTTTGTGATGAACATGTTTTATTCATGAAGTATAAAATTAGCATTATATGAAATAGGTTATCCTGATATAGCTTATAATAAGGGTTAAGCCCCATTATATATCATGGCTGAGCCCGAAACAGCTTATGCAAATTGTTGAGCCCCATTATGTCTCCCGAGTGAGCCCAATATAGCTTATACGAAGGGTAAACCACATTCTAGAAATCATATTTGGAAGCCAACTATATGGTTATTTCAGTTGGATGATGTTTGAGAGGGTTTTGGTTATATGATACACTAATTCACCAAAATAATTTTTCATTTCTTACTATTGGTTATTGTGTTTTTATTGAGAAAAAACTATGAATTTTATTCATGTGAAAATGTTTTTTTCCTCTACTCCAAGAACGTTGAATGGGTTTTCAGGTTTCAACAAGAATAATCTGTTTTCTTTATTTTTATTTCTATTACTGAGATTTGTCTGCTCATACAATGCTTTTAAATGTTTTCATAGTATTTGACAGATAATAGATCCAAGGATGGAATACAGGAAAGGTTATTATGATTAAACATGAAAAGAATCCAAGTTTCTTTTTATAATGTTTTTATGTTATTGAAGAAATTGATACTGTTAGAAGTTACAACTTTGTTTTTATATATTTTTGTTATGTAATAGTTATATCCTAATTCTCTAATTATCTAAACCTAAAAATATCCACAATTTTATTCCATAACTTAACTCAATATTATGTAATGTTTAAGGTTGGGTCCATATAGTTGGTATCAGTGGTCAGTTTAGATAACATTATGGGTTAGGATTGTGTTAATTTCATTATTTTAGATGAATTTAATTTACGGTTAAGTTTAAATGATATAGAATTTTAAAATTACCTTGTTACATCATCTAAACATTTTCTATTCATAATGGTTTTCTATAGGGGAAATAAGAAATCTATAATGGGAAGGAATGGATAGGAAAACAAACTTTCTAATCAACAACTATAGGTGGTGAGAATTTGAACTAAACAATTTTTTGTCATGATGGAGTAGTTGAAATAGGTTATAAATTGGGGTGGTATCCATGTCGGAGATCATCCCTATAATCCATAGAAGATTATATATACAGTGGAACATTTTATGATGAATCATCCCCCATCATTCAATTGATCATCTGACCCAGTCGTAGCTGAAGGATGGATCAATTCCTTAGAGAAGTAATTTGGGGTCATGGGATGTTGAAAACGTCAAAAGTTAACTCTTTTCATCTATCATTTTGAAGGTGAATAATATCGATGGTGTTCATAAGTTAAGAATACTAGAGAGAAAATGATATTGATTCCATGGAATGGGAAGAATTTGAGTATTTTATATTGGATAAATATTTCCCTAAATTTATTCAATTTAGGATGGAGAATTAATTCATTGATTTAAAGAAAAAGGTTGATGATTTATTTGACACTTATGAATTGATATTCACAAGATTTTCTAGGTATGTTCTAGATTTTATTCAAGACCTTGACAATAAAATTAATATAATTCACTTAGGATTGAAACCAGGGATACAAGAATCTTTGGCCTCCTGGGAATTTAAAATTTATGAAAAAGTGGTTCATTGTGCTAAGTAAGTTGAAATTGAGTTTCCCAACACTTATGTTCCATGAGATGATAAGAGAAAGAAATGAAAATGGTGCCCGTAAATAGAGAATAATACAACTAATTCTGGAGTTAAGTCAAAAAATAGTTCCATGAGTGGTGAAATACATTTTGGGGAATGTATGTCAGGATCTGCAAAATGTTACTGGTGTTGTAAGTTTTGACTCAAGGTTCGTGAATTTAAAGAAAATGGTCATGAATAGTCCAATAATGAGATAACAGATATCTAGTCTATAGTAAGATGATTTATCTACCATGAGTTGGGACATTATGAAAATAAGTGTATGAAGTTAATTACACAGGGAGAAAGTCTGTATGATTGAAAAAAAGGTTTGGTAAAATCTTCTACTACTAATATAGTTGATGATGATACCTCCAGTGAAGTGATGGAAGTTCCTGAGAGCCCAGTATTTTTTGACGTTTAACCAAAATTTCAAGGTTTTAGACATACCTTTAATGTTTTATGTGATGTGATAATAAGTTATTAAAGACCTATCCAGGAGTTGTTTTTTTGGGTTATGTTAATGTATGGATTTTTAATGAGGAAGTATGTATTTACTTTTGGACCACAGTTTTGAGATATTGATATTTTTTTTGGTTTGTGTGATCATTCATACTTATGGTTATTCTTAGGGATGTACATAATATTCTTGGAATATTATGAGGATAAAATTGTGCTTATAAAATAGAAATACAATATGTAATTTTGTTTCCTTATTATATTATTGTTGGAAGTAAATTTATTCCTAAACTTTATCGAAAGGATCTTAAAACCAAAACATTATTCATTTTCATTTCATTATATTATTTTGAACAATCACAGAATTATGATTTTTTGATGGATAACCTTCCAAGTACTAAGTTTTATATCACCCTATATTACTCTTTGAGTGTTATTTTTATCATCCCTGATCATGTTTTCCTACAGGGAACCCGAGAATATGATATCTCAAGTGACTTTTTTAATTCTATTTCTTTCTTGTAATGTGTTAGTTTAGTTGACTCCTTTTCCAATGTGATATTTTTATTTATGTTTCTGAGTCCAATTTTAAAATTTCGAGTGCATAATTCCCAAAAGGGGGGAATGGTGTAACCTCTCAAGTATTTATAGAATAATACATTTTCATATTTATTAATATTTTTTAAATTTAATATTAATTTTAGTTTAAATGGGAAAATATATATGATAGTGCACCCAACATGAAACAATTGGTTTCACTGAAATCTTATGTTCCACACAACATTGAGTTATACTGAAAAATTATACAACAATAATATTATTAATTTAAATGGAAGTTAACACCTAGTGGTTTTATTGGAAGGAATTAACAGAATTAACTATATTATGATTTTACATATTTATTAAATATTTTTACATTTATCCAATGAATTTCAAATTATTAATATGAGAATTAATCAAATTTTATGCATAAAATACTCTAATATTTTTAAAAGCTCGTTTTAATTCCTTTTGATGGAGAACCCATTTAATTTTTTTTAACTTTTATATATTCTATTTGTTAAATAAATTTATTATTTAGAAGAGGGACGTCAAAATTTACTTCGGTTGATATTTTGGTATTTTTATGATAAAATTCATATTGTTTTGAATAATGAAAAGTATTACGTATATATTCAAAACTGCCTTTTCATCTAATTTATTTATATAGTTATATTTTCATTTTAATTGGTTTTAATGTAAAATTGGACTGTGTTTTTATATCATTTAATCCAACTTTGTTCATTTTAATTAATTTCCCATTTAAATTGGATATAAACACATGTCAATATTTTGATAGTTTTTACTTCTTAAAAACCAATTTTCTAGTTTTAACAACAAGAATTAATTTTTAATTAATTTCTTCCAATTATATGTAATGAATTTGGAAAAGAGGAATCCATATCTGGAATCAAAAGGTCCAAATTATGTATATAGGTACCTTTTATTTTTGGACATTATGAATGGTAACATTTTTAATTATTTTTACGTAACATGGTTAAATGGTAAATTAAGAAAGTTATGTCAAAAAAATAATATTATGAAAATAATATAAAACTACCATAAAATGTTTACCAATTCTATTTAATGAGATATATCAAACCATTATCATACTAGGCTTTAATTTAGGACCTCATGGAGCCACATGGGTGTGATAATGGCCTTTTATAACAATTAATTTAAAGAAAAGGGAAATATAACATAAACATTTATATCCTAACCAAAAGTAATTTAATTTGTTATATATAAAGGATCTCTTAAACTATAAAAATTAATTATAAATCTAAAAATCTTTCCTATATAATTTTAGTTTTTTAATAATTTTTATAAATTAAATAATTAATTTTTTTCAACACAATGATGATGCAGTGATTACCTTATTGATGAAATATTGAAATAAATGATATTATAAATATTCCAATAATTATAATTTGAAAATTTTGATGAAATACACGAATTTTTTGGATTAAATTGACATGTAAAGGATTATTTAATACATTTCTGAAGTAATAAAGTTTTTATGATTTTACCAAAAATCAATTTCTAAATAGTATCAAAATTGACATAAATGAGTTTTTAAAACAGATACTATTATATTAAATGATATAATTGTCCTAAAAATCTAATATTAGTCCAAATAATTTATATAATGTTAAAAATATAATTAATGATCTAATTTTTGTTCTCTTTTCAATTTATAGTTATATAGTTACCATATATTATGAAAATACAAGAAGACATGGTAAGAGTTAATGTTTTTAACTAAGGGATAAAACTAAAAGATAAGGTTTATTTTGTGACATAAACATGTATAAAACCAATTTTTTAGTTTTTTTAGACCCATAATCATATTATCCTTGAAATATATAACTTTTTAACCATTATTATTCTAAAATAAATTTACAATAAAATAATATTTCATGATGTTCCTAAAGTGCCCCTCCTCCATCTTATAAAAGAATGACACCTATACACACTTACTCAAACCTCTAAAGCCCCTTAGATCATCCAAATTATACTAAAATAATCTCTCAACTTCCCTACCTTCCTCCTAGAATACTTACCTTTGTTAGAAGAAAATTCATGAAATCCTTTCGGCTAAAATCAAAAGGAGTAACCCGATTGAGAGATAACGTCTTCTCTCAAGATTCTTTCAGTTATTTTCCTCATCCAACACCCAAACCAATATTTTTTAGATTATTTTAGAAAAACAAAAGTATAATAAATATACTAGGATGTTTTATTCTATATTTTATACCTACAATTACACACACCTCCATCTAATGGATATACAATATATTGTTTTTGTGTATGGTGAACTACTTCCTCAAAAAATGATGATTGTTCAGTTTTCTCCTACCACCTATCATAGTAACCATTATGATGAAAATGTATTTATATATTATATGTAATATATTTATATTGTCTCTATTATTCGATAACTTTTATTTACAAAATGCATTTATGCTTTTAATAATATGTAAATACTATAATTTTCTTTGAGTAAGTGTGGACTACCGCCCCCTCAAAGTTATATAACTCATTGATTCCATACATAGATCATATAAAGGATGGAGTTAATGAACTTATGTAATATATAAATCATATATATTATAGTGTAATTATAATATACCTATGTATATTTGGGATTTTATTCATTTAATATGATTAATAAATGAAAGTAGCATTCCTCTGTACGTACGGCCTACCCTGTCCATGAACAGTGCATTTCATTTCTTATCTCCATATGTTATGGACTATTATAAATAAATATATACTACATATATATGATATTTAAATCATGAATAATATTATTGTGATAATGGACTTATGAACACTAGAATATTGTTTTATTAAAAAATGTTCATTTTTGACCCAAATATCGAACAATGACAATGCATCCGACATGAACCCAAATAATTAACTAATTGAAATAAAATCGTAGTAAGTGATATATAATTAATAATAAACTTTAAAAAGGTTCTAAAGAAAATATAAATTACCCAATGTTTATTATTCAGAAATTTATGGAATGAATGAGAGAATTCAGACACAAGGTAATAGAATTCGTCACAGTCTCCTTTCATTGAGACATTTATTGATAATATGCACCTTTATTCTTTAATAATGTGTATATACAGACAATATGAAATTTCATATCCATATTTTATCTATAATAATGTTATTTATTTAATCATTAAGATTAATATTTAAATTTTCAATGTGGTATTGGACACCTTTAACATTTAATAATTTAATTATCAAAACTTTTTTTTCCTGATATTAAATTGCATTTTTATTTATATAGGTATAAAAGGAATATATATGAAATTTTATGTTAATCTTGAAATTCATTAAATGTTTCCAAAATGAATCTTTTTATTGGAAGAATTTTAATTTCTTTACAAAAATGACAAAAGGAATGTTTTTAATGTATAAGTCGGCAATGACTTGAACACCGACGTAACAATTATTTTATATTTGTATTCTTCTATAAGAATTAATTTCATTTAAAATGAAAATAAATCAATTATTAATTTATTTGGGAATCATGGTATTAAAAATGGGTTCTTAACTGAAAGTATTATTTTTATATGGAAATGTTTTTCATATGGTATTAGAAGAATCTTTCCAAAAATGTTTTTTTATGATGAATGTGTTTTATTTATGAAATGGTACATTAGAATTATATGAAACGGGTGAGCCTGATATATCAAATAAGAGGGGTTGATCCCGACTATAGATCACAAGTGTGCCTGAAACAACTGATACGAAGGGTTGATCCTCATTATTTCTCAGAAATGAGCCCGATATAGCTTTACGAAGTGTGATCCCCATTATAGATCTCTAATTTAGAAGTCAACCATATTATTATTCTTATTAGAATATGTTTGAAATGGTTTTATGCATATGATTCTCTAGGTCACCTAAAGAAGTTTTAATTGTTGCTACTGGTTTTATTGTTTTTTATGGGGCAAAAAGTATGAGTGTTATTCATGTGAAAATGTCTTGTCTCACCCGCTCAAAGAATATTGAATGGGTTATTAGCTTTCCATATGACTAATGATTTTTCTTTATTTTTTATGTCCCATACTGGGATTTTTATGATTATCCCATGTTTTAAAATGTTTTCATGTGATTTAAGGGATAATATATTCAAGGATGGAATCCAGAAAAAGATATGATGATTAAACATAAAAGTAAACCATCATTATTTTAGAAAGTTTTTATTTTGTGGAAGAAACATATATTGTTGTTTTTTTCCACATGGTATTTATAGGTTTTTGTAATGTAATAGTTGTGGACTATTTCTCTAAAGATCTAAACCTGAAAAGATACCCAATGTGAATTCTTGATTTAACTCAAGATTATATAACATTTAAGGGTGGAGCCATATAATTATATAGTAAATATAATAATATTGATTTTCATCCAATGGGTATGTTTCATGTTATTGGGATTCATTTAATTTTTTACAGTTGTTGGGTTTATTAACACTCATTTGAACATAACAGATGCAATTTAGTGGCATGATTGATTTACATAGAAGGTTTTAAATTGAAATAATAATTTTTTGAATAAAAAGAAGAAAATTGTAAATTCCCATTAAATGAATGTTAGTTTTAGTTATTCTATAGAAGGTTGTTTTCTGTAGGATAATACCTTCATAATTTTTAGGTAATGTTAAGACCTTTTGTGGTTGGTGCATTTCATTTTTAGAGAATAAAAATATTTTATATTTTTTTAATTTGTGGCATGAAATTCAAATTGGGAATAATAATTCTTTTTTTAGTTTATACTTACAATTTTTTATTCTAATATATTTTTAATCCCACATATTTATTGGAATAGGTCTCCATGTTGTTTTTCAAGGGTACCAAAATAATTTCTAAAATGTTTTAAAACTTTGATCCCCATGACCACTTATAAGTGGGAAAATGTTTATATATCTTAAATGGTGTATCATATTTGAAAATAGACTGCATAAATGATTACAGAATGGGGATGGTTTCTATTGTGTGTGATTTTTGGAATTTTTATAGATCATCAGACTATCCTAAAAAGTAAAAGTATATATAAATAATCAATGAAAGAAGTGTAATGACATAATTCATTCTCAATTTTTGAATCCTCCCTCACACTCTCCCCAATCTCTCTGCATGGGGGATTTAAAGGCTTAATAAGAATGTAGTAGTTTATGAGTTGCATCATAGAAATTGATTTGGTGTATGGTTTCTAGACCTGACTCCTAAAAACTAATTTATTTATCTGTTATTATTATTTGGATTTGGATTTTAGATCTATGATGATCTGTTGTAGATCATGGCTTGATGTAAAAAATGGAATTAAGATTCTCAACCATATGATTTCACTACATAAATAAAATGGTTTATCCAATAGTTAAATCCTTGAATTTTATAGAGAGGCATTTTTGGGAGAAACTAAACTCCCCCTACATGTTGGAGGCCATAATATATGAATTTGGGGGAAATAAAGTCTTTTTTTAGATTTATGGTGATAAAACAAGATATTATTACGATTGTATTGTTTTTTTGATGTGGTCAGGCTAGAGGGGTGGTGGATGATCATGTTTATAATAGTGTACTACATTGGTGTTTAATAAAAAAATTGACAAAATGCGGTCGTGTGACCCACATTTCGCATGTTGCGGTACGCCGACAACTAGCCTTAGAATGGGGAAATGAGACATGTGAAGGTTGGGCGAGGTAATTCTCATCCACACATTTATATATATTAATATAGTTTAATAATATTAATAATAATATTTTTCAAATAGTTACTATTATTTTTATTATTTTTGTAAATGATATTTTATAGGTCGGAAGTTTCAATTGGACAAATGAATAAACAATTTCTTATTATTTTTCATAAGTATTTGTATATCATTGATGTTATGTTAATAAATTCTTATCTAATGGGAATATTATGTTTCCTAATATGTTGGGTGTTAGGATTGACGATGACTCATCCTAGGAAATATTAATAGGAAACCACATTAATAATTTTTGAAAGAAGAATGAAATGGAGTTCTCCCTTGATTTTTAATCCCAAAGATGATTGAAAATTGATTTTATATTTTGGATACATAAGTGTCAATTTAGATTAACAACTTTTGTAATTTATGATATCATTCTGAGAGATCATCATAAGATATTACATATTAGAAGATCGATGATGACATGGGTTCTATTTATGGGACACATATTGTGAGGAGAATTCAATGTTGAGGCATGAAGAACACCTAAGTTGAAAATTAATAATATTAGTATTTCCTAGAAAATGTAATATATAGTGATATAGCACTACTGGAAAAACGAGCTATACCCACGGTTCAAAACCGTGGGTATAGCCTCCAAAACCGTGGGTATAGGCTATACCCACGGTTTTGGGAACCGTGGGCTACAACGGCGTCGGGATAGGGGTCTTGACTTATACCCACGGTTTGGGTAAACCGTGGGTATAGGTGGATACTGTGTGTCATCAAACATTCCAGCGTGGCTCACCACCTTGCCCCACGGTTCTCAAACCGTGGGAATTTTTAATTCGGTTTCGTTTTAAAAATTTTGGCCGCATCAGGATTTGAACACCCGACCAGCAGCGTGCTGATGGGAACTCCACGACCAACTCACTCAAAGCGCTTATTTATATATATATATATATATTGATAATTATATTAATCTTATCTATTATCTGAAAATCAAAAAATCAAAACCGTAAGGGTGTCCGGGGAGACTCGAACCGGAGTCTATTTGAGGAATCCGTGGTGCTGACCAACTAGGATACGATGAGTTTTAGTTATATATATTAACATTTATTTTAATATATTAAAATATACGCGACGCGCTATGAATAAAATTATGGCGTAGGTGGGAATCGATCAGCAGACATGCTGGACAGTAAGGTAGCAAGTCACCAACAGACCTAACATAATTTTCTTATAACTTATTTACATTTTTATAAATATATAATAACAGAACGCCAAATTTTTTTTCCCGCCCATTTGTTTTCCACTTCCCGCCTAAATTTTTTTTCCCGCCATTACCCGGGAAATCTATACCCACGGTTTTGGAAAACCGTGGGTATAGGTCTAAAAAATATATATCCAATGCCCACGGTTTTTTAAAACCGTGGGTATAGATCTTCCAAAAATAACCTATACCCACGGTTTGGCCAAAACCGTGGGTATAGGTCTTGAAAAAAAATACAACTATACCAACGGTTATGCAAAACCGTGGGTATAGGTCTTAAATTAAAACTATACCCACGGTTTTGGGGAAAACCGTGGGTATAGGGTCCCTTACTAGCCCTATACCCACGGTTTATCAAAACCGTGGGTATAGGGTACCCTATACCCACAGATTATTTTGAAACCGTGGGTATAGACCCATTTTCCAGTAGTGTAGTGGAAAAATAAATTAGATATATGCATTGACCATTGGTATTTTTGTTAGTTAAAATAATGTTGTGAATTAACAAAGTATGATATTCAATATACACTTGGTATATTGTACAAATTATTTTTATTGGATAATAATAATGTGAGTCTGTAATGAATTTGGATAAAGTGATTTTTTTTAAAAAACATTGGTAATGGTTCCTTTCACATGATACTTAAGAAATACCTATTATTAACAATTCAAGTTATTGGGATACGATGTATAATTTTTTTGGTAGCAAAGAGGGAAATATTTCTAATCAATATAATGTTTCGTATTAGATAATTATATAACATTAATGATATTCTAAAATTCATTTTATAATATTGAATTTTTGGATGATGATAATATATTAAGGTTATGATTAACAATAGACCACTTAAGTAAAAACATTGATGAGAATTAATGAAGATGAAGGAAAATTAGCTGGATATCAAATAAAGATAAAAATATAAGAAAAAATTTAAATGAAATCAAAATGATTAAGTGATTTTGTGATTAATTTAGAAGGGTTATCAATACAAAACTCATCAAAACTCATTTAATGATATAAATGTATTCATCTAGTACAAGGGGTGACATTTATTGAGATCAATAGTATGGATAAATAGTTTTGATAATATAGTATGGTTACAATAACTAGTGTTGTAATTAATTAAAGGTAATGAGATGATGGTAACAACACTAAAAAAATATTTTTCCAAAATGATAATGAATTACCATAAAGGGATGAAAATCACCATTAGTTACATTGTATAATATAGATGATACTCTTAGTGAAGAAATTAGAATCATCCTATTTGGATATTCCCAATATAATAATTGAATAACAACATCATTTTTACAAAATCATTATCATTGGTATGCTAGAGAGGAGAATGTGGAAACCTATTCAGGGTGTTTTATGATATTTTGATTATTAGAAGGAAAATAATACGTTCTGTGATAAGATATGACTAATGGAAAAATTAAATAACTAAAAATTGACTATTATTAAATTATCATCAATATTCTATGGGCATGGAAAGTGGTAATTTTATGTAGAAGGAATTGAAACTTAATATTAAAGTATTTTATGAGAAATGGAAGGATGATTCAATGAAATAGTGTTGATTATTTTATGTATTCATAACTTTGATATATGAAGTAGTTTTTGATCGATGAATACCAACAGTGATGGGTGTGACATTCCCAGATTTAGAAACCACATAACAGTGTATTATCTGGATGTTCCATGGAACCTCAAGCGTTATTCTCCATGCCCTGGAGGGTGCCGAATAGTAATGAGTTTCTAAGTCTTAATCATTGAGAGAATATAACCCCATATTTTAGTGAAAAACAATGAAAAAATAACTAAACCTCATCCAATAAAATAAATCAGAATTCAGGGAATAATAAAACATGTCCAATAGTTACCGATGAAAATGTGGCAGTGTATAATAATAGGGTCATACAAGCACACATGGAATGATAATATATAGGTATGATCACACATATGAATATTATCAAAAGAAATAAAATATATAATAGGCACTACTGGCATCCCCAAGCCTTGAGTCAACCTTGTATCCAATATCATCGAGGTTATCCCACTTGATCAAGCTACTTCTAGCATCAACCCAACATGGGTCTGTAATTAATGAAGTTTTATCAGGTTCCGAATTTCCATGGACCCCAAATTTAAGAGTGAGTAAAATTTAGTATGACACTAACAATGAAGTCCTAAATAATCTAGTATGGTTTTGTATCCACATGTGATATGATCAACTAAATAAATAAATACATTGTAAAAACATAAATAAATAACCTATCACAACCCATCCCAGTGGGGCCCATGTTGTGACTCCCCATGTCCGCCTGCCATAGGCCATAGGTTGGTTACTATCACTGAGTAGGTAGATCAATACAATGAAGGGTATTTTCAATGTACTTGTACACACACACAGACACACACAGACACACATCTAAGCCCACAAAATACTGAAATGTAAAATCCACTAAGAACCAAGTGCTTGTATACCATTATATCCCAACCAGAGAATGACAGGAAAGGTAAATGTAGTAGTGTAAAATAGGATATAATAAAATCCAAACAAAAATATTCTAATAACCCCAAGTCCGTCCTATAAACAAGAGCTACTGGGATTGATATCGGTAGTTGTGGGAACACCTAGGCCTGCCTGATCTCACAAAGCACCATTTTGTCTTGGTCTTCCTTGGACTCCTTTGAAAGGTCACTCATCTATAGAAGAAAGGACATGTGTGGGAAAAACATGTGTAGTGGTTAGTATAATAATACTCAGTAGGACACCCCGAACCAGAAAGAAATACACAAAAAATTACAGTAAGCTCAGAAAAACATATGTCTACAACACATATTACAATAATATAAAAATATTCTCAATCCAATACATGGAGTGTAACAGTAAGTCTCAACCACTATATACCAACATTTGGTATAATTCATAAAAATTTCATGAAGCCCTCATCTGGGAGAACACACACCTGATTCTGATAACACTGATGAAGATCATCTGAGAAGTAATGTTCATTGGAAACTATCTTGATAGAGATACGTTGGTATATCTGAAGAGAATATGTTACCGCAGATGAGGATCATTTCTAGGGCCATGTAGTGATACCAGAAAACTCCATCTGTATTAACATTCTATCTAAAGGATACACACCCGGTGAAGTTGGTTACCTCAATACTGAAGACTCTGCCTTGGGTATGAAGAATGAATAGAGGATCCTGCTACAGGCCTCTCAGGGGGGGTGGGGGAGTTCCAAAAACACTATCTATGTATTATTACTAAAGGGATCATAGTCTTATGAGTATAAAATGATTTGTACCTACCTTAAGGAAAGTAGTAAGGTAATGAACCCTAATGAAACTAGTCCAAGAAATTCAGGAGAGAATAATCAAGCCATGTAGAAAGGCATACACGATGTATAGTAGGGTCGCATGCCGTGTTCCTTGACCCCAGGTACTGACCATGTACAATATCCTATGTGATTCAAAATTTAGAATTTTTTAAGATGGATACCCTCTGTGAACAAGAAGTCACACATCGTGTCCTTCCGTCTGGGGTCCATCCATGTACTCTGGTCATGTGCTAGTACACAGTGTTAACACATGTATATCTACCCAGGTACTAGCACTTGGCATAGTCTGTGCACTTGATCTAGGCCAAGACATTTGTGTGAGTACAAACTACGTAGGAAACCCTTTTACTCCACCATATTTCCATGTACTACCATAGTACACACTGAGTGGTCTGATGATAAACAGACACTATATAGACCACACTACATGTTTTGTGTTATGGAATTACCGAAATAGTTGAGTTCTTCCACCTACACCTCGGAAAATCACTCGGGTTCCACTATTATGGTCTGTTTGCCTCAAAACATCATATCCAGGGTTTTTTATCACCCTTACTCTGAATTTATGTGTTTTGGGCCTTCAATCGTCTAGAAAATCCATTTAAATCAATTATGAAACAAACAACTCGAAGAACAGTTTCTTCCAATTCACTCTAATCCTTCTGTTGTCATTTACACCAAAACTCTGTTAGGTCATCCCAAGGTTGTATCTTAAATATCAGATCATTACACCAAGAAACAATGGTTCAACAATCATTCGTTCATAAAACCATCAAAGAACATAGAATGCATAGAAAATGGGGGGGGAGAAAATAATAATGGAAACAATATGAGGAACGAAACTCAACCACTATTCATTCTAGCCCTATTCCATTCCTGTAAGATGAATAAACAAATAAAAATCAATTCACAATAATAAAACCCTGTAAATCCCATAGAGTATAAACCATCCCTCAAGGAAATATCGAACCATAGATCAATATATTCATTGGTTCGTCCACATTCATCGTTTAATTCTAGAATGGGGAAAGATATACAAAATTGCACATCCTACCTAGGAATTCGATCATTCTCTATTGATGATCAATTTCCTTCAGTCAGATCCATAAAGAACGATCTCCAATCCAACTCTCTTTCATCACCGTTGAAATAAATTCTCCAGGGTTTCTCTCTAGATTCTCCATGGAATTCCATATTTATGAGACAACCAATGGATCCCCGCCTAAAGTATTACATACAATAATACTCATTGTTTCATTAGTGCTTTGATGAAACGGAGAAAATAAAATAGATCATAATTTTATTTTATTCATTAAAAACACCAAAAACTAATTTTCATAGATGACCCAATCCTGTAGATTTTAGGTTTCACCTAAGGTAAATCTATTTCTCTAAATGAAATAGTTCCCTCAGATTTCTGATCTGGTCACCCATTTATATTATCTTCCACTTTCATAGGAAAACATCATGTGTGTGCTATTTAATATTTTAATATATTTAGAACACTTATTTTTGGCACACTGGGCCTCATAATTTCATTCCATCTCAGCACATAGTGTCTAATTTATTCCATATGATATTTGAAAATAATACAATGAAAACATGGCACATTACATTCTCCCCACCTTGGGGTTTTATGTCGCTAAAAATCCAAAAAAATAATACTCACAAAATTTATAGGTATTAAGCATGTATATGAGCCTCACACTCAAGAATGATCTCCTAGAAATTACCATGCTTCTGATAGACACACACTAAAGGAATCGATCAACTGTGATGGATCCCCTCCTACTGATCCTTGATATCCACAAGGCACTCAGTAAAAGTCAATCCATCCTTGATGTCCAGATCATCCCGGTTGCTGACATCTGATTGGTCATTCACGTACCATTTCAGCTATGATACATGGAAGACAATGTGTACCTAATCTATCTATGGAGGTAGATCCATGTAGAACATCACCTCAATAACTCTACACAATATCTAAAAATGGAAAACAAACCTAAGAGAGAACTTTTCACCCTGAAGAAATCTCCATAATATTCATTGAGGTGAAACCTATAAGAATACATGTTCTCCTTATTTGAACTCCAAATTCTTCTATCGCCTGTCATCATAAGACTTATGATGGATCTAAGCAGTCTTCATCCACTCATGGATGATCTGAACCTTCTATGTAGTATCTCACAACAACTCCTATCTCATAAGTTCTAACTATCCTAGGTCATTCCAACAAATTTGTGACCTACAGGGTCACCCAAAAAAATCCTTGATTTCTGACTTACCAATGGTAGATTGATAACTGTTGTGGTATGAAAACTCCACTAGTGGTAGGCGATCCTCCCATCTATGTCTGAAGTCCAACATGGAAGCCCGTAGCATGTACTACAGTACCTGAATAGTCTGCTCTGTCTGGAAATCCTTTTATGGTTGAAATGTTGTGATCATGAATAATTTGTTTCTAAATGGATCTGGTAATCCATTACACAACTAGGAGGTAAAAAGACCATCACGAACTGAAAAAATTGTCTATGGAACTCTATGGAGTCGAACTGTCTATAGAACATAGAGGTGTCACAATCTCTCTACTGAACTCTTCTCTCGGATTTCTAGGAAGTGGTCTGACTTGGGGAGTCAGTCAACGATCACCCAGATCGCATCATGTTCCCTGGGCGTACATGGTAGAACCATCACAAAGCGTTTTTATATCCCATCAAAATTATATTCAAGATCCTCAAGGGTTTGAGCTAAACCCACTGTAACCTGGTGCATAACCTTCACTTACTGACATGTAAGGCACCGAGAAACAAACTACGCCACTCCTTTCTTCCTTCTCAGCCACCAAAACTGACGTTGAGGGTCCTGGTAAATTTTCACCACACCCAGATGTACCTTCAAAGGGTACGTATTGAAATCCATTATAACCCCCATGAATTATTCCACTACTAACACCTTGCATCCTCTAAAAAGTAATATATGCTCACCACCATTCAAATATCTATCAAAATCATTCCCTATTGAAATATAAGCAAATAGAGTCTTATAGTCAGTATCCCAAAGTTGTGCCTCCCTAAATCTCTATAAGTGTGGAGGGGTAACAACCATTAACCGAAGGTATGCTTCCCCCTCTCCATCCACATTGTATAAATGAAATGAGGCCAACTACTCCAATTCCTAGTTCAGTAAATGCGAACTGGATCTTCTGTTGAGGGCATCTTCCACTAAGTTACCCTTCCTAGGAGTATAGTGAATCTCAAAGTCCTAGTCATAAAGGAACCCTATCCATAAAATTTGTCTTATCTTTAGATCCTTTTGAGAGATTATACACTTGATAATCTTGTGATTAGTGTAGATGATAAACCATTCACCCATCAGGTATTGTCAAAAGATCTTCAATGCAAAGAATACAACTACTAACTCAGGATAATGGGCCACATAGTTCTACTCATGTGGTCTCAACTGGCATAAACCAATGAAAATAACCACTTTCCACTACATCAATACACAACCTGGACTATTTCCCAAGGAATCATAGAACACTTCATACATGACACCCTCCTCCAGAAATCTCAAGATTGAAGTACTCGTCAAATTCTACCTCCTCTACTAAAAAAAATATTGGCACTTCTCTATCCACATGAGAGAAAACCCCTTTAAAGTCCAAGATATAATCGATGCTAATTTCCTATAGAAATCATGTATGAATCACATATAATATCCTGGTAACCCAAGGAATCATCATACATCTATCACGCTCCATGGTGGATCCCATGAAAACACTGCCTCGACCTTGGATGGGTCTACAACCAATCCATCTACTAAGATAACATTTCCTAGAAAGTGGACTACCTAAATCCAAAACTGGCACTTCAAGAGTTTCCCATAAATATGGTTCTCCCGGAGTATGTTCAGAACAATCCTTAGGTGTCTCGTGTGCTCCTCCTCAGACTCCAAGTATACAAGGATATCATCAATGAAGACTACTATGATTCAGTCTATGTAAGGTTGAAATATCTAGTTCATGAGTCCCATGAACACTACTAGGGAATTCATCACACCAGGGGCATCACCAAGTATTTATAGTGACCATAAAAACATATGAATGTCGTCCTTGGTATATCCTCATATCATACTCATAGCTGGTGATTACCAGATCTAAGGTCAACCATTGAGAACCATCGTGCACCTCTCAATGGATCAAAGAGGTCATTGATTATCGGTAGTGGATACTTATTATTCAAAATCACTTGATTCAAGAACCAGTAGTCCACACACTACCTCATGATCCCATCTACCTTTTTGGAAAACAAAACTGGGGCCTCCCAGGGTGACAAAATGGGACTCATGAAGCCATTATTCTAAAATTTCTCCAAATGAACCCTCATCTCACAAATCTCAACAGGAGCCACCTGATATGGTGGTGCTGATATTGGTATCGTCTCGAGGTGTAAATAAATGTAGAAGTCTATGTCCTGGTAGAGAGGTATTCCTGGAACATCTTCAGAGAAGATGTCACCATATTGCACCACCTCTATAGGAAAATGGTGACTCATAACACGTACTACACTGAGGTTCAAGCTATCCAACTGATCAATAATTGGATGCACCCTTCTATGGATGAGTCCATCTTGTTCTTCCTAGGATTCCTTTTCACCGACAAAAGGAAAAACCATTCCTTCATTACAGATTCAATGTACCCTTCGCGTAAAATAGTCAATCTGGGCATGGAATATGGATAACCAATGCATACCAAGAATGAAATCATAACACCTCAATATTGTCACCTAGTGGTTCCAACTGAAAATCTCATCTCCAAGGTTCAGTTCACACAGCGGGCACAAATATGTGATCACTGCGTCTTCTCATGTAGGTGTATCCAAGAATAAGGGTTGAGTCAACAGTTTAACCAGAATCTATAAGTCTTGAAAAATAATGTGGAAACAAAGTAATAACTAGAACATGTTTCTATCGGTATTATAACTAATGTATAAAAGTCAATGATGATACCTTGAATCATTCCCAGATCCCCTTGGTTATATGACTCGACCACATGCAGTAGTACTCGCCCCTATCCTCCATCTCCCTAAGCATAGTGAAATCCTCTTTGGGGTGGTTGTGGTAGCAAGTCAAAATGTCAACCAACTCCTACTGATCAACCAAATCCTTTACCATGACCTCCACCATATATATCTTCCTGCTCCTATCATTGCCTCTACCTCATTTCATATCCTCTATCTCCCTAAAAACTATACAGTGTGTTGGGAAATCTTGGGCAAGATGTACCCTACCATCACATAAATATCACCACCTCTCCCAAGGATGACCTGACCCACCCTGCAAGCCCCGAACATTAGATCCACTATGTTAGGACATCCTATTAAAATGAATCCCATGTTCAAATCCCTGAGACTGACCTCAGATCCCTACTGCCGACATATCTACACTTGCTCATCCATTGTTGATTACCACCAACTGTATCTGCTCAACCAAAAAGCTTTCAACAACCAATGCTCTCTCCATAACTCTAGCATAAGTAGGAATGCACAGAGGGATAGCATTTTCTAGGATTTCTCTACATAGACCTCACTCAAAGGTTTAAACCCTGATGTACTGATCTCTAATCATATCCATCAAGTATCTAGAATTATTGGTAAACCATAATAAATAACCATCCACTATCATACTACCCTATTAGAGCTGAAGAAGCTTCTCTATATGCACAAATCTCAACATTTCTGGTGATAAGTCCTCTATAAAGAGACACTCAAACTCTTTACCTAAAAGTGTCAACTCATCATAAGATTGTAAATCCAAACTCCACATTCTCCCTACTGAACCCTATATAAGGATCACCTCAAAGAACACCATCTTATTTCTGGTGTCTTGATTAGATGGGAAACTCAGATCCCCTCCTCAAGCATGTCCTTAGACACTTGAGGGTTGGTGTCAACTCGAAAACTGAGGTGTCTATGTCTCTAAACCACATGGATTGTGCTCAACCTGTGCTCTTCATTTACTAGTACTTCAGGTACCACATGGATCTCCATAGGTGGTGGTATGTCTTGTGCACCACCTGGAGGTTACATATAGGGAACTACTCCTTATATCAAAGCCTTTTCATTGAGGGGATCATCCTCATGATTGAGCTGCTGAATCCTAGATGGTATTAATCTTGGGAGCATCTTGTAAGAAAACAATATATACCATGGTCAATGAGTATATTGGAAGAGATGAATCAAGAAGGACATTGAACCACAACTCATTTATATATGATGAATGTACCATTATTATTATTATTGTAACCAATTTCCCAATGTATTGAGTTGAAAATAAGGTTATCAGGGTCTTGGTGTATTGATTTGTCAGTTACACCACCATCACTAGAGTCCCTTCCTTGAAAGACGAACTCGAAACACATAACACTGTTTCCTAAAACCAATCTCACAGACCCTCGATCCTTATGCATAACTGACCACCTTTGATACCAATCTATCACGACTCGTCCTAGTGGGGTCCATATTGTGACTCCCCAAGCCCACCTCTAATAGACCAAGTGCTAGTGACTAGCACCGCGTAGACATATCACTATCATGTGAGGCATTTCTAATGTACCTGTATACACACACACATATCCAAGCCCAAAAAACAATGAAATGTGAAAACCACTAAGAACAAAATGCATGAATAACAATATATCCCAACCAAAATACAACAAGAATGTATTGTGAGGTGAACTAAACTGGGCTAGGATACAATCCCTTCAAATAGAGCCAGACAACCCTATGTCAAACCTTTAATCAGAAGGTACCAGGACTACTTTCTATATCCGTTGGAACACCATGGACAACCTGATCTCATAAATCCCCATCTAGTCTTGGACCACTTTAGAATCTGTAAAAAATTAACTCGTCTGTAGAAGAAACGACATGTGCAGGAAAATATTATACAATTGGAGTACAAAAATACTCAGTAAGACACCCCATAACACAGTGAAATGGAAAAAGGAATGTATATTCATCTTTACACAATACATATCCACATAATATATAACAAGAATATATAGGTATAATGAATCCAAGAAATGCCTTCTAGAGGTATGTCACAACCACTGTATACCTACACTTGGGATCCAGATCCAATATTCCATGAAGAAGTTTTCTAGGAGAACACACTTAGGAGTATGAAAGTAGTGATGACATCCATCTGAGAATTACTATTCAATGGTAATTGTCATGATAGAGAGGTTTTGATAGTTATAAAGACAATATGATACCATAGATGATGATGACACCCAAGGCTACGAGGGGATACCAATAACATCATCTGGATTAAACTGCTAAGTAAAGGATCTATGCCCGATGATGTTTGTCACTTCAATAGAGAAGCCTCTTAGAAGGCCACAACCTTAAAAATTATATATTCTTGAATTAAGTAAATAATTAACATTTAGGATCTTCTAAGGTTTCGGGATTTAGAGAATTAAGTCATAATTTATAAAAAACAACTTGAATATGACATGTAGACACTTCTACTAAGTATCCATTTTTTCATAAAATAAAAACTCTTAAAAGAAACAAAAAATATTTAATTCCATGTTTTAAACATTATGTAATCTCCATGATCCCATACTTGACCATATTCCACCATAAGTTCTATGAAAAAAATTTAAAAAATTTGGGATGAGCATAAAAAGCTCAGTAAGGGATACATAAAGAAGGGAAACGATTAGTTTTCAAAACAATATGGAACCCATGAATACTTTAACATAAAGTAATACTTTTCACATTAATGAAGCAGAAAGAACACTTCACTAAATAAAAGATCATTTCTTACCCTTGTTTTGTAACCAAAATATTACCATAAAACCAGTAGAATGAAATATATATCATATAAAAGTTAAACTTAGTAGATAATCATACTTTAATAGAATAATCACATGGTCTACTTCCACAAATAATTCTTAAAAATGGACTAGTCATATGATTAACTTCCATACCAAATGAATTTGAGGTTATAACATAGCCACCTGTACATAGTTTATCACTATACCATTTGTCATTTGGTTTATGACATAACCACCCGTCAAATGTACATGTACAATTATATAATCATCACACATAAATGATTGAAAATATCAACATTTAAAACATAAAATTTCATTTGAAATCACAAGAAATAATTTCAAGATATTGAAATAGTAAATCCACTTTCAATGCCATTTTCAATACCAAAATATATAAATATGGTATTTTGAATTTATATTTCATTTAAAACATCATGAAATGTTAAGGAATCCAAATATCAAAAAATGCTCGTGGCGGCGGAAAGGTTGTTATCACCGTATACATTTAAAAAAAATATTTCAATGTAATTTAGTAAAGAGATACATAGGAAAGTATTCTCATTGAATGAAATAAAATTTCAAAGGGGTGTATACACTGTCTAAAATCAAGTCGTGTATAAATCAAAATATGGTTTAAAGAATGGAGCTTGAGACAAAGTCCCTTACCTCGTATCTGACTTGACTTGTTTGTTCTTTAATTTCCTAAATAATATACCTAATTTAAATAATACTTTCATAATAACATTTTTAAAGTTTAATATTCCTTTTATATAACTTGTTACCTTGTATTAACAATTAGTTAATTATTGGAGTTCATATCAGACATTTTGTCGATGTTCGGAACATGAGTCAAAAATTGACTTGTTATAATTATAAATTTTCCATGTGGTCAAAAATAAATTTTATAAATAATGATATTAATGATTTAGATATAATATATATCATATATATATATAGTATATATCTATTTATAATATTCCATAGAATTTTATTATAAGAAATTAAATGCACCGTTCATAGAGACGGTAAGCCATACGTACGCAAGGACGCTACATTCATTTCTCTTAGATATTTAAAGGAAAGAAAAATAAATGATACATAGGTATATTATAATTCCAATATAATATATATTTTATAAATGTTACATAATTTCATTAATTAAATCCTTTATACATTCCATGTATTGCATGGATGAGTCATATCATTTTGAGGGGGCGGTAGTCCGCACTTTCTCAAATGATATTATCATATTTATACAAAATGAAAAGAATAAAGCTATTTTATAAATGATAATTATATAAGAATATAGATAAAATAAATATCATATTTATAATATATAATTACAGTGACATCATAAGGGCCACCATGAGAGGTGGTAGGAGAATATTGAACAATCATTGTTTCGTGAGGCAGTAGTTCACCGTCTATAGAAATAATATGTTCCATACCCATAAGACAAAGGTTTGTGTAAGTGTAGTTCGAATAATTTTCATAAAAAAACCTAGTATATTGAGGACACTGATGTTTTTATATAAATAAATAATAAGAATATCATATGGAGAAGAGAAGGAAAAATAATGGAATGAAACTTGAGAGAAGATGTTACCTCAAATTGGGTAACTTATTTTGATTTAAGACATGGGGCTCTCTTGAATTTCCTTATGCCTAGGGAAAGGAATCTAGGATTAATAAAGGGATGTTGGGTGATTGTTTGGGAGGATGTTTTATATTCCAAGGATCTTGAGTGCTGTGAGTAATGGGTTAGAGGTGGTGTGCTTTTATAAGAGGGAGGATGGGTACTTAAAAAATATCTTGAATTATTATTTTAATATAAATTCTATTTTGAGTTAAAATGAGTCCAAAAATATGCTAGTACAATTATAATATGAATATAATTATAAATAAAATCACCCAACAAGAATTATACAGGTTTTGGATATTTTTTAATCCTTATCTTTTTTATTTAAGCCTTCTTCACTCTTACCATTTTATCAGACATTTAACACTTTGAGAATAAAAATAGTTACCAACAAATGATAAATATCTAATTAAAAAGTCAATAATAAAATATAATAAATATGATAAATACTTGGATAAATCTTATATTTTTTGAAATTTTATAATATTTATTAAAATATTTTATATTTTAAAATATGAATTATGGTAAATTTTGACAATATTCATATCATGACTTTATCAAAAATCCATAAAATCTTGATTTATTCAAGAAATATTCATTAATAAAAAGATAGAATGTTGCTATAATCCAAAAAATCCATGGATGACATCAAAATAACAAAATTGTATTTAGTTTAACATTTATAATATCATTTATTTGAATCCTTTATTAATGAATCAATCACTACATCATCATTGTTTCGTAATTAAATTTATTTATTTAATCTATAAAAATTAAAAATAAAATACCACGATTTGGGAAATCGTTTTAGATTTTTAATAACTATTTAAATTTGAAAATATAACTTATATAACCCCATATAATTTTTTACCAAAAGATACATGTTTATGTTATATTTTCTTTAACATTAAATTAAAAGTAAGTAAATGTCATTTTCACTCCCAAGTGGCTCCATGGAGTCTTAAAATAGACCCAAGGATGCCCATATTCAGATATATCTCATTAAATAGTATTAGGGTATGTGTTAGTGTAATTTAGTATTATTATAATATTATTTTTACCCATATTTACTAGATTTACCCTTTAATCATGGTAAATAAATTATTTACTAAAGTTACTATTCATAATTCCTAAAAATAAAAGTTACCTATTTAAAAAATTTGGACCCAATGATTCCAAATATGGAATCCATTTTTTGAAATTCAAAATATAGAAGTTTCAGAAGTTAATTTAAAATGAGTTCCCAATGTCAAAACCAAAATGCATGTTTTTAAGAAATAATAACTATCAATAGATTGACATGTATTTATGTTTAATTAAAAAGTTAAATAAATTATAATAACAAAAATTAGATCAAATGGTATAAAAATAATCTAATTTAACTTTAAAACTAATTAAAAAGATAATCTATCCATATAAATAAATCATATAAAAAGACAGTTTTGACTTAAATTATAGTATTTTTCCCTGTTAATTAAAAAATAAACTGTATCAAAAAATTCCCAAAATTTACCCTATGTAAATTTTGATGTCCCACTTCTAATGATGTAGTTTATTTTGATGAATGGAATATATAAAAGTGACAGAAACTATATTTTAAAGGGGTTCTCCATCAAAAGGAAGTAAAACAACCTTTTAAAAATATTAGAGTATTTTTGATTAAAATTGGATTCATTATCATTTTAAACCATTAAATTTTATAGGATAATTGTAAAAACATTTAACAAACATGTTTTTTTTGACAAAAAAGACAGATCCATTAATGATGGAGATCAGAAGAAATACAGTAGCATAACCACGATGGAAAATGATTGAACCAAAGTAAATCCTCGTAAGGAGGGCCAATGCCTGTCATCTTGTGAGCGGCTTCATTCGCTTCCCTTCTAATAAATGAGAAATTGCAGGAATTGAAGCCTTGTCTCCGCGAGTGAATACACCGGATAATGGGACCGAAAGGTTGGAGCCCACCGCCAGTGAGATTGATGGCATTGATTACAGTGAGACAGTCGGATTCGATGTGAATGGAATCACAACCGCGGTCTTTTGCGAAGTTTAACCCAGCAAGGATGGCGGCGGCCTCCGCGACTGAGGGCTCCCAAAGTGCATAACGTGCTTCGTATTTGGCAGCAATAAGATTTCCCAGGTTGTCTCGGGCCAGTAAACCTAGTCCAACTGGGCCATCCTTAGGGAGAGAGGCATCCACATTGATCTTAACAATCCCTTCCGGTGGGGGGCACCAATGTTGGGGAAGAGGAGGGTGGGTGAAAAGTCTTTGTTGTTCAGGGTGGTTCTGCCATACCGCAATCCATGACAATGCCCGGTCAATCCAAAATCTGGGGGGCCTCCGGAAATGATTGAAAATGGCCTCGTTCCGCCTATCCCAGATAATCCAAGCCAAAATGCACAGGGCGCCTGCTTTAGCCGGCGAAAAGGAGGAGCACCATCGCATAAGGAGAGATGTAAGATCTGAGGCGGTGTCCGGGAACAACTCTACAGTTGATCCCTAGCCATTCCAAACCTCCTGAGCCCCGGGACATTGAATAAGAGCATGGAAAGGGGATTCAGTCGCAGAAGGGCAGAAAGGGCATGAGTTGTCGTTTGAAAAGTGTCTGTAGACAAGGAGGCTCTTAGTTGGGAGGATACCAGTACACACCTTCCACCAGAAAAAGCGAACTTTAGGGGGAACATTAAGCTTCCAAATTGATGTCCAGGGCCTCGCATATCCTTCTGTAATCTGGGCAGTAAGAGCTCGCCGGTAGCCGGCTTTCACTGTATACTCTCCTGAGCTGTCGTTTGTCCAGTAGAGATGATCTGGCCCTGCGTCTGACACACAGGGAATACTCAGAATAATTCTTCTATCCCTCTCATTAAACCAGGAGAAGAGTTTTTCCAGACACCATCCCGCCCCTTGATCATCAAAAAGACAACAGACTGTGGCTTGTTCGGATCCTGGATAAATAGGGGATGACGCCTTCATGCCTGTCTGATCAATAAGCCAGGGATCAGTCCAAATCATGACCGTAAAACCATTCCCAATCCTCCAGCCTAGTCCTTTCCTTAGTAGATTACGACCACCCCAAATGCTTCTCCAGAGAAAACTGGGTCGATAGCTAAGATGAGAATCCAAGAAATCCTTATGTGGGAAATATTTAGCCCGGAGAACACGCGTGCATAGGGATGATGGGTTATTAATCATACGCCAACCTTGTTTAGCCAGCAAAGCATCATTAAAAAGAGAAAGGTCCCGGAATCCCATTCCGCCTTCAGATTTTGGTTGACAGAGAGCAGACCAGGCGATCCAATGGACTTTATTTTTTCCGTCCTTTCGTCCCCACCAGAAGTTAGATGTGCTGGATTGAATCTTTGAAAGCACCACATCAGGGAGTTTAAAAATAGACATCAAATAGCTGGGGACAGATTGAAGTGCCGCCTTGATGAGGATTTCCTTGCCAGCCTCGGAGATTTTTTAGGGGTCCAACCTTGTATATTTCTTTCAATTCGATCCACAATAGTTGAACAGATTTCTTTCTTTGATCGTCCAACCACCGTCGGGAGCCCAAGATACTTCTGGTGCTTATCGACCCCAGGAATGCGTGCTAAAGAGCAGAGATCTTCTCTTTTCGGCTGGGGAACACCAGAGCTGAAAGAAATTTCTGATTTACTCTGATTGATCATTTGTCCTGAAGCCTGTTCATATTGTTGTATCGCCTGGAAGATTGCAGTACACTCATTAGGGGTAGCTCGAGAAAAAAGAAGGCAATCATCAGCGAAGAAGAGGTGGGATATCGGAGGGCCCTTGCGACACGCTTTTGCCCCATGAATTATGGAAATCGAGGCTGCCCTGGAAAGGAGGTTAGAAAACACATCAGCCACTAAAATGAAAAGGAAGGGTGAAAGAGGGTCTCCCTGTCGGAGCCCACGGGATGGGGAGAAGCCTCGGGTGAGCACCCCGTTGACATTAATACAAAAGGAAACTGACGAGACGCATTGCATGATCATGTCAATCCATTTGGTACAGAAACCCATCTTGAGCATCACAAATTCGAGGAAGTTCCATTCCACTCTATCATAGGCCTTAGCCATATCCAATTTCCACGCCATGATCCCTCTCTTTGCTCGTGTACGAGTTTTCATGGAATGGAAAATTTCATGAGCAATAATGGCATTATCAGTGATTAACCTTTTTGCCACAAAAGCTCTTTGGTTCTCTGAAATGACGTCGGGTAGCCAAGGACGCAACCGATTCGCCAGGATCTTCGAGAAGATCTTATACGAAACATTGCACAGACTGATAGGTCGAAAGTCCGACACCCCTTGCGGATTTTTCATCTTGGGAATGAGTGTAAGAATAGTTTCATTAAGAGAAGACAGGTCCGTTTTCCCTTCCCAAATATCCCACATTAGATTGCAAAAGTCTGGACCAATGATGTGCCAGTAATTCTTGAAAAAGAGGGCGTGGAATCCGTCTGGTCCCGGGGCTTTCGTAGAGTGGATTTGCTTTAAGGCCTTAAGAGTCTCGTCATTCGTCACATCTTTAGAAAGTTGTCTGTTCATATCATCAGAAATCACAGGTTTGATGCAGTCCTCAATCTCAGGAGAAATGTAAGAATGGCCTGCAGAGAAGAGTTTCTGAAAATGGCTCAGGAATGCTTCTTGGATTCCCCCTCTGTCAGACACTTTACTACCATCTGAATTTAGAATGCCAGAAATAAAGTTTTTCCGGCGTCTTGCTGAAGCCTTCTGGTGGAAATAACATGTGTTAGCATCCCCTTCTGCTATATGAATATCACGCGCTCGCATAGCCCAAAAACCTTCCTTATTGCGCAGGGCAACATCCAGCTCTCGTTGGGTTTCACTTATTTTGGAGAGAATGCTGCTAGACGGGGGTTTGCTAAGAAGATAGCCAATCTTCCTTTCAAGAAAATTGCATTGCCGGTCCGGATGACGGAATTTAGAGTAGCTCCATGTCTTCAGATCAGATGCCACTCGGAGAAGGTTGGTTCTCAGATCAGCTTTCCCATTCTTCCAGCCTGAACGGATAACCGCCTCGCACTCGGGATCTCTTGACCAGAAGCTTTCGAATCTGAAAGGTTTCCTGGAACTAGTAACGTGCTCATTATGGGTACAGTTAATGACAATTGGGCAGTGATCCGAGCAGTTGAACGTGAGATGTCTGATATGGTACATTTTGAAGAGGCTCATCCAGTCCATTGAGCCAAAGAATCTATCCAGACGTTCAGCGATTCGATTTCCATCATATCTGCCTCGGAACCATGTGAAGGGATTACCCGTGTAACCCAGGTCCATCAGCTCTGCCTTAAGGATAGCATCATTAAAATCAGACATAGAAGTGGAGGAGCGCATAGCTCCACCTATTTTCTCCTTCTGGAAAAGGATCTCGTTAAAGTCCCCTCCAAACAGAATGGGGCTTGGCAGATCACGACGGAGTTTGCAAAGAAGATCCCAAGATTTCCACTTTTCAGACTGGGAGGGCCAGCCATAGAAGCCCACAAAAGTCCAGGTGGGGTTGTGGGGATCACAAATGGAAGCCGCCACATGGTGCTGGGAAAAAGACAGGAGCCTAACATCGACATTATCCTTCCAGAGCAGACATAATCCCCCTGAATGACCCTGTCGGGGGACCGGGAAACAACCCTGGAAACCGCATTTTAGGGAAAGATTTGTGATGTCCTTGTTTTCCAATATGGTTTCGGACAGGAAAACCATATCAGGGCGACTTTGAGCGCAATGGCGCTGGAACATACGAACCGTTCGTGGGTTGCCAAGCCCACGGCAGTTCCAGCATAAAGCAATCATTGCTCTAGGCGGGGCCGGGCCTGACCCGCCTCCGCCTTTGTCTCTTGTGGGGTTAATGACGTACCTGATGCTTTCCTCCTTTTGGGAAGACTGGTGTGCATACCACTGGATTCACTTTTCCGTTTCAGATCTCCTGGTTTGGGATTCCCTGGGCAATCGCCTTTACCACCACCACGTGCCCTTCTCCAGGTTCTACGAGTAACATGTCCTGAAGGTGAGGCTTCAGTCATCCCAGAATCGGCTTGCAGAAGGGCATCAGTTGGGAACCGATTTGGACTCTGCTCAGCTTCAGGCGGATCCAAGGAAACATGTTTCTGCCTCGGAAGTTTCTCTGGAGGTTCTTTTGGTTTAGGTAGCGGCCCAGTTGAAGTAAGGAATGTTAAATTCGATGCAGTTAAAGCGAAGTCAGGTTTTGTGATACCCTTAACCAGGTGACTGTCTTGACGAGCCCCATCATTACATCTGACGATAATCTCTTGGGAGGCGTTTCCATTTCCCCTAAGCTCAGCCGGGGGTTATTTAGGGAAGACAGGTGGTCCCATCTTTATGATAGAAGGTTGTTCAGATTCTGGTCGCCTTAGATGGGCTACAATGAGACGGTCCCGATCAATTTGTCTCTCCGCCTCAGGGATATATGCCTCTCTGTGTGTTTTGGCCCGGAGCCACGGACCGTATTGAAAGGTAATATTTTCGGCGGAATTCTCTGGCTTTTCCCCACACGCTTTCTCCATGTGGCCGATACGTCCGCAAAGGAAGCAGAAGATTGGTAGTTTTTCGAATTCGAACGAGATCCAGGTGTTGGAATCATCAGTTTTTAGGAACATACCTCGCATTAAGGGTTCAGACACATCGATCTCAGTCTTTATTCGAACCCAGGGGCCCCATTGTATTGGGTCCGAGCAATCCCATTCTAGGAAGTGTCCGATCCGGTCTCCAATTTCTTTCATCACATGTGTTGATCTCCCATGGAACGGTATTCCTTTAATTCTTATCCAGAACGAGGATCGGGTAAGTGTGCAATTCTGAATCTCGTCTCCCCCTTTAAATTCCTCCATCAGGATGAGATGATTGTCAAAGGACCAAGGTCGTCCTCTGAGGACTTTATCTTTGTCTTTATCGCTGAAGAACTCAAAAACAAGGAGTTTTTTCTCAATTTCCCGGATGGCTACTCCAGCTTCCAATTTCCAAAGATTTTGAAGAGTGGTCCTGAGGGCCTTTAGATTAAAAGGTGCCTCGGTCGCCAGTCTTCCGACCACCAATAAAGCCATACGTTTTGTCAAAGTGTTGTCTTCATTTCTACGGGTTGCAAGTGGCTCTTTTTCTTTGTCCGTCAAAGTGAGGTTCTTCCATTGGTTCAGCAGATCCGTCTCCATGTTGACGCCACGAAATCACATAGGGAGGGATTGACCAAACAGAGGTCCCCTATCCAAGGGGTGTTAAGCCCAAAGGGAATCCCCGACCCAGGGACTCCGGCCCAATCCGAACCAGCGCACGCTAGTTCTTCACAACCGAAGCTTCGCGGCCAGGAGAAACACAATTTTAACCAAACCTCCAGGAGTCAACAAGAAGTATCACAGACCGGATTTGAACGACAATTCACACAGGTCATTCCCAACCCAAAGATTTCTCTGTTCAGGCACAACCCGAAAAAAGTCCTCCAATCAGGTGTGGCCCGGAAGCTCCGTGCCACTGTTTCTTTCCGCGCCAGCCCAACACGGCCCGATCCTTCAAGCTGGGGAAGACCAAAAGCCGCGCCAAGACCTGCGCGGCCAAAAGCGACGCGCTGGGGGCAATCTCACTTCACAACCAGCCCTGCGCGATGATTCTCTTCGCGCAAGTCCCCTCGCGCAAGTCCCCGCGCGCAAGTCCCCTATCCAAGTGGTTCGCAAGGTAACACCGGCAGGTCTCGTGCAAGTCCCCTCGCGCTTCGAGAAACGGCCAGGCTGCGAGGTGCTCCCACTTGCACGCCGAAGGATTCTTCTTCACGTCCACGTCCTCCGCGCAGTGAGTCTTCGCGATAGGGGCTTCGCTGATCCAGATCCAGACGCGGCGGAGCTTCGTGGGTCAAGGGAAGGGAGGACGGACAGACAGAACAGAGCCTACATCCGGGCAACAGGAAGAAGGAGAGCGGGGGGGATCCTCGAACACAGAAAGTGTGGAATGGGCTTCGCGAACCCACCCGCTTCGCGATGAACACTTCGCGGAGCGAGGAGGCAGGGATACTCGAGCGTAGGAAGCGGGATGAGCTTCACGGATCTGACCGTTTCGCGACGAACACTTCGCGAAGCAGGGGAGTGGAGATCCAGCAACAACAGAAACAGTACCCCCCAGCGGCGACAGGAAGAAAAAAATGAAAAGGGAAAAAAGGGAAACGTCAACGGCAGGGAAGCCTCGCAAATCAGAGCACGAGGAACTGACCCCAGAAGGCCTAGCAGAGGGGAGCTGGCGTCACGATTCCTCGCACAGGCCTGGGCAACGAAGAAGAAGGATTAGGAGATCTAGCATCACGATTCCACGCATAGATCTGAATCCGATGAAGGAAAACAGCGAAGAACAGATCTGCAGGGCTCCGAGGATAGGCGAAGGAAAAGCAAAGAACCCGCTTACGCACCACGGGAAGAAGGGGGAAACACAGAAAAATGGGGGGGAGAACGGAGGCACCAGATCAATGGAGGAGGAAAGTGCACAGACCTCGGACGGAATGCACGAAGGAGAAGCGGCACCGCCGGAAGCGGACGGACCAACAGGACTGAACCCTAGGACTTCCTAGGAGCGAGAAACTCTCACGTAGGAGAGAGACAACGGTTATGCGTTAACTACTATTTAAAATAAAAATATAATAATAATAATATTTTTCGTAGTATGACTCAGCCTTGTGTGAAGCATAAGATTTCAATGAAACCCATTGTTGTGTATTGGGTACGCCATCGAACATAGTGTCCCCTTTAAAGTAAAATTAATATTTTTTTCACAAATATTAATAAATATGAAAATGTCATTTCTTTATTTACCTGGGATGTTACATCTTTCCCCTCTTTTGGAAACTGTGTACTCGTATTTTTATTCACATATAGAATAAGTGGGGGTATTTATACTTGATATAATTTTCCGAGTCCAATGTTGCCTCTTCAACCATATGGTTTTTCCAAAAAACCTTTACCTAATGAATAACCTTATTCCACAACACTTTCTCTCTTCGGTCAATAATCTGGACTTGTTATTCCTCATAAGAAAGATTCTCTTCCAATTGAACTACCTATGGACTCATAACATGATATGGATCACCCATATACTTTCTCAACCTTGAAACATGAAAAACATTGTATACCTGGGATAAAATTAGAGGTAAAGCCACTCGATAGGAAACTGATCCAGCTTTCTCAAAGATTTCATAGAGTCTAATGAACGTTAGACTCAACTTTCCTTTTTTACCAAAACACGTCACATTATTACATGGAGAAACTTTGAGAAATATATGATAACCTACCTCATAAAAAAGATCATTCCTTCAGTTATCCGCATTAATTTTCTACCCGCTCTATGCTATCCTCATGTGCTTCTAATTTCACTGATATTTTTCTGCCATCTCTTCTACCAATTCTGATCCCATCAACTTTCAATCACATAAATCATCCCAAAAAGATGGATTTTGACACCGCTTTCCATATAATTTTTAAATGAAGCCATTTGTATACATGAATGAGAACTTTTGTTATAAGAAAACACAACCAAAGAGAGATGTTGGTTCTAACATCCCTGGTAATCTATTGAAGAAGCTCATATCATAACATTAAAAGTCAAAATTGATCGTTATAACTACCCATATGATTGAGGGTGAAAAGAAGTACTAAAATTTAATTCAGTTCCCAAAGTCTTCAGAAGTCCTTTCAAAACGATATAAGTGAACAACTAATCACGATAAGATACAATGGAGATGGGAACTTCATGTAACCTGACTATCTCTTTAACATAAAAATGAGAAAGTTGATCTCGAGGAAGAGTATCTAGAATATGTAGGAAATGAGAAAATTTAGTCAATCGATAAACAATAACCCATATTGCATTATTACATTGAGATGTCTTCAGTAATCCCATAATGAAGTCCTTGGATATATTTTCTTATTTCCACTCTAGCACCAGTAAAGGCTAAAGCATCCCTTTCGGTAACTACCACTCTACTTTAACCTATTTACAAGTCGAACACTTCATTGTAAAGTTAGAAATATATCTATTCATTCCATCCCACTAGTAATTTTCATTAAGATCATTGTACATATTAGTATTGTCGGGATGAACTGAAAACGAAGAACTATGAGCTTCACAAAACAAATCTTTCTTCAACTGTGAATCACAAGGCACACATAATCTCTTCCCAAATCTAAAAATACAATCATTATCAATGTTAAATTTTTGAAACTTACCCTTCTAGACCAACATCATCTTTTTCTGTATCTCACTGTATTTGTTTGGCACCTTCATAATTCTGTATGATAGATATGATTTCACTAACACTTAAAACAAAACAGAGGAATTTTCTGCACCAAAAAATTCTATACCAATGTTCATCAAATATTTAATCAAAGGATCTTGTTCCAAACTTAACTTGGTTAAAGTAGCATTAATATTCTAGCTCAAATTTTTAGCCACTTTATTTTACTTTCTTGGATGCTACTTTTTTTGTAAGTGGAAAATCAAGAGGGGGTGAATTGGGTTTCTACTTAAAATTTATGTTAAAAACATTATGATAAAATCTACCAATTTGAAATAGCTCAATTAATTTACGTAGTAGAGATATAAAGTTTCAATTACTCAAAAATTATCACAATGATTGATTATTCCTTAGTTCAATCATTGTAAAAACTTATCCAACTTTTGAAATTCAAATATTGAATTAAACACATATACACACCAATAAAATCTAACTATCAGAGTTAATGCGAAACATTTTTTTACCTTTGAAATTATAAACAGTGGAAAATAGAAAAATAGTGTATTAAAAAATAAATTACTTAGTATAATTAAACAAGAGGATCAGTATCAAGCCGATACATAATCCTCTCCCCTTGGTGATCACCTTCCACCAAGAATATTATTTTAATAAACATGATAAATTGCCTCTATCAAGATTTATAATAGTTTTCACAAACTGTCAATGTCTCACAACCTCTACCACAGTTATTTGTGGGAAAGAATTACCAGGCCACACAAATACTCTTCCATTGTTATATGTGGGAAAAATGTATGGAATTTTGTGTGTGGGGATTTTCAGTATCTTGCAGTTTAAGCACTAGAGATAGTGTGTGTGTAATAGAAAAAAAAACTACTTAGAAATGTAAGAAAAATAAGACAAAAAATCTAATGTTATGAGGATTGAGTTTATAAGAATCCTTGTGATTTCAATTCAGCTCTGGACTCCTTGGGGTGAAGAAATTGTAGTTTGAGTCCTTCTATGGAAGTTTTCTAGAAAACAGAATTTTTCAACTTCATGTTTTGGCATTTAGGTACTGAGGTGTTAAATTTCATGGTTTGAAAGAGATTCTATGAAGCACATCAAGGAAGCATTGAATTTTTTTTATCACAAATGATCTTCTTGAATCTCTTGGGTTTATAATGTAAGTGGTGGTATATTCTCTTTGTTCTTCAAATCTGTCGTGTAATATCTCTCACCTCACATTATCTTCTCTAGATAGAACTTTTTTATTTTATTCTTGAGGCCCGAAAATAGGAATGATCAAACAACATGAGGTCTTCCTCGTACCGCATAAAGTATCCAAATATGTATATAACCAACATTAATTAATGTTATAAGCATTAAATTTACCAAATTTTACCTTTAGAATAATCGTAAGAAAATTGTCAAATAATAGTGTAGAAGAGAATAAGTATCGGTAGACTGGTAGTGGTAGACTTATCCATGGTAGGATTCTCAATGGTAGGCTTATCATCGGTAGAAATTTTAATTCCAAAGGCTCTTCTAATAGTAACCTTTCATTAGTAGACTTTTAGCAGTAACTTCATAGTAACAACCTTGTAGCTGCAAGCTTAAAATGGTAACATTCTAACAGTAACCTTGTAGCAGTAACTTAGTAAGAGTCCAGTGGTACACTTCCCATTAGTTACCTTGTACCAAAATCCTTTAGTGGTAGCTCTACACCAGTAGCCTTTGAGCGGTTGACTTGTAGAGGTGAAATCTCATTGGTAAATTAGTGGTAATGTTCCTCATTTGTAACCTTCTAGTGGTAACCTTCAAGAGGTAACCTCTCATCGGTTAAGTTCCTCAGTGGTAGCCTTCTAATCAGTAGACTCAACTGGTGACTTACACATGAGGCTCTAAACAGAGACCTTCATACCAGTGACCTTTTACGTTGAAAATTTGACATTGTAAACATAATCAAGAATGTAGTGAGATAAAAAATACATAATTTTCACATGATAAAAAATATAAAAATTAATGAAACATTATTATCATATAAATGAAGAATGATTTGGGATTATCAAAACATGTGAGTCCAACAATACCTTCCTTTTTGATAATCACAAATTACAATAGTGAAATTTCGAATAAGTATTTTTTGTATCAAATTGAAGTATATTTTCTAATATCTTCGGTGTTATTAATATAAATTGTATCAGGGCTAAATCATTTTTAACAAATATATCAATACCCAAATGAAAACATATTGAATCAGAGGTAGAATAAATGTATTAGAGCAATGAGTAAAATAATTACAATGAAGCTGATTTATATTAACATAAAATTGAACAAATTTTATTGTTGAAAATATATTAGAGCATAAATTTATTGGAATGTTCTATATTCACGGGCTCCAATCTTAAAAATTCTCCCCATTTTTGATTATCAAAAAAGGAGACAAATAAAGACCATTGAATTAATGAAATAATATTACATTATAAAAAATATTACAATGGTCCCTATCAAATAAGACAGTCAATATTCAATCTACTTCATAGACGTCGAAGTGAGGATTGCCTTTGGGTGGTGAGGAGGTAGGTTTAGAAGTTGGAGGGACAGTTCTACGTACAATAGTAAGCAAGGTTGGAGGAGCTGCTAAAGAAGATTCAGTAGAACGATAATGAGTAGATATATAAGGAATCATATGAGTCAAGCTTATTATGGCCTGTACAAGAGTCAGCAGAGGGGAAACAGTGGTAGATCATGATGCATATAAAGAAGAAGGAATGGATGGAGGGACAATAATAGGAGTACAATACACATGGAGAAATGGAATAATGATGTTCCTAAAATACATAATGATGTTGCCACATATTTCCATATCTAAAATGAAATCATCATTATTCTCTATGAAATTTTTTAAAGAAGGAGTCAACTCTATAAGCCTACTAACTTGATCCTTAAGGGCCTGAGTGACATGAGATATCCTCAAGTTCTCCAACAACAACTTTAAATGACTATCCATCTGATGATTAGTACAAACCCTTTTATAATAGAAATCAGTATGATCTTTGATTGCCTTATGATCTTGGGTAGCCTCTCTATTGTAATCACCTACAAGCTTATTAATTTATCTAGTAGTGGAGATGACCTGAGTCAAAGACTGAGGATCTGAGGTACCTGCACCATAGAGATTCTCCATTTCTTATCTAACAACTAATCTAAAGGCTATTTGATGAACATGAGGAGAGGCTGATGAGGATGTATATGCACACATAGGTGCCATCATAAAATCCACTGCCTCATCAAAACACGTGTTCAATACACTAATTAACCTCATTATATCACCATCTTAACCATTCACATGCAACTCCATAGACTTCTTAAATTCCTCAAATATAGTTACCATATTTTGGAAAACACTATTAATATACTGAATGTCTTGTTCCAATTTAGCTCTTAAAGTCATATATGAATTTAAACTCACCACTGAATATTTCACAATCTCCACCGATTCTTCCATGGCTCTCACCTAATTCTGGAATTCATTCACTTCATGTAGAATATTTTATTGAACGCTAGACACTATTCTTTTAAAAATAGATTCTACAAGATCTTGATTCATTACCACTATTTTATTTTTCCCAATGGATCTTTCATCAAAACATCTCTGCATATCGGATTTCCATGTCTCATGGCTATCCTTCTTTTCAAAATCATGAGGAACAAGAATCACTGGTTTCACTATAGTGGTATCTAAAATAGAATAAACTGGAGATGACATTTTAGAATTTTCATCTTTAGAGTCTTCATAATTTAAGCCCAAAACCATGAATCCAGGGTCCTTTAGCCAACCTTATTTTTTTGGAATAACAGAAACTGAACAAGTTGCAACAAGTCCCTCACCCTCCCTTGGAGCTTCCTCTTGGACAAATGCATTCTCCTCTTCTATTCTTCCTTGATCAATTGAATCACCAATAGAGTCTACTACTACTTCGTTCATAGAATCTTCAACCACTTCAATTAAAATTCCAATCGACATGACTTCCACTTCCTTTCCATCCTCTGACATTTCTATACATCCTATTAAATGACAAAGACATAGGCATTCTTCTTCAATTTCATCATCATTAGCTATTTTAGACTCCTCATGATCAGATTCAACTTCATCCTCCACCTCTATGGTTTTTCCAACATCAATGTCTCTTAAGGAAGTATCCTCCCATTCTTCTTAAGTGGTTTACTCATCATCAGTGTCCCTTACAATAGTCTCTCTTCTGGGAAAATTCTTTTGTGGACTAGGCATACCAAATGATACAACACCAATGTGGGGACTTGATGGAAGGTTAGGATCAATCCTATCATCAACAAAAGAATCCTCTCATTCGTGCACAACAACGACCTCAAATTCTCTATATTAATACATGTCTTCAACTTCATTGGGTTTTAAGCCTAGTTCTATTTTATCATTTGGCCTAGTAGGATTTACAAAATAGTTGAAGTTTTTATATAGCTTAGCCTCATCATTCACCAATTCCCATTTCCAGGGGTTCCAGTTTATCTTAATACACATGAAAATCAATTTGTCAATACATGAGTTGTCCTTTTAAACTATGGTTTCATTCTTATTTACAGCAACACCATTCACATTCAACATCAATGATATCAACTTTCCATGAAACAAAGAATTTTACTTGGTAGCATGCCTAGTCATATCCTCCAACTGAACTATCAAAAATCAACAAAAGTTTATCCATTATCCATGGTTCAACAAATATAGAAAAAATATGGCTTGATATTTAAAACAAGAATAATCCTCTCTGCTGGGACTCAATACATGTTGGATAATCATAAAGAGTAATCTATTTTTACCATCCATATTAGCAGAAATTACATTTCTAGGGATTTCATTCCATGTTAGTTCTTCCAGAACCTCTTCATAGAAAAAAGATCACTAGTTGGAGGACCCCTCCAGAATAATAGTCAAATATTCCTTCATGTTGGACTCTTAAACATTCAACCCATTCAATAGATTAGAATCATACAGAAACTCCATTTTCCATTAAAATAATTAGGTTCTCATAGTGTAATTTTTGGAACATAAAAAACTCATAAAACTTTTTTACTAGCATCGTGTAATATAGTCTATTGTGGTTTGCGAAGCATTCTACCTAGTCTTCCGCTTCATGTGCCTTAAGTACTAGAGACTAGCTCGAAAACAACCATACATAACTTAATTATTTCTTGAACACAATTTCTCTTTATGAAAAATGACTATTGATCAGCTTTTCCAAAACTGTGCTTCCACCAATAGACTCAGCTCGAGATCTCTTAGAGTTCGGTGCACCTCATTAATCACCAAACATTTGTCTCTTTACTTTTTCCATTGTGATTTGAGGTATATAAAGGGGTTTAGAAGTAGGTTAGGTTCAGGGCTTTAGGATAAAAATGTTTGGGAGGGGATTGAAGAGGATCATGTTATGACTTAGAACTTTTTTTTATCATTTAGTGATCTAAGAACAGATCGAGTAAATGAAATAAATAAAATTAAAACATTTTAGATTACGGAAGAAAACACAATGTCCCGTACCTATCAGAAAGGTATACTAGTGTTAAGGTTCCAACACTAAGGTTTATCATTGAGTTCCAACGGTGAGGTGTCCTAAGGGTGAGGTCCAATGGTGAGGTGTCCTAACAGGGAGGTCCAATAGTAAGGTTTCATAATGTTAAGGTCCAATGGTGAGGTCCAATGGTGAGGTGTCCTAATGCTGATGTTAAATGTTGAGGTGTCCTAACGTTAAGGTCCAACGGTGTGGTGTCCTAATGGTGAGGTCCAACGGTGAGACGTCCTAATGGTGGGGTCCAATATTGAGATGTTCAAATGGTGAGGTGTCCTTAACTAAAATTAATCATACCTAACTAATGTTTAATGTAATTTAACGTCTTATAATTCAATGTCTTTGAGAATATATCATCCAGTTTATGTTTAGTGCCAATGATTTCAAGAGTGATATAACCTCTTTGATAACGATCTCTCAAAAAGAGATGTCTCACATCAATGTGCTTTGTCCTAGCATGAGATACTAGATTTCTAGAGATGTTAATATCTATTATATTATCATAATTTATAGAGACTTGTTTGAATTGATATGCATAGTATAGTAAAGTGTGTTTCATCCATAGAATTTGAGCACAAAAACTACCAACAGCTATATATTCATCTTCGGTAGTGGATAATGTAGAAAATTTTTGTTTCTCACTACACCATGATACTAGTTACTTACCCAAAATGTGAAATGTTTTAGAGGTCCTATTTCTATCTAAATTTCAACATGAAGTTCAATATCTGAAAAACGTACCAAATACAATCACATTCTTCTTGGATAAAATAGTCCTAAGTTAATAGTATACTTGAGATATTTAAAAATACTTTTAATAGTAGTTTAATTATATTTTTTGGTATTGGATTGAAAATTATTGCACATAATTACATTTAACATAATATCAAGTTGGGTTGGCTAGCAGTAAGGTAGACCATACTCCCAATCAATGATCTATAACTGGTTTGATCCACTGGTTTACTAGTTTCATCAGCATCCAACATAAAAGTGGTAATCATAGGTGTATCACTACCTTTGTTAATATCAAAACCAAAACATTTCTAGAGATCCTTAGTTTATTTACATTGATTTAAAACAATATAATTTTTATTTTGAGAAATTTTAATACCAAGGAAGAATTTAAATTCCCCCATTAGACTCATTTAAAATTTTTTTTGCATCATCTTTGAAAAATGAGTACATAAAGAATTTTTAGAGGATCAAAAAATAATGTCATCTACATAAATATATACTATCAACACATATTTGGAAATAATTATAATAAAACATGTAGGATAAGTTGTCCCTTTAGTAAAACCTTTTGAAATAATGAAAAGAACTAATTCTATCATACCAAGATCTAGGAGCATTTATTAGACCATATAAAGCATTAGAAATTTTAAAAAAAATGATTTGAAAAATGGAGATTTATAAAGCTAGCTGTTGTTTAACAAACACATCCTCAAATATATAAGTATTTAGAAATTCACTTTTAACATCCATTTGATAAATTTTGAAGTTCATATGAGATGTATAAGAAAGTTGTATCCTAATGGCTTTTAGTATAGATACATATGAAATGGTTTCCTCATAGTATATTCCTTCATCCTAACTATATCCTTGTCCAACTAATCTATCATTGTTTCTAACTATATTTCCAGACTCATCAACTTTGTTTCTAAGCACCCATTTAGTGCCTATGGTTAAAGTGCCCTTAGTTCTTTACAAAAATTCCCAAATATTTGGTTCATTCAAATTGATTTAATTTTTCTGGCATTTCTATCACCCAGAATTCACTATTGATAGAATCATTAATATTTTTGGGTTCATGATGTGAAAGAAAAGCTTGATCTTCAACCTAGTTTCTTAGAGACACTCTAGTTTGTGTTCCTCTATTTATATCACCCACTACAGCTTCTAATGGATGATTTTTTAGAGTTCTGATACCTTAAGAAAGGGTTGGGATTGACTCCTAATGGTTGTCTATAGGTTCAGATTCAACAGGATAAGATTTTGGAAAACTTCCAGAACTAGTTGTTTTCACAGGGGGTTCATTATTTTTATAATTAAGTTTTAGAATTGACACAACATCCTCAATATATTCAAGAGAGGTTTTAGGTTCATGTGGATCAGTCTGATCAAATTTTACATGAACTAATTCTTCCAAAACATTTGGTTCTCTTATGGAATATTATATAGGAATTACAAGAGATTGAGTAACCTAGGAAAATTCCTTCATCACTTTTGGAAGCAAAATTGTCGAGATTATCCTTAGTGTTATGGATAAAGAATGTGCAACCAAAAACTCTAAAGTAATTAAACATAGGCTTCCTATTGTTCCATAGCTCAAAAGGGGTCTTCTTAAGAATAGGTCTATTTAAAACTCCATTGATGATGTAACAAGATAAATTTACAGCTTCAGCCCAAAAATAGATAGGCAGGTTATAATCATTATGAATAGTCCGAAAAATATCTTGAAGTGTCTTATTTTTTATTTCTACAACTCCATTTTTTGAGGTGTTCTAGGAGTAGATAAATGGTGATTATAGCCATTATGTGAGAAACAATAATCAAACCCTGTATTTTTAAACACATGACCATGACCATTCTCAAGGTCTAAATTCTAAGTCCACTAAGATTTTCCATAGACTTATAATATTTAATGAATTTAGAACATACTTCACTTTTGTGAGATAGAAAGTATACCCAAGTGTATCTAGAAAAATAATCTACAAGAACATAGACATAGTTCTTCCAATTTAAAATTGTAACTCTAGATGTTCTAAGAAAATCCATGTTAACCAACTCACTTAGTTGATAAGTTGAAACTTCTTTCATTGGTTTTCAAGATACTTTGTGTTGTTTTCCCTTTTGACGATGATTACATTCTTTGTTAAGTGGGAATTCCAATTTTGGTAAGTCCCTAACTAAACCTTTTCGAGTTAGTTTCCTATGTGAGTGAACATTGTAGTGTTCTAATGTTCTATTCCATATCCAAGATTCCTTATGAAAAGAATTTAAACAATAAACATTTTTCTTAGCTAAATAGTTTAACTCAACAACATATACATTTTAATTTCTACGAGGAGTGAATATTAAATCGTTTTTAGTATTAAAAAAATTCCTTACATAATTTTCAAACATAACCTTAAAACTATCATCAAACAAGTGATAGATATTAAGTATATTGTACATTAACCCACCAACAAAATGTACTTTTTATATTAATATACTATTATGGTTTCCAATTTGGCCTCAGATGACGATCTTTCCCTTGAAATTATCACTAAATGTAAAATTTCCACCATTTACTTTGATTAAGCTCTTTAAGAATGATTATTCTCCTATCAAATGTAATGATCATCCACTGTTCAAGTACCATAGGGTTTTACAAGAACTCTTCAGAAAATTTTCCTCATATTATTCTATCATGAAACACCGGTTTTCATGAATGTTCTTTTTAGTATCAGATGTGTCAGATCCACTAGAGTTGTCTTCTAAAGAACTCCAAGTATCTTTCATAGCCTTTTTATATCCCTTTCCCTTGTATTCATATTTTTTCTTAAATTTCATCTTGGTTTAGTCATCCTTCACATGACCCTTTCATTAACACTTATTGTAGATTATTGCATTGCCATTGTGATTCCATTTTATGTCTTTTTTCCAATGTAATCTACTATCGTACCTTCCTCTATAGTTTAAATTTCTAAATAACTTCTTTCTATAGAAATTTTTGAATCTTATCGCAAGATAAGCCATCTCCTCCTCACTACGAGACTCTAAATCTTCACTGGTGGAAATGCCTAAAGGAACATGCACCTTTTCCTTTTCTTTTCTCTTTGAGGTAGCAGTCTTGAATGCCACATATTTATTTCTTGGTTCTTTACCTACTTCTTGATTCATGTTAAGCTCTTAATCGTATATCATGAGTTTTACAATTAATTCCTTCACTGGTAGTTTGCTTATGTCACAGTATTCTAAGATAGAAACAAAAGTTCCTCTCCATCTGTTAGGTCAGCATCGAAGAAATCTCATAATCTGGTTCTTTATATCCACTGGTTTCCCAAGAAGACTCATGGAATTAAATATTTCATTGAACCCGAGATACAATTCAGAGATTTTTTCATCAGGCTTCATTTTAAAGTTATCATATTTAATAGTATAAGTATTTAATCTCATTTCACTAACATTGGTTGTTCCTTCATGGGAAAGAACCAAAGTATCGCAAATTTCATATGTAGTTATATAGGTAGATATTCTATTGAATTATTCATCACCTAAAGCTCAGTACAATGAATTCGTTGCTTTACAATTATAATTATTATTAACTTTATTCAATTGAGACCATGGGTCCCTAGTAGTAGTAGGTAATGCATGTTGTTCTTCAATTATGTCCTAGATTTCAGGACCCATGATATCTATATACATATCATTTTCATTTTCTTCTGAGAATAGTTATTACCATTAAATAAAGTTGTCTTGTTAGTAGCCGCACCCTCAACTCAGTTATCCGTAGATGACAAGAATTTAAAGAACTGAAAATTTAGATATGACAGAAATTTTATGATATTTAAGATAAAAATAAAATCAAAATTGAAAAGAAATAGAAAACCTTGAAAAACAATTTTGATTGTTTAAATAAACACTCATTTGATATGAAATGTTTGTAGAGGTGTAAATTCAAGAGGGGTTGAATTGAGTTCCTACTTAAAATGTATGTTAAAAAATCTATGATAGAATCCCCCAATTTGAAACTGCCAAGTTAATTAAGGCAGTACAGATAAAAATGTTCAATTTCTCAATAAGTCTCTCAATGGATGATTAGTACTTAGTTGAATCATTGTAAAAACTTATCAATCATTTGAAACAGGTTTATAGAATTAAACACATATACACAAAAACCAAATTTAACAATCATAGTCAATGTAAAATAGTTTTCTGTCTTTGAAATTATATGCAGTGAATAATAGAAAAATATAGTACTAAAAAATAAAGTACGCATCAGAATTAAAAACGAGGATCAGTATCAATATTAGACTTAATCCACTCCACTTGGTGATCAACCACCACTATGCATTTTATATTAATAAACTTGATACATAGACTGAATCAGGATTGATAACAATTTTTACAAACTATCCAGGTCTCACAACTTCTACCACAATTCTTCGTGGAAAAAAAAAACAACAATGCCACACACGACATCTTCAATAATTATACATGGAAAAAATATATGGAATGATTGGGGTGAGGATTTTCTGTATCCTCTAATTTAAGCATAGGAGACAATGTGTGTGTAATAGACAAATACACACTACTCATAAACATATAAAAAAGAACACAATAAATCCACTGTTATGAGGACTGAGTTTAGAAGGCTCAAGGTGTTTACAGTTCTACTCTAGACTCCTTGGTGTGAAGAAATTGCAGTTTGAGTCCTGTGGAAGTTTTCTCTAAAACAGAGTGTCGCAACTTCAGGTTTTGGATTCTTGGTTTCTGAGGTGTTCATATTCATGGTTTGAAAGGGATTCGATAAAGCACAACAAGGTAGCTTTGAATTTGTTCTCCCAAATGATCTTTGTGAAGCTCTTGGGTTCACAATGTACATGCTGGTATATTCTCTTTATTCTTGAGGGTTGTCTTGTAATATATCTCACCCCACATTATCTACTATAGCTCAATCTATTTTATTTTATTTTTGATGTCCGACTGCAGGAATGATCAAACCACATGCAGTCTTCCTTGTACCTCATATCATCATTAGATATGTCTACAACCAACATTAATTAATGTTAGAAGCATTAAATGTACCCAATATGGCCGTTAGTATAATCTTAATAAAATTAAAAAAGTATAGAGTAGAAGAGTATAGGTTTCTGTAGACTAGTAGTGGTAGGCATCTCAACAGTAGGAATCTCAACAGTAGGCTTATCAGCGGTAGACATGTGAATTCGAAAGGTTCTTCTAGAAGTAATCTTATATTAGTATACTTCTAGTGGTAACTTCATAGTAGAAACCTTGTAGTAGTAAACATAAAATGACCACATTATAATAGTTACCTTGTAGTGGGGACTTAGTATGATTCCCGTTTTGAGCTTCCCATTAGTGATCTTATACTAGTAAAATTTAGTGGTAGCTCTATAATTGTAGATTTTGAGTGGTAGACTTGTAGCGGTGAACTCACATTGGTAACTCAGTGGTATGTTTCCTCAGCGGTAACATTGTAGCAGTAACCTTCGAGCGGTAACCTGATAGTAGAAAACTTCTACTGGTAAAAACTCAGTGATAAGGTTCTTCTGTGGTAACCTTCCAATCAGTAGACTCAATCAGTGACTTAAAATAAGGCTCTTAACAAATTCATTCATACCAGTGACCTTTAACAAAGAAATACTGACACATTAATCTTAATCAAGAAAGTAGTGAGATTAAAAATACATAATTGTTACATTATAAATCTATAAAAATTAATGGAACATGATTATCATATAAATGAAACATGATTTGGGATTATCAAAATAGGTGAGCCCAAAAGTAATTGATCATGCAATCACAATCCTTGATTAATTATAACCATCTCTTCTTTCTCTTTTTTAATTCCTTCTGAGTGAATATATACTTCAGTATTTTGTGATTAGTATATATTTCACACTTTACTCTATACAAAAGATTCCACCAAATTTTTAATACAAAAACAACAGTAGCTAATTGCAAATCATGTGTAGGGTAATTTAAATCATGAGGTTTCTACTGACGTGAAGCATAAACAATTAACTTATCATTTTACATTTAGAAAAAATTGTGTCCTTTCTATGAAGAATCACTGTAGATAACAAAGTCACCATTTCTCGAAGGTAATGCCAATAATGGAGAATTCACCGATCTTATTTTAAATTCTTGAAAACAATCATAACATTATTTTGTCTAGATTAACTTAACTCCTTTTCGATTTGACTTAGTCAGTGGGATTGATAACCATGAAAAATTCACAACTAACATTTTTTAATAACCATAAAAACCATAAAAACTATAAATCTTAGTTATATTTGTAGGGATTGTCCATTCATCAAAAAAATTTGTTTATATAGGATCAATACTTATTCCATTTTCTTAAACAATGTGACCAAGGAATAAAATTTGTTATAACCAAAACTCATACTTGCTGAATTTTCCATAAAATTTCTTTTATTATATGGTTTCCAAGATGATCCTTAAATGAGCTTCATATTCCTCTTTACTTTTAGAATATTCCAAAATTTCATCAATAAACACAACCAGAAATTTATCCAAGAACTCACGAAAAATTCTATTCATTAGATACATGAATAGAGAAGGTACATTGGTTAACCCATAAGGCATAAATAAAAATTCATAATGGACATATCTAGAATGAAACATGGTCTTTAGAACATCTACTTATTTTAAATTAATCTAATGGTACCCCGAACTCAAGTCAATCTTCAAAAAATACTAGCTCCCTAGAGCTGATCAAACAAATCATCGATATGAGGAAAATGATACCTTTTCTTAATAGTGATATTATTCAAGGCTCTATAATCAATTAAAAGTCTCATTGAACCATATTTCATTATAAGAAACAATACTGGAGCACCCCATGGTGATTTGTTAGGTTGAATTAAACCTTTAACTAACAACTCCTATAATTGATTCATAAACACTAAATGTTTAATTTGGGCCATTTGGTAAGGGGGTTTTGAAGTTGGATTAGAATCAGTAACCAAGTCAATATTAAATTCAGCATCCCAATTTGGTATAGTACTAGGAAACTCATCAAAAAAACATCAAGATATTCATTTACTATTGGCACATCATTAATATGAACAGTTCCATTGTTTTTAGCAATATGTGCAAGGTAACATTCATTTCCATATTTCACTAGTCTTTCAGCTTCCTAATATGTTAATATAGATAAGGGTTCATTATTGTACACAAACTGAAACTATTTCTGAAAATAAACATATTTATCTCTACAATCAATCTTAGCTTGGTAAACAAAAAGCCAGTCCATTCCCAAAATAACATTAAACACCAATAGAGGAAAAAAACAATGTTTGCAGGTAAATTATTTCCACAAATAAGGATAGAAAGGTTCTTATAATTTTTTATTGCCTCAAAATTTCCCCCCGGGTGTTTTTACCACAAGTTCAAGATTCATATCTTAAGATGGAATTCCCAATTTTATAGAAATTTCTCCAAAATGAAAGAATGTGTAGTTCCTAAATCAGACAACACATTGGAATAATATAAAAAACCAAAAAAGTTCCTGATACCACTTAATTTGATGGACCCACATCAAATGTAGTTGTAGAAAAAGATTTTTCCCCACCCTTCTTCTTTTGATATGTCTAGCTTCCACCCTAGGTAATCAATTTTTGACACACATTGGAATAATGTCTAAACTCAATGAAACTAAAACATCTTACCATTGGATTTTCATTAACTGCATGATTGTATTCCTTACAATTAAGAGCAATATTACAAGTCTTAGGACACAAGAATCACTTTACAGATTTTTAGAGACATTCTCCAGGATTCTTTTTACCACACTTCTCACAAGATGAAATTTCAATTTTTTTACCACCATTATTTTTTGATGAATTCTTTCCCTTTCCCTACCAACTGGTACTATTCTTTTGTTTTCTATCCTAGAACACCTGATCATCAAGAAACTCCATTTCTACATTTTCAACACATATGAAAAGTTTCTCATAGCGTTTGAATTCGTAAAAGGATAATTCTATTCGATATCGGGGCTTCAGTCCTGAGTAAAATCAAATTATCTTACTATCGATATCTCTGATGAAATATGGGGCATACCTTATAATTCATGTGAACTTTTCTTCATAAGCAGCCACTGAGGCATCCTCCTACCTCAATTCCAAGAATTGTTTTTCCATCCAATGTCGAACAACCTTAGGTAAATATTTCTAAAGAAACATACCTTTGAATTCTTCCCAACAAAGTGCATCAATATCCTAACTATACCTGATATTTTTAACCATCGACCACCACTGATATGATTATTCCACAAAATAATAAACAACAAGACTATCCTTTTTATTGTATGTACAACCCATGACATTGAAAATAATTTCCAGTGCTTTTATCCACCCTTCAGCTTGAACAGGGTTACATGATCCTTTGAATGATGGGGTATATTGCCTAATGAAATGCACCACTATTGACTTGTTCATGTGTGGTTTATTTGGAGGATCTCGTGCGCGGATACCACCACCCTTTATAGCCTGAGTCAACTGTTCCATCATAGAAAAAAACTGTTTAGTTTGGATTCTAACCATCTCAGGTTGCTGATTTGGAATTTTGTTTCCATCTTCATGTCTTTTCATTATAGCTTCCATGTTTCCTCTACACCAAACCATTCTGAACAAAAAAAATATCATAGGAAAAGCAACATAGAAACCTTTAATTTCTATATCATTTCAATATTACCATAAAGTAAAAATCATTTATGGATATTCTATTAGGAAAAAAATTAGTCTAAAATTTATCTAAACCAACCACTTATACCAAGTATAAGGCCCCATACTTAAACATTACATAATCTTGAATTTAGTTTACAATTAACATAGAGGATTTTTCAGGTTTAGAGCTTTATATAATTAGATCATAACTTATACAAAACAACTTGAATATTACATGTGGACCGTTCTACTTAGTATCCATTTTTCCAAAAAATAAAAACTCATAAAATAAAAGAAACATGTTTTGCTCCATGTTTTAAATAGCATGAATTTTCCTTGATCCCACGATCGACCCTATTAAACCTTAAGTCCTATTAAATTTTTTTCAAAAACATGAGATTATCATAAAAATTTCAATAAGGGATACACAAAGAAGTAAAACAATTAGTTTTTAAAACAACATGTAAAACATGAACACATTATCGTAATGTAATAATTTTCACTTTAGAGAAGTATCTAAAACACTTCACTGAATATAATCTCATTTCATACCCTTATTTTATAATCAATATATTACTATGAAACCCATAGAAATAAACAAATAGCATATAAAAGTTAAACATGGGACATAATCATACATAAATGGAATAACCCCACGGTTTACTTCCATAAATCATTATTACAAATGGAATAGCCATAAAGTCAACTTCCATAACCAATGCTTTGGAGGATATAAAGTAACCACCCTTCCATAGATGATCATGAAACCACCAGTCATTTGTATTATCATGTAACCACCAATCAAATGTCCATATACCATTATATAATCATCACACAAAAAATATTGAAAATATCAAAATTTCAAACAAAAAAATTTCATTTGCAATCACCAGAAATAATTTCACGATACTAAAATAGTAAATCAAATTTCAAAACCATTTTCAATACCTAAATTTTTAAAAGGGGTATATGAAATTTATTTTCCATTTAAAAACATCACGACTTGTTAAGGAAGTCAAATATCAAATAATGCTTGTGGGGGTGGAAAGGTTATTGTCCCGATGAACGTTAAAAAACATTCTCTTGTGATTTAGTAAATCATTACGTAGAAAAATATTCCCTTTTAATGAAATTAAAAGTCAAAGGGGTTTATAAACCGTATAAAATCATGTCTTGATTAAATCCGAATTTTCCTCAAAGAAAGGGGATTGAGACAAAGTACCTAACCTCGTATCCGACTTGAATCGTCCATTCTTTAATTTACTGAATAATAAACATAAGTTATTTTCAGCTTTCATAAGAACCTTTTTAGATTTTATTATTCCTTTTATATAACTTATTACATTTCTATAACAATTAGTTAATTATTTGAGTTCATATCGGAAATTTTTTTGATGTTCAGAACTTGAGTAAAAAACAAAAATGTTATAATTATAAATTGTCCATGTGGTAAAAATTTCATTTTTTCTAGAATGATATTCATGATTTAGATATCATATATATCATATATATCCATTATATATATATTTATAATATTCCATTGCATTTTGGTATAAGAAATGAAACACATCGTTCATGGAGACGGTAAGTCCTACGTATGTGTTAATGCTACTTTCATTTATTTTTCATATTTAAAAGAAATAGAACTAATTGATACCTAGGTATATTATAATTACAGTATAATATCTATGTTATAAATGTTAAAAAAGTTCGTTAATTCTTTCCTTTATACATTCCATGTATAGAATGAACGAGTCATATCAATTTGAGGGGCGGTAATCAACACTTCCACAATTGAAATTATCATATTTATACAACATGAAAAGCATAAAGGTATGTTATAAATTATAATTACAAAATAATTTAGATAAAATAAATATATTATATGTCATATATAGTTATATATAAATCATAATGGCCACCATGAGATGGTGTAGGAGAATATTGAACAATCATTGTTTCGTGAGACAGTAGTATGTCGTCCACAGAAACAGTATGTTCTATACCCATTAGACGGAGGAGAGTATAATTGTATTTCAAATAATTATAATAAAAACAACCTAGTATATTGATGATACTGGTTTTTTATATAAATAATTAATAATAAAATAATAGGGAGTCGGGAAGGAAAAATAATGGAACGAAACTTGAGAGAAGACGTTACCTCATATTGGGTAACTTCTTTTGATTTAAGCCAAAGGGATCTCTTGAATTTCCTTATGATTATGGGAAGACTTATATGAGGGATATAGAGATGTTGGGATCATATTTGGTCATATTTTTTACAATCCAAGGGGCTTGAGAGGTGTGAGTATTGATTTAGAGGTTGTGTCCTTTTATAAGAGGGAGGAGGGGCACTTAAAGAATATCTTGAGTTATTATTTTATTATAAATTATATTTTGAGTAAAATTAGTCCAACATTATTCTAGTATAAATATAAGATTAATATAAGTCTACATATAATCATCCAATATGAATTATATAGGGTTTTAATATTTTTTAATCCTTATCTTTTTTATTTAACCCTTTTTTACTCTTACCATTTTATCAAGAATTTCATACTTTGAGAATCCAAATATTTACAGAAACATGAAAAATATAAAAATTAAATAGTAAATAAGAAAATTTAGAGTTATGATAATTATTTGGTATAATATTATATTTTTTTGGAATTTTAAAATAATTAATAAAATATTTTTTATTTTAAAAAATGAATTATGTCAATTTTGACACTATTTATATCATGAATTTTTAAAAAATCCATAAAAACATGATTGATAAAAAAACATCATTAATACAAAGATATTATGAATATATCATCTAGAAAATTCTTAGGTGACATAAAAATTACCAATCTTAATTTATTTTAACATTTATAATATCATCTATTTGAATCCTTTGTTAATGAAGCAATCATTGCATCATCATTGTGTCATAATTAAATTTATTTATTTAATATATAAAAATTATAAATAAAATACCAAGATATATGAAATAATTTTTATTTATAATGACTATTAATAGTTGAAATTTTAACTTATAAAACCCCATATAAAATTTTTTTTACCAAAAGATACATGTTTATGTTATGTTTTCCTTAACTTTAAATTAAATGTAATTAATTTTCATTTTCAAACACAAGTGGCTCTATGGGGTCCTAAAATAGACCAAAGGATTCCAATAGTGATATATATCTCATAAAATTTGATTAGGACATGTTTTAGGGAAATTGAATATTAATTTTTACCTTTATTTACCAAATTTACACTTTAACCGTGGTAAATAAAATATTTCCTGAAGTTACTATTCCTAGTGTAAAAAAAGTTACCTATTTACACAATTTGGATCAAATGATTCTAAGAATGGAATATATTTTTCCCAATTAAAAACACAGATGTGGAAAAAACGAATTTAAAATTTTTTCCCGTTATCCAAACCAAAAAGCATGTTTTTAAGAAATAATAAATATCAAATGATCGACATGTGTTTATGGTTAATTAAAAAATAAATTTACTTAAATTACCAGAGTTGGATTAACTGTTAAAACATAATCAAATTAAACTTTAAAACCATTTAAAAATATAATCTATACATATAAATAAATCAGATGAAAAGATTGTTTTGACTTAAAATGCAATATTTTTTACTATTCATTAAAAAATGAACTTTATCTGAAAAATACCAAAAATTTACCCAATGTAAATTTTGATGTACCAATTCTAAATAATAAGTTTATTTAGTAAAATTAAAGATATGAAAGTGAAAAAAACTATATTTAAAAGGTGTTCTCCATCAATAGGAGGTGAAAACTCTCTTTTAAAAATATTAGAGTATTTATTCTTAAAATAGGATTAATTCTCATTTTATGCCTCTAAATTTTATTGGATAAATGTAAAAAAATTTAAAAAACATGTTTAAACATAATATGTTTAGTTCTGTTCATTCCTGAAAATAAAAAAGCTAGGTTTTAACATCCATTTAAAATAATAATATTATATTATTATTATTATTCTCTGTATGACTCACCCTTGCATGAAACATAATATTTTAGAGAAACCCATTGTCGCATATCGGGTACACCATCGAACATATCTTCCACTTTAAATTAAAATGAATATTTAGTTCACAAATATTAATAAATATGAATATGTTAAGTTCTTTATTTACCTACAATGTTACACCTCAACTTAGGGAACAAAGAATGAATAGAGGATCCTCCTCCAGACCTCTCAGGGGGGATTCCAACAACTCTATCCAAGTAGTTAAATAGAAGGGACCTTATTCCATTGAGTAAGAAATGATTTTTACCAACCTATAGGGAAGCGATAAGGAAGAAAAACCTAATGAAACTTCTCTAAGATATTGAGGACAAGGGAGTCACTCCATGTCCAAAGGGATACACGGTGTGTAGTAGGGTCACACACCATGTTCCTTGACCTCATGTAATACCAGTGTACAAGGGACCATACCATTTCAATACATATTATATAGCTTATGGGTACATGGAGTGTAGACGAAGTCACATGTCGTGCCCTTCCACCCAGGGTTCACCCATGTACTCTGGCCATGTGGGAGTACACAATGTCAACCTGTATATATCTACCCGTGTACTAGTACACGGGGTATTACATGTACATGCTATAGGTCGAGACGTGTGGTGGATTAGACGCTTTTTAAGAAACCCGTTTACTCCACCCCATGTCCATGTACTCCCAAAGTACACGCCAAGTGGTCTGATGATGAGAACATGTTGTGTATCCTGTACTACACGCCGTGTATTCTACATTTTTTAGAATAGTCGAGTTTTTCCTCCCTCACCATAGATGATCTCCTGCGTTCCACTCTATTTTTCTTTTCTCCTTGAAATGTCAGATCTAAGGAATTTTTATAATGACCCAATATTGGCATACTTGGACATTGCACATCTTTTGCGAAATAATTAATATATGACACAAACAGAAACCCAAAGACCATATTAGTTTAGTGCCTTACGAAACATGGAACAAAATATTATAACTCGGTGAAAGATCTTAAACATCACCCATAAAGATCTTCCCCTTTTTTCCTACATAAAATCATTCTTTATATCCTCTAGAAACGAAAACATAAAAAGGGTGATATCAAATGATCAGTAAGGGTAAACATGGAGAACCTAAAAAACCATAAATATAAGAATGTAAAAACATGAAAAAAAAGTTTAAATATCTAAATCATGATTCATGAAATAAATAATTACAGTTCATAAGACATAGATAATAAAGTTACATTAGTCATGATAAAATAGCATTGGCTTAAAATATTGAATTGTCGAAAACCATTAGGCACATTATCTGAGTTCTATAGTAGACAAGTCATTGCTGCCAAGACCATCATAGTCGATGATGTCCATTTATGAACTGGGTATACTTTTCGTTCAATCAGTGAATTATTGAACCAGATTTACATGAATTTATAGCCCTATATTACTGAACTAGATTTACAAGTCGTTCCAGTCATTTCTATATCATGAGATATAAATATTTACCTATTACATTAGAGGGAGATATAGGTCCCACCCATCTCATAATGAAACCATTCATATATGTGCCGCAAAAACATAAATCGTTTATCACCTCATAACCCATGAAATAAAATGGGTTTTCTAAACATCATTCCATCATAGTCCATTTAGAATAAATTTATTTCATAAAAATAATTCTTTTATAAGCACAATAAAATAAAAGTAATAATAGGGATGAAAACATAACCCTGTGTCATCTTAGATAAAAAATAATTTTGATAAAACACTTGAACTTGATTCCTTAATAAAAATATCCTTTATTTTTCAAAAACCCATTTTTTCTCAAAATGCCACATAATTTTAAAAGAAAAGAATTTAGCTGAAAATAATATTGAAATAGTGTAGAGGATGTTACATGGAAATAATTTTTACTGAAATTGTAAAAATACATTCATGATGTATAAGTTAACAAAACATTCTCCTCATACTTGTGTCAAAAAAGTCAAAAATTAGCTCTTATGGTAAACAAAAGAAAGATTCCTTCCATACTTTGTAATAAAATAAAAAAGGGGTAAAAATGAATTTAAGAATACATAGAAGAATATTAAACATTTTATGGGAACATTTTTTGAAAATATGGATATAAATGATAAATATATCCCCTATAAATACTTTTGTACAATCAATCTCAGATAAAAATGGGATTGTAATGTTATCCCTAACCATAAGATCGATTTCCTTCGTATGGGTATGAAACTACAGTATATTGGGTTTAAACAATTTATTAACTAATAAAATAAGCATTATAATATTTATGAAATCATATATGATTAACTTAGGACCTTATATTACCCATTTAATTATCAATTCTATGTTAAAGCTGCGTTTTGAGTAATAATCATTTTATTTATTGTACATGTTTTGAATTCTTATTCTTGATCTTATTACTTTTATTGGGATTTAGTTACTTCCATAATGTAAAACAGGATTTATATATCACAAATATTTAGTATATAAATATATACAATATATAGATGAATAAAATGTAATACACCATTCAAGGGGACAGTACGTCGTACATACGCATGAATGATGTTTCCATTTCCTTATTTATTGAATGGAAGAATGTAAATGAAATATATATACACACACATAAATCCAGTAGAATTATAATGCAATATATTTAATGCATATTTATTATATATACTTTATAATCATTCTTGAGTGCTTAACATGGAGAATGAATTTCATTGTGTTGTGGAGATGACAAGGCATACCTAAGCATGAGTGATGATATTATTCCATTGATAGTTAAATGGTATGTAATTGGATGGAATATGAATTTTACAGAAATAATAAATTTTTAAGTACATTATCTAAATCCATTATAATCATCATTTTACCGTTCCAAATAAAGTATTTTTGAATAAAAAATTACACCATGATGTGGAGACGGTAAGTGGTACGTGCACATGCATGGTGATATTGTTATTAGTAAGATGGATTAAAGGAGGTATAAGGTTGTACCATAATTATAATAACATCTAATAATGTTTATTATATTGTATTTATTACTTTATTATGGAAAAAAATAAGAAAAATAAGTAGAATAAGAAAATAATTTTGAAATAGGTGATAAAACAATTCCCTTTTTTGCAAGTATCACCTTTTTATTTTCACAAATAGTCTCCCTAAGATGACTTTATTCCCAATGTTAGGCCTTTAGGAAGAAGGGATAGATTCTAGGAAAAGTATTGGATAGATAGTTTCTGATCTAAAAGGCTTTGGAAGTGTTTGATAAAGAGAAGATGAAGTGCCCTTTTATAGAAGAGGTGAAGGGCACTTTAGGAAAGTCTTGAAATATTAATTTATTTTAAATTCAATTTCAATTTCAAATGGTTCAAAAATATTTTAATTAAATTATAATATGATTTCGGTTCAAATAAAAAACTACCAAAAAAATTTAGGAATGTTTTAATTGTTTTGTAACCTTATCTTTTTGGTTTAGCCCTTATTTTACCCGTTTAAATCTTATAACGATATCATGTTATTTACACATTGTGGGTTAATTTAATTACAATATCATGTCAAACAACCCAAAAAATACATTAATGAGATATTTGGACTTATCTTAACCAGTTTTCCAAATATTATATTTTTAGTAATTTAATATCGATTAATAAACAATTTTATAGTTTATGTTTTGAATTCTGTAAATTTTGTTCACTATTCATACTTGACTTTTTTACAAATTAATAACAACCTTATTTCATAGAAAAAAACATTGAATCTATCCTAAAATTTTATATTAACCTATAAAATTCATTACTAAAATAAATTTTATGAAATAATATTTATTTTAGTATTTATAATATCATTTATTTGAATCTTTTATTAATGAATAAATCACTTCATCATCATTGTGTCATAATTAAATTTATTTAATTATTATCTAAAATTTTTAAATAAAATATCATGATTTTGAAAATATTTTTACCTTTATAATGAATATTTATAGTTAAATAGATCACTTATATAACCCCATATAAAAATTGTTTTAGTAGGAAGATATATGTTTATGTTATTTTCTCTTTACATTAAAGTACTTATTAGTACATGTCATTATCACTCCTATGTTGATCCATGGGGTCATAAAATCAACTTGAGGATGAACATGGTTCGAAATATTTCATGAAATAGGATATTGAAATGTTTTAGGGTAGTTTTATGCTATTATAATATTATTTTTTGCCCTTATTTTCATTATTTACCCTTTAACCGTGGTAAATAAAAATAATTACTAAAGTTACTATTCGTAATTTAAAAAAAATGAAAGGTATGTATTTAAAAAAATTGGAAATTATGATTTCAAAAATAGAATCCATTTTTAGAAATTTAAAACATATGATTTAAATAAATTAATTTAAAATAAATTTCTATTGTCAAAATTAAAAAGCAGGTTTTTAATAATTAAATAATATCAAAATACTTATATGTGTTTTGGTCAAATTCCAATGTGAAATTAAATTAAATTTCCAAAAATTATATTAAATAAAAAAATAATAATCCAATTACAATTTAAAACCAATTAGAAAGATAATACAAATATAAAAATAAGTTAGATGAAAAAATAATTTTGAATTAAAATGCAGTATTTTTCTTTATTCATTAAAATAAGAATTTAATCATAAAAATACAAAAACAAATACACCAAATTAAATTTTTATGTCCTTATTTCGAAGATAAAGTTTATTTTTTCAAATATGGACTCTCCATCAAAATGTGGAAAAACTACATTTTTTGAAGAATACTTTTTTATCTGAAAAATTGAATTTGTTCTTATATAATGTCTAAAAATACATAAGATTAATGTTAATGTTATATAAAACTAAAAATTTTGTTAATAATATTCATAAATAATTTTTTATACCCCATTAAATAATAATATTTTAATAATATATTTATGTTTACTGAAACTCGATATTGCGTACAATGCAATCTATCGAGGAAGGTCTCTCTTGCATGTATTGCAAGACAAGTCACTATTGCGTTTAGTTCAAGATTACTTTGGTGTTGTGTATAACATAATCCAAATATAGTTCCTTTATAAATTGAAAAAAATCTATATTCAGTGTTTCATGAAAATAAATTTTTTCACAATAACCTGAAACAATGTGTAATACAAGAAAGAATAGTGTTGCATATACTTCAAGCTAATACGGTGTTTTGTAAAGCACAAGGTAATCTTGGTATAACATAAAACACAATAAATCAAAGAAATTAAAAATAATATACCTCATAAAATATTGATGTGTTACATTCTACACCCCTTAAATTGAATTTCAACCTCTAAATTTTTCATGGTTTTAAAAGTTTTGGTACTTCAAGGTTTTTTTAATAAAAACCCACATCATAAAAAGTAATAGTAAAACTTAATTTTAAAAAGGAATGTTAGAAACCTGAAAAATACACAAAGTAAATCATCAGTAGGATTGCATATAATAAAACGTAGTTGGGAAGAGGAAACATGGATATAGAAAAAAAAATAACCACCAAGTTCTGATGGATAGTGATAGAGGACAAGGATTGGAGAAAGTTAAAAATCAGAAATCCATAAATATGAGATGATTTAAGGGACCATCTGATTCATTATATAAGAAGGTACTAAGATAAATTTTTTCCAAGATCCTTTCCCTATAGTTGAATATAATGAAAAGAAATAATTACTTGATTTCAGTATAATATTACCATTGGTTATTGATCAAAGAATTTCCACATCATTCTTGTTAAAATATATGTAGTTGATTTTTTCATTCCTAAAGTATTAGTAGATCATGAAATCCATAAATATTTTAATATGGAATTCCATGAATCTTAATAAAATGGAAAAGATATGTCATCAAATATGCATAAGTCATCCTTTGGTGTGATAATAAATTATTCTAACTAATGTCATGTGATGTTTAAATTAAATGTTATATAAATTTATAACCTTACAATCCTTATAAAAATTGAAAATACAAAACTATATAAAAAGGTTCACTTACTCAGCTTAACATTTACCCCTCATATATCACAAGGTATATTTGGATGGTTACATTCTAAAAGTTTGAACAACTTCACCATTTATTCTATTGAGTCATGGTAATAACCTAAATTACCATATATCCTTATTGGAAACTTGCATGTTTCATTATTCCAAAATATATTGGATATATTCCTTCAGTCTCGAAAAGTATTATGCTTCATCCATGATAGAATAACCCTTTCCCATCAATTCCATAATTAGTTCCCAAGAAACATGCGTCATCATATTTACTTATTCAAATCCAACATATATTTATCCAAACATCATTATCTTAAAATAAAGGACATATTAAGGGTTATCTTTCCCTTAACCATTCTTACTCTAAATATATCACATTACATGAAAATAACTTTTTTTCTCCTTAAAACTATTTACCATATCCTTTCCAATCCTTGATGACAAACATGTACTAAAAACAAATGTATATTTCATGATTCAAATAACACAATCTTTGAATTCCAAAACACATACACCTCAATCATATACCTTTATTCTTAAACGATTACCCAGGATCCATTATCTTAATCTTTAATAAAATATAAATCATGTCTTAAGGTTTCTAAACCTTAAGCTTCGTAGGTCTAATGTAAAAAATACTCTTAGAACGCCACATACCTTTCACATAGATTTTACAAGATCATTATCCTTAGCATTATGACCAATACTTGTACAATCATCATGATTAAATTCATGATATTTTCACTTACGATATAAATATTCATAATTTCAATAATTTTGACATCTAAAATATTCAATGGTTAACCATTTTCAATGTATATATAGTTATTAACTAAGACTAGAATGCGATGTGTGAGAAATACATATCACAAGTTAGAAACACATCATTATGGAAAATTACATATAATATTTCAATATGTGATATCTTTTGTTTAACCCTAGGTTAGTCATGATTATCAAAAAAACCCTTTGGTTGTGACCTATTCTTGACTTATCCTTAAGAAATCTATAGAAATATCCATAGAAATACCTCTAGGGATCTTACTAAAGTTTTCATATCCTAGTTTCCAATGTTTGACTAAGCCTTAGCTCTAATACCTACTATAACGAACCAAGATTGATGTACATGGACATTGCATTTATTTTTACGGATACTTATTAAATGACACAAGCAGACTCTCAAAGACTATATTAGTTTAGTGCCTTTGGAAACTTGGAAAATAATCTTCTAACTTGGTGAAATATATTCAAAATCTATCTTAAATATATTCCCCTATTTTTCCTACCTAAAAAATTTCTTTATATCCTAGGGAAAAGAAAAACATAAAAATGTTGTCCTCAAATTCTCATTAAGGGTAAACATGGAGAACATAAAACAAACCATACATATAATAATTTAAAAACATGAACAGAAATATTAAATTTCAAAATCAAGAGTCAGGAAAAAAATCTTGGCAGTTTGTAAGGCAAAGATTATAAAGGAACAATTTTCATGATAAAATAGCATTGGAATAAAACATGGATGTTTAGAAAACCATTATTAATATAAGATGATTTCTATAGTATCCAAGTAATTGCAGCCAAGACCATTATAGTGGATGAATTCCATTGCTGAATGGAGTTTACTTATCATTCCAGACATGTATTAATAAATTGGATTTAATTGTCATTCTAACCATGTATTACTGAACCATATTTTACTTTCCATTACAATCATGTATATCTTAAGAGATGTTAATATTTACCCAATACATTGTAGGGAGATATAGATCCAACCCATATCATAATTAAAACATTCTTACATGTGACACAAAAAAATATTTATCATAGCATATCCTAATTAATAAAATGGGATTTCTAAACATCATTCCATCATAATCCATTTAACATAAATTGATTTAAAAAAAATAATTCCATCACAAACACAATCAAATAAAAGTAATAATAGGGTTGGAAATATAACCCAATGTCTTATTATATGGAATTTGTTTTTGATAAAATACTTGGATTTAATTCCTGAGGAAAATATCCTCTCCTTTCCAAGAGTTTTTTCTTTTCTAAAAAATCCTCTTAATTTTAAATGAAACGAATTTAGTTTGAAATAATCTTAAAATAGTGTAGAAGAATATTCATTGAAATAAAGCATCTTGAAATTTTAAAAATCCATTCATGCTGTATAATTTAATAAAAATGTCCATGTACTTTTGGAGAAAAGTTAAAAAAGTACCTCCAATGATAAAGAAAAAAAATATTCCTTCCATACCCAATAGTAAAATTAAAAAGGGGTAAAAATGTATTTTTGAATACATGGAAGAATAGTAAACATTTTTAAAAAAAATTCTTAGAAAACATGGACATGGATGATAAATATATCTATAGTAAATTTTATTTGGACCTTCTAATTAAAAATATGGAATCCAGTTTTTCAAATTAAAAACCCAGAAATTGAACTAATTTATTTAAAATTAATTCCTATTTTCAAAACCAAAAACGTGGGTTTTTAAGAAGTAAAACATATCCAAATATTGAAATGTGTTTATTTCTAATTTAAATGTGAAATTACAACCAATGAAAAAAATTGGATTAAATGTTAAAAAAATAATCCAATTACACATTATAACTACTTAAAAATATAATCTAACTGTATAAATAATTTAGATTAAAATGTAGTTTTGAATTAAAATGTAGTATTTTTCACTATTACTTAAAATATGAATTTCATCAGAAAAATACAAAAAATTAAACCAAAGTAAAATTTAATGTCCCACTTACAAAGAGTAATTTTATTTTGTAAAATATTATTATGCCATCCAAAGTTGGAAAAAATACATGGTTAAAAAAATACTTCTTTTACCTGAAAAATTGAATCTATTCTCATATCATGTCTAGAAAATACATAAGATGAATGTTAATGTTATATAAAATTCCAAATATGGTTAATAATATTCATAATAGCTAGTTTATATCCTATTAAATAATAATATTTTAATAATATATCTTTGTTTAGTGAAACACGATATAGTGTACAATGCAAGCTATCGAGGAAGATCGCTCTTGCATGTAACGCAATCGAAGTTAGGATTTCATTTAGTTCAATATTCCTTTAGAGTTGTGTATAACATAATATAAACATATTTCTTTTATACTTTGAACAAAATCAATATTCAGGGTTCTGTGAAATAAATTTTATCAAAAGAACTTGAAATTGTGTGTAACAGAAGCCAAGAATTGTGTTTCACATACTACCAGCTAATACAGTGTTGTGTATAAAACAACCAAATCTTTGTGTAGCATACATCAGAAGACATCAATGAAATTAAAAATAAACTATGTTATAAAATATTAGAGTGTTACCTGTTACAGTACCCTAACATTGTATCACTGTTTTTTGGTCCTTCAATCGGATCAACAATCTATTTAGAACAATTCCAACGCAAACCACTTGATGAATGGTTTCTTCTAATACTCTCTGATTCTTCTATCTCCATCAACACCGCAACACAATTTGTTTGTTCAGAAGTTAGATCTTTAATTACGGATCATTACTCCAAGAAAAAAAGGTGCACCGATCAATCGTTCATAAACACGTTGAAGAATTAAGAATGCGTAGAAAAAAGGGGAGGTAAAATACACAAGGAAAAAATATAAGGAACGAACCTCAGCCATTTTTCTTTCTAGCCTCAATCCATTCTCATAAGACTGATCAAAAAATTAAAATCAATTCTCAATAATAAATCCCCACAAATCTTGTAGAGTATAACCCATCCCGCAAGGAATGATCAAACTGAGGATCAGTCTCTTTGTTGGCTGGTCCACATTCTTTGTCGAATTCCTGGACAAGGAATGAAATCCAAAATAAGGCATCCAACAAGGGAATTTGATCAATCGCTATTGAAGAACAATTTACACTGGCAAGATATTTTTTGAATGATCTTTGATCCATGTCTCTGCCATTGTCATCGAGAAATATTCTCTAGGGTTTCTCTCCAAATCCTCAAGGTAATTCTAGGGTTCTTAGGCTAACCTTGGATCCCTACCTAAATGATTACATAAAATAATAAGAATCTATACATCTCTGTGACAATGATACATTGAAAATAATGTAAATCTTTAATATATTTCATTCATTAAAAAATACCAAAACTACTTTAAACATACGACCCGCATTGGCCAATGTTAGGTCGTACCTAATGTAATGTCACTACTCTAAATACAATGGTTCCCTTAGATTAATGATTTGATCCCCCATTTAAATGTTATTCAAATTTTTTAGGATAAATGTGGGGATGTGCTATTTAATATTTTAATATATTCTGAACTTTTATTCTTGGAACACAAGGCCATAGAATTATACTTTGTCTCAACTTTTAGTCTCAAATTTAATCTATATAATATTTAAAAATAATACATGTAAATTTTTTTTCATTACATAACCACCATCGATGCTGAAGTTATAAAGTGATGCCCAATATCAACTATTCTAACTTATAACAACACCTAAGTATATATGATCATGAGACATTCCATTTTATTTGGCATTGGGCCAAACAGAAGTATAGTAGAATATAAAAGAACTGATTCATATTAGGTAATCCTAGGATATCCATTATATCCATCATAAGACAATTCCTAAGCAACCACCTATGAAATATATATATACTTGAAGGATGAATCTTAGGTAACCACCTTATAATTCCATATAGACTTGATGTATATATCCATGGGGATTTTACAATGGATTCTAAATGGACTTGAAAGAGAAATCCTATCATCCTGGTCATTCGATGTAGGAAAGAATCTAATTCCCTAGAACACACCTAGGAAATCCATATAAACCCAAATTCTGAATCCAGGATAACCATTAGACATTCCATACAGACTTGAATGATGAATCTTGGATAACCATTCATGCATTTCATATAGAGCCATTGAAAAAATCCTGAATATTCACTTTGGTATTCCACCTTGACCCAAAATACCAATCTTAGTAATCTAGAACAAGTCATTCAATACTTATCAACATAGTAGGATTTTAGCTTCTACCATTCACCTCATATCCATTACATAGATAGGGTAATGAATACCACAAATTCATTTTCCAAAAACATCTCATAAGGGTTTTCCATCAACCTGAACCCATCACATATAAACATTCTCATCCTCTAAAGTGAAAAAACTAAGCACATAACTATATCCATAACATGGTTAAATCATTATTTTTGGTTATTGGGTGACACTTGAAATCATGAATAACTCTTTCCAAAATTCATCCTCTCTATGTTCAATATCTCACTGAGGATCCCATTGAGGATACAAAAGTCTCATCTCTACTAGAATCCCTATATGGGATTTTTATCTAATTCTCATCTCTACGAAAATCCTACCACAAGAATGATATAGATTCCTTAAAACTCATCTTAATTGAATCAAATTCTCTTTGGTATCATAGGTAATTCTATATTAGTGTCACATAAGGAAAAATTCCTTAATCCCACCCTATTTTAAGGCACCCTAGGCCAGTTCACTCATTGAACCTATCGATAAATATAAATAAAGAAAATATGCGCATGTACTCAAATACTAGTGGGAGAATATCACTCACCACACTCTCATATAAAGTATTTGAATGACCATAAGCTGTCTTGTGGTGATATCAGGGCCCACATGAGCTAATCAACTTGATTAATCATTCATACCTCCTCATGGTAAATAAGGGACCCTATTAAGTTCATCTATGTTCACATCATTTATTTAATTTGTTTTACATCCATTAATGGTCTGTATGTTTCAAGGACCAGGTTTATAAATAAGCATCATCAATTGGAGGATGAGGTACCAAGATAGTGTTCAATGGTCTATTGTGACCATTGACACCTTTTCCAAACCATTCATATTATTTAAATTTTAATTAAAATGATTTATATTTGATAAACTGGTCAATATCCATTACTGGAGCGACCTCACATCACACATTCCATAAATAAAACAAATAATGTAACAACCTGACCTAAACCATTTTCTAGGAAAGAGCTGAAGATACACTAACCTTAGGTCACATCCACCAAAAAAGGCTCAAAATAAATGCCAAAGGCTTAATAAATCATTGAAGGGGGATAATTTTCCATTCAAAAACTCAAATTAACCTAAAAAAATAAAAAACAACCCAAACAAACTATATGAAGCAGGGAGTGTAAAAAATACAACTTTAATGAAATAAAAAAATCCAACCATTTCATTATAGCTGTTGAAAGTGAAAAAAGACATCCAACCAAAAAATAATAGCCCCCCAGAAGTAAAAAGACCATTGTTGCATCACTCAAACCACTCTACTAGAGAACTACAATCTCCAACCACCATCTAAAAAATTATTATCATAATGATCCACTAGAGAAGTATGAAATCTTTCCCTTTCATGTATCATGGAAAATAGAGTATGTATACGAACCAAAGTGAATATTCTAGGGTTAATATTCATACTCTAGAACAAAATCCCTTAGATATTTCCCAAATAATTCCAATAGTAAAAGTAATATGGTGATCTTAACTTAGATCACCTAGATCCAACAAACTTTGATTAGATGAAAATGTGTTTCAAAGGGAGAAAAAATTACAAAATCATTTAAGAGAGCCATCTTGTTCGAGACCCTATGTTAGAAACAAATTAATGAGTATTTTTTAGTGAAAATAGGTCTTAAAATAAATATTCAATATTAAATTAATAATTTCTATTTCATATGAGACATTGTTTACTAAACCATACACAAATCGTGCAAGAACCACTGTCTCAAAACCCACCAAATCCAATAGTTTGGATTCATGGTTTGAAAATGGTGCACCAACCATGAAAAAATGTTCTTCTTATGTCAAATAGTTTCAAGGGTGATTCTTATTATTTACCCTAATCATATTCTAACCATGCTCCTCCTCTTTAGGTCTCTCAAGATGTCAAAAAAATATATAATAAAACTGCATGGTTTCCCCAAGAGAAACTCAAACCATGTACCAAGAAATATATGTATAAAACATATTGAAACCATCCATAAACTCCAAAAACTCAACCCACACATTATATAACTTTAATATATAGGATAAACGAGTGAATTTAGATGAAAAAATTGTGTTACATTCCACCCATAATTAGAATTTATAACCATCAAAATATAGATATTGAAAACATTTTGGAACACTTTATTCCATTACTCTAATATCTCAATGTCATGTTACCAAGAATCATATTGAATTTAAACTTGTTTCCATAATACCTGAATGAATATAATTAATTTCAAACCCAATACATTATCATGTTTTTCCATTATATGAATCAATGCATTAAAAAATATATCATCGGGTTCAAGAACGACATGATCCCATAAAATCATAGGTCTAGGATCATCTTGATTTTTCTCTACCAAGAAACATAAAAAACATTAGGAACCATATGGAACAATGGTGTTAAATATAATTGATAAACAAGATCACCAGTTAATTCATGTTTATCAAAAGGTCCAGCATACTGAGGAGATAACATTTATTTCAAACCCAATCAATGATACCCTAGTATTAGAGAGAATTTCAACAATACATGACATTACAGAAAAATGATGAAGGCCAATAATGATGGTCCATAAAATATATATAATGAATATAAGCTGAAACCATCCATTTCCTAATAATATAAATTTTCTTAGTTGTATCATGAAAAATTTTAGGTCCCATTAAAGATGTTTCTTTAGTATATAACCATAAAAGAAGATATCGACAAAGAAAAACCATAAAATGCCTCAAACAGATCCATATGTGTCGTGGACTAGAAATTATTTTCATGTGAAAACTCTAGTAAGGGAAAAATATCCTCCCACGAGGCATTAAAATATATAACACATGCTAATATCATGTATCCCAGTGTCTAAATAATTTATTAAAACAACCCACCCATTTTAGGATGATACACTAGGCTCATATTCTACAGGGTACCCAAATATTTCTAAAATGTTCTCAAAAATTGATATATAAACAATGATCTTAGTTAAAGATAGTGAAAAATAATTTTTAATATAATTCCACCATTTCTCGAATTTATAGTACTTCCAATTCATGTACAATATTAGATTCATGGATCCACATAATTTGGGTGACTTTGTGAGGTGATAAAAATTAAACCATATTGAATAACATTTCAAAATTGTGCTGGTTAAACCTATGACAAAGACCATATTGATTTTCCACATTTCAATTGAGGCAGAGGAATTGAATTTAATATTCTATATGGTCTTTGATGTTTAACTTTGACCTGTTTATAGATGAGTAATTTGGTTAGATAATCATCATATACTTTTTCATATTATGGATTTTTGGATGAATCACACACATAGAATGGTGATATGAAGAAAGAAATTATTATTCAAAAGAGGTAATAATGAAAAGTTGATCTAGAAAATGAAACTATGTTTATTTCGAGTATCCATCTATAAAGTTTCTCTCAATAAATAATTTTGAAAAAAATGGTAGGGTAATATCGATCCAATCATTAAGAATCCTTGACTATATCAACCATATCAAGTATGAGTGTCATTGGAATGAAGTGTATGACTTCACTATACTCATTGAAATCCATGTTCATATCTATAATAAAAGTACTCAACTTCCTCAATTAATAAGATTCTATAGTTAGTTGATTATATTAAATTGCATTGATGAATTGACCCTGGAATTTCATTTTTCTAGTGTATAAACCAATTCAAATTCAAAAAACTGAAGATATTCCATTTATCTTGATATTTCTGGTTAAAATCCCTTTGTGAAAAAATTTGTTTCAAAAATCTATGATCTGTGAACATAATGGAATTTTCATAAAAGAGTAAATGACATCATGTTTACAAATCCTGAACCACCACATCCAATTCCATGTCATTACTCTAAAAATTATTTTCATGAATTCACAAATATCATGATCTATATTATATGACATGATATACTTGTATGAGAAAACTACTAATTATAGATCCTGATTTATCAAAATAGACTACATATCTTCTCCCTAGTTCTGGTAAGATAAGGAATGGTACAGAAGTAATACATCATTCAAGATCTAGAAAATATTACTAATAACCATCACTCAATTAGATTAGAGATTCCTTTCTTTTTTATCACTGTCATAAGATATAGAAGACATGGTAAGTCTTGAATTAATTAGGGATAATTGCATCATAATCCTAGAAATATTTACATATAAATGACGGTATTTGGAAATTTCCATGATATTACAACTTTTATCTATTCAATATCTACTGATATTCCTCTCTTAGAAATTACATGGCCAAGTAAGTGACTTTCTTGTGTCTATAAATACTATTTAGAAAACATTTCATATAAAATTTGCTCTATCAAGGTATTCAATGTCATAATTAAATTTTCTTCAGGGTATTTATAAGATTCAAAATACCCTATAATTTCTCAAAAAATACCACAAAAAGGAGTCTAGGTATCCTCGAAAAAAATGATTATTCAATTCCAGGAAAACTACTAGTGAATTTATATGATAAAATGGACCGACCAGATACGAATATTGATTATAGTGACTTCTAAAATCTATTTTTTTAATATCCTCTTTCCTCACCCCAAGTTGGTGATTCCCATACCACATATCTATGAGAGAAAACCATTGGTCTCCTTTAAATTGATCAAATAAAAAATAAATTAATTTTAGAGGATATTTATTTATTAGTTTAACAAGATTCAATTTTAAATAATCAACATAGGTATATACAAAACCACCAACCATATTTAAAAAAAGAAGTAAAGCATCCCAAGGAGATATACTCTGTATTTTGATACCTTTACATTAACATTCCTCAAATTGGAACATCATTTCCCACAATTACATTTGTTCCATTGTATATGATGAACGTGAAATAGGAAATGTTCCCAAATTGAAATCCATTAACTATTTTATATCCCATTTAGGTGGAAAAACAATTAAATGTTTTTGAAACACTTCAGGATTCCCATCCACAATGGTATGAACATTTTAGGTTTCAATTATGTAAATATCCCAAAACTCTAACACTAAAAATTGATAATATAGCTTTCGATCCATATTTGCTAATTTTACTTCTCTTCCAACATTCAAATCCAAGTATCCTTTAAAGAGAAGAAACATCCAATAAAGATATGTAAAAAACACTCCTCACTCATAAATATCAACATGTGGCTTAAAAAACATATCAATCCATTCTTATGATTATGTAAAAGATATACATGTATAAAATCATACATTACCATAAAAACTGGACTCCAATTATTATAATCAAACAAACCGCACATTTAAATCGTCTCCACTTCTGCATTCTGAGAAGAATTAGAATCCTCATCATAAACAAAATCACACTAATATGAAATACCATTTGAGTAATGAAGAGAGATAAGATAAAAAATTGGGATTCATCGCTATTAAATAGAACTTTCCTAAGAGATGGGTAATATTTTATGATACACTATAAATTTAGAGATAATAATTGATATGCCATGATTATCTTTGGATCACCATACAACCCCTTACCCATTCCCCCATGTTCCTTGTTTCCATGTTTCTATTTCATAATTTGAGGAGTCTTTGTATTTATATAATCACCATGATTCACTAGGGATTTAGGATAAGAACTATTATAATGTGATATACCCATCAGAGATTAAGAAGTATGATACATAAGAGATGTATTATCATAGGTTGACTTTTTATTATCATTAGGGGAAAATTATGAAGATATAATATATAATTAACGTTTTGATATGGTCTGGGTGGTGTTGAAAAATCATTATTCTTATTCTCCCATTAACAAAATTGGAAACATACTAGCCTACTACTTGGGTATGGATTAAAGTTAACTGATCTGATGGGTTGAGTTTTTTATCCCCTACCACCTAAGAAGATGGTGTCCCGCTTCTATCTAATCCCAACATTAGAGTTCCCACTTGTACTCATGTAATCCACCATTCATCCTACGATATAATTCCCTATAATAAATCATTCTCCCACTATCACAATATTAACCATTTCTATATTATCATTAATAAATAGAACAACTATCTTAGAATGAATTTTTAGTCACAATATAGACTTAAATATACATGCCTTCAAGGATATGCTACAAATCACTTTTGTAGAATGGTAAAATCATTTCATTAAATTTTCTTCATATTATATCAACGATAGATTTTATTTCTTATAACTAATGAAATATATTATTTTATATAGGTTGATATTGTACGAGAATAATTTTTTTTGTTTAAAAATTCATTAAATACATCCCATATAAGGTCGTGTTTGAGTCAATATTAAATAGATAAATCCCACCATTAGCATTCACGATCCCCCAATATCTATATTTCTAGCTTTACTTATATTTTATAGGGTACCAATGATATACAAGTTATATATAATTAATTTAAGACATGGTTCTCCCATTATAGGTTCTAAATCCCCCCGAAAAAGGAGGGGATTCTATTTCTGAAATTTCATAGTATCATTAATATTTTTTTGTTCATTATTTTGATTTCATTTATCAAAATCTTGAATGTATTGAACAATGATTATGAAATTTTGTTGGTTATCATGTGGTTTAGGTGAAACCCCATTATTTTTCGCCTCTTCTTGATCATTTCTATGTCATATAACCCATGTGTTTCTCTATTTCCAAATGAGAAAACCAATTAGTTAGTTATAAAATCATAATAATGCATAGGATATTCCAAATCAAGAAAATTCAAAAAAAATTATAACAAATTTCCATGAATCGTAAAACATAATATTATCAAAAAAAATCATAGTTGGAAGTATCATTACTAATGCATGATACACTACACTTATATATGTGTTAGAAAACACCATTTTTTATCTCGACCACCCTGGTAACATGAAATTTAATATAAATAGGATGGTTAGGTATTTTTATGCTATTTATTTAATGTCCCAACATTTTATATCACCTTTATATTATCCCAATATGATAGATCAACTAATATTGATTCCATTTTAGCATATTTTCCTTTTGAAGATCCAAGTTTATAAGGATCTTACCATAAAAGATTACATAATCATGAATTTTTAGATAAGAATTCAATTTATTACATTTCCAAGAACATCATGATTTTAAATTTTATAGAATTAGATGTTAACTCTTACATAAAAAATCAAATATTAAAAAGTGTACACTTCCACTTAGTGTCCATTTTCCCCATAATATAAAACATTCATAATGAAAAACATTTTATTTTCTTGAAAAAACTTAATGAATCTCAATGGGATTTATTCATTGTTCCTACTCATACATAAAACACGTATTTTTAAAAAAACTTGGAATGAGCTCAAAAAGATCAATGATGGATATTAAATAAAAAAAATTAATCAAGAGGAAAATATAAAAACCCATAAAATGTTTACCTTTTTGACATTATACATTGATTATATATAATAAATCATATAATCATGTGGAAACCACATCTTACTCAAAGAAAACCTATATGAAACCCAAACAATGAATATTGAATCTTTTTTATGAATTTTAGAGGATTACATTCATAACCTCTTTTCACTCATGTCATAAATAACTAGATCCAATTCAAATACTTATGAGATACCTCTTTTTATTTCTCCCTCAATCATTAATTTCAAGAAAAATAACATTTTCCAATTCATTGGAGAGCTATATTAGGCTCACCATTCACATAAGTTGTATCAGGAACAATCATCACTTATGTTACATCAAGATAATGCTTCATCATCTATAATTATCAATTATTGTACCATGATTTTTTTAAGATCACACATTTTCATCATAAAGACCCTGAAAAAATATTTTCAACCGATTAGAAAAAAAAAATTTAGTTATCTCATAAGGAAACAATTAATTTTGTGTTTTTCTATAAAAACATCTTGAAATTAAAAATTCCAAAAATATTTGGAAAAATATTTTATCTAAAAATAACCATTTAAAATTCTAAACAAATCATTAATATTTAATATTTCTATGTTATTGGGAGAATTCAATGAACGTATATAAGTTAAAAAATCTTATTTATTTTTTTGATAAAAACGCAAAAATAATCCATATGGAAAACATTGAAATGATTCCTTTTCTAACCATTATAAAAAATTCAATAAATATTAATTATTACCTTTAACCTCCATTTAATTATAAATAATAATATTTTTGAAACATTTTAATGAATATGGATACTGGGTATAAAGAGTTTAAAACATTTTAGATGGTATTTTAAAAGAAAACCCCTTACCTTAAGTCTTTTTTATCTCCCTACGTTCTCTAAATTTTGTATTATAAAATTATATAAGAATTATATTTTTTTGATAACATTTTTTGTTCTGATTAATTTTTTTTCTTTTTATTTCTTTTATTTAATTTTTATTTAGTAACTAAAATGGTTATGTTCACAGTGGACATTTTGGGGTGGTAAGTTTTATAACATCAACTCTATATCATTGAATTGGTAGGTGACCAATTTTGAAGAGGGGTTCCACATGATAACTAGTGTATTAAGAACATAAATTACATATGGAATAATTAGTGTGAAATTATTGATGGATTACCTCTGAGAGTGTAAGTTAGATCTTAAATTAGGTAGTATGGGATAATACACATATTATCAGTGATGATTTATGTCCCACTAGTTACATCTGGTATCTGCATAAAAAATGAACATCTGTCAATGGTCAGGTGTCAGGTAAGGAATAATAGTATCAATGAAGGGAAACTTGAATGCACATTAAGCTATGAATTTGGGTTAAGTTAAATCAATATCCCAATAATAAATGATTGGTTGAAAATAAACTATGTGAAAAATAGTGATTAACCCATGGGAAGACCATGGACACATCATTAGAAGATGTGGTATAAGGTGTTTGGTAGATGAAAATATATCCCTATTTGAAAAGATCATGTATTGGGGAGCTATAAAAGCTTATCAATAAATATCTCAGTGTATTCCTAATCTAGAGGTGATAATTCCCCTTATCTTGACATCACCTTGAGTATATAGAGAGAGCTTTAGTTGTATTCCAATCTATCTAACCAAATAGATATTATGGGTTGATTGAAGAACTAATTAAGATTTTTTCTTGAGTAGTAGTTTAAAATAATACATGTATTGTGTTGTATGATAGTCTAATTTTATGGTTAGTGAGTCTCATTGTTTCTTGATATTAGTAAACATCATAGAAACTATTCTCAACATTCAAGAATGATTGATGAGTGAAATTTAAATTATCTCATGGAATGAGTGGGTTTTTAGAAATACGGTATATTTTATATGACAATGGGATATGGAAACGATGAAATTATTTCATTAGGTCGGTTATAAGTATACCCATAAGGAGGAGAGAGAAAAAAATTCACCAGTGGGTGACCCTCATGTGGGAAGGGTCATGGGATTTTGATATCGGTGATTGGATGTTTGTTTTGGATCTCATATTCCATTGAGTTAATTGAAAAATGTATTGATAGAATCATCAATTAATTATAGGAATCGGTTATATTATAGATTTGGATGAAATAAAGATGTTTTAGTTAATCTTAGAGTTTCTTATGATGATCCATTGATATTGAATTAGGATAGCACTAGTGCTTGGGGAGCGGTACAATGACATTTATCAACAGGGGATTGTTCATCTAGGAGATGTCACTAGAATTTGTGTACTGCCTTTAGAGCATTTTCTCAGAACAATATCGGTACGCCTTGGTAGAAAGAATAAAAATATTATATTGGTGATTAGTTAGCCATATGTGATGAGAATTGTTTGAACAGTCAACCAAAGGTGGTTCAACTGGAGTTCTCTCATATAGTCAAATTTAGTTAGTGAGGTATCACATCAGGTATACCATTAGGATGAGAAAATTTTATCTTAATGGGATGGACAGGAATTTTCAAGTAGTGTTATGTAAAACTAGAATATGTTGAGTCGATTATGATTTGATATCTCTTTTAAATTTAAAAACACATTGGGAGAATCATTGGGGAAATAAGGCCCTGTTTTAATATACATTTCTCACTATGATAGTATTTTGACTTGTAATTTTCCTTGAGAAGATATATCCTACATTGGGGAGAACCATGATATAGATGATGCAAGAGAATATAATTATATAATTTCAATTGTAATATGAACATGGTTATGTATCATACTATTATCTCATTGATAATTACAAACATTGAAAGGCTTTTGAGTTTCATAAGTACCGTGTCCTTGAAATGCCTCTTGAATATGAATTCTGTAAGGGATATGAAACAGGACCATTTGAGTGGAATTTAATGACCCAATTATTCATGGTCATGTTTTATTTATCCAAAAAGACTTCTCTAAAATGATAAATTTTAAGGTGGTGAGACTGTATTGTCCCATGTTTTGGACTAGGTTGAATATTCAAAAGGTGGATGAATATTCTGTTAGTGGAGATGTTGAATTCCAAAATAAGACTTGAGATGTAAAAATAAGAGTTGTAAAACATAAATGTGTTATTTTTAGATAGTTTTTAGGTCCAATTATGTGTATTGGGAGTTCGTATGAGTTTTAGAAGCACCAAGATTTACAAAAACTTTTTATAGAAGGATCCATCTGAGAGGCACTATTAGATCATTTTTAAAAGTAACCAAGTGAATGAACTGGGTGGCCCCTAAATAGAGGAGAACGGTTTTAGAAACCATTAAAGGGAAAGTGAACAACTATGTGAGGTGTATTAAAAAAATTAATGGATAATAGCATTGGATTTGAATGGTTTTTCAAACCATGTGCCAGCCATGTGAGGTAGTGGATTCATTATGATTTCGCTTCACATGGGATGCACATGGTTTTTTCAAACCATGATGCTAGCCCACATGGTTCGGGTAACATAACCAGTAGAGGTGCATAGTGAGGCACATAGTTTTGGAAACCATGGTTTCAACTCTATTCTATTTTAAAATGGACGATTTTAAATATTTTCTCTTTGAACATAACTGGGTTTTACCCCATTTTACACCATTCGTTCTCCCAGTATCCCCCCCCCCACACATGATATTCCCTCTACTCTTCCCATGGTAGGTTTAACATCATCCTTGGTCTAAATTGAGAACCATATATTTCATTGGATGAATAATGGAGAGTCTATAACTCATCTTTCCTCAATTTTCAGTTTCTCTTCTCCCTTTTGATGCTATCATTTTGAAAGATAATATGACCTATTTTTAGGTTGTTTTTCTAATATTTTTATTTACATAATTCTATATTTAATAAATTTTGGATAATAAAAAAGTGAAAGATATTTGTTATAAGGTAGGTGGTCTATATGAATTTCATTAAAAGTTTCATCATTTATATAATATAGTCATTGTGTCCCACACCAAACATTCTATGAATTAATCCTTAATTATGAAATGTCTTAAATTAAATTCATGTACCTTTCACTTAATGTTATATAGATCCCCCTAAACTTAGTTATAGGGTTGTGAACTCAATTTGGTCCACCCCTTGGTGTGTGACCATTAATTTCACACATTTTGCTTTGGATTAATGGTATTAAAGAAATGAGTTCAACTAAACAAGATTGTGTATACTTGAACTTGATCCCGTAATGAACTATCGCATAACTACAAATGTTTTGGAATTTAATATGAGATTAATATAACTTAGTTTCCATGATCATTATTTATTTATGTTACCTAACACCATCTTAAGATGTGTTGGTTTATCACTAATGAATAAGGATCATTGAGTACTTATTATATAATAATTTATAGTGTGTGAAAAAAATTCTGATTGGATGGATGTTTCTAATGGACCTCTTGTTTTTTTAAATTATATGATTTAATTATTTATTTTTGAATAAATATTTTTGGTTTCTAATCCTTGTAGTAGATTAATATAATGGAATGGGTGATATACTGGGTTTTTAAAATATTAATTGAATTATGATAAATAAGGTACACAACACTTAATGAATGCTAGATTTCTCTTTATGAAACCCCTTCTCTAAGTATTTATCGAAGATTTGAGAAAACCATATACTAAATTATTTCATAGGGGCCTTATTTAGTGTTTGGGACATAGAATTTCAAACCCCCTTAGTCTAGGATGTTGGAAATGAAAAATCACATCACTTGGGTTGAAGGACAAAGAATTCCACACCCCTCTATTAGGATGTTGGGTGTGACCCTTATTTTTATTTTACATGATACATAGGCTTGAAAAATTTTAATTGTAATACTTGGTCATAAAGTCCTCTATTACTCTATGAAACTCTTCTGAATATTCATGGATGCATGAGTTATTCCTTAGTTCCTTCCTAGCACTATATTTCTATATCCTTGGATATATATGATACTATGTATATAGTTCATGTACAATTAAATTCATACATTTATATATATATATACATGATGAAACTTATTACAAGAAATTTCCATCTTATTGTGAAGTAGGTATGGTCATCCACGTGTCCCCAGGGATTGTAATCCTAAATCATTTTCATTTAATTTTTCTGGATTAATTTTCTATTGATAGGCCTTAAAACTAGATAATTTTATATTAATAGAATGGGCTGAATTAGATTCCACTGGTGGTGGTCTACTGTGTTTTACTCATAGCCTGTTTAGTCCATGAGTCAATACCTAAATAGATTTCTTGTTTGTCGGTAAGGATGGACTGTGCTCTGTGTTGTTTTCATTTATGGACATAGACTGGAAATGGATGCTTGAGAGTAGTTATTGGGATTCCATCAGAAGATAAATTCTTTACTTATTTATTTAATTGTTTTCATTTTTCTATCCATACCTTGTTAATATATCACTTATTATATGTATACTACATGTACATTGTATAATGTTCATGAATTTTGATTTATTCATTCATTATTAATTTCATGTTTTAATTACATGCCTCTACTTTAATTTATTCATCATTCTGCTATATTTATTAGTGATATGAAGGGTATATTATCCCAAATGTACTACCTTTATATAATTTTTTAAATTTAATTTATCTAGAATACGTGTAGGTACACTTTAGGACATGTGACCAACTAGCTCAGTGATCTATTTTAGTGTCTCTCAGGTAAGGATGTTACACCACCCTTCTCACATGGTTTGACCACATGATTTAGCAAACCATGATCTGACAATATGAATCACTATTTCATTATGGTTGTTGGTAATTCATGATTTATTTGAAACCATTCACCAACAATTGTCCATAATTCAATATAAAAATACATCACCTAGTTTTCCTTTTTTTTCACTAACAATGGGGAAAAGATGCACAGGGATAAAACACATCCAAATTTTTAATATTTTTCTACGAGATATCAATAATTTTACGATCACCCCAGACACCTCCTTAGACTTTATCTACTTCTAAAACATTTCTAGTTTATTTTCACCAACTCTCATAATTAGAAATTGTATCCTAGTTTAAAAAAATACTTCTTTAGAAATTGAAAATTATACTTACCAATGGAATTTACAATAATAAAGGACATATGGTTTTATAATGGGGTATATTGCTTGAACACTTTTATATGTTCTTTCTAACAAGGGATAAAGTTGGATTTTTTTTACGTTACCCAAATCACCCATAGATAATGGTATATATAGGGGATGAATTATATGTTTATCAACCTCTCATAATTAATTATTCAAGTGTAGATAGACTAGATATTTCATGAATATTAGTGGGGATTGGTAATTCCTCTGGTATCATATATATGAGGTAGAATTGGATGAGAGTTCATCCATATTACCTAATATGAGAATGTAATATATTATTATTCACATTAGTGGAAGAACTTCTCATCCCTCATTGTTTGGGGATTAAGGTTTATGATGATGTACCGAGAATAATATGTCATATTAACCATAATATTGAGACTGGGATGACTAGATATAAAACTATATCCCTAAATATTTATATTTTTTAAATTATAATAGTATTAAATAATATCCTTTGAAATTTTCATTTACTCCAATTTCTAGATAGGTATAAAAATAGCATATTTGGAGTTGGTTATTTCCTATAGAACTTTTGATATATTTGGATATATTTATTTCCTCTATAATTTCATGAATTGTTGGTTAAAAAATCTATGAAGTGTTGTGATATCATGTTTCTATTATTTTATAAAGAATATTTGTTTTTCAAAGTGTGATGAAAGTGAGTAATGAGTGGTATGATCTGGACTGATCCAAAATAGTATTTTGTTTAGGGATGATGTCAGGAGAAGTCTGGTTGTCTACAATTTATTAATTATATATTTATATAGAAACTATATATTCGTAGGATTTGATTAGTACTTGGGAATACCATAATGATTATTGTTATACTCACCCAAAATTTTCACTGGCTCATTATAATCCTTATGTCCATGTATATTAATATATATTGATGAAGGATGATCATATAGTCTAAAAACAGTGGGCCACAATGGATGGATATTAGTGTGGAAATTTCATTAGGACAGTGAACCTCATTGCACTAGTATTCAATAAAGAATCTATTTGGGATGTGAATGATATACATTTTTCATCATATATATCATTTCAAATATTACCATATTTATATCTATTACATATTATATCCTAAGAGTTTTTTTATACATATAAACATACACAGTTTATTTTATGTTTCACACTTTCCATGGTTGATATTATGGAACAAATGATTGTGATAAGTTATTTTTTAAATTATTCATCTCATGATTTCTATGAATACATTATTTTTTCCTCTAACCCCTAGCCAAGTGAAGGTAGGTTTGGAGAGTTCACTTATCAGTATACCATGACATGAATGATTGGTATCAGAGTATTAAGAGAGATTATGGGGTTATATATATTTTATTATTGTTTTTAATAGTTTATACTGAATATTACTAAGGATATATAATTATTTACTCTAATAGATAATCATTCAAATGATATACTGGATTACATATTCCATATAATGAATATTTTTATGGGAACCTAACTAATAACTTAGTATATAAACAAGGATTCTAAATGGGGAAAATCATACATCATATCATCTAAGCTCATGATTTTTGGATTTTATATGATTGAATTCATGTGAGTATAGACTTGTGATAGATCGATTTATATCCTCATAATTTTATATAAAATCAAGGTTGAGATGTTTTATTATTGATAATGAGTTTGGATAGATAATATCAAGATTATTTATTGTATATATATGGGTTTAAGGATGATTTTATATTGATAATTATAAAGAGATAATATGAAATATCCCTAGATAATAGATTTAAGATGATACATATAGACTCATATAATAGTATTTATATGTTGTGACACTATTTTAAAGTGGGATGATAGAGAAATTCAACAATGTTTCCAAAAATTTATATGTTTTAGTAATGTGATTATTTAAAATCTTATACTCAATGGAATTTAAATTCAATTTGAATGATATTTTACAAGAATTGCACTTATTAGAGTTCCACTAGTTGGTGTTTTTTTATCATTGGGAACTTTGTGATAAATGAAATGTTAATGGGTTATGGTGTGTGGTTATCCACTAAATGTGGATAATATTAATTGTTAATATATTAATATTCATGTGGTTAAAATTCCATAAACAAAAATTTTAGTGAACTATATAAATAGAACATCATTTCTCATCACATGTGCAATTCATGTTTAAATTGAACATTTGTACCAAATAAATCATCTTCTTGTGTATTTAATTATTTTTTTATTTGAATTTGACATTTTGGGTTATGATTTATAATGTTATGTGTAAAATTATTTATTTTAGGGTTAATGGATTAATCATATGGGAAGATAGCCATTTTTGGCCATGAATGATGAAATTTATGGAAAAAGCATAATCGGCCTTAGACACTTCATGTAAAAGTGGAGCCCAAAATTCAAGCCTGATGAAGTGAAAATTTTAACATTAGAAATGGAAAGTTATTTTAATCCATTCATTAATCTATTGACCAAGCCAATTATAATTTTTTAAAGATATATAGGGATATGAAATTGAAATTTAATTTGTGGCCTAGATTTGTAAGCCCATAAAAAATCAACCCACCATTTCAAGGATACATTACTATTGGTTGGTACAATTAGAATGAAAGTTTGACAGATGTTATAGGAAACCTATAAGAATATATTTATATTCTATCAACCCTTTATATTATACCATATTAAAATCTTAATTTTTATGATAAAAGGGTGATGAATCTGGTCTTATGTTTATGGGAAACATTGAAAAGTTGAATATCTTTTGATTTCTCACAAACATTTTACTCTAAAAATTTATTGGGAAGTAATTTATTGATGGGTTATTGAATCTAGGATCCTAATTTTCCAATTTAATGTGGGTGTGGTGAAGTTATTTGGAGATCCATGTTTTTATTTTAATAATAAATTTATGCTTTCATTTTGTAGTCGAACCTTTATTTTTTCCATGTATGTTTTTTAATCATATTAGTTTCCTAATAGTTTTTCTTCTTCTTATTCACCTTCTATATAATATTTTGTGACACATTGATACTTTTGAATCATGTTTTGAATTTATTCACACAAAAAATTGTGAAATTCCTCACATAGTGGTGGAGTGTTTGTTATTTCAATGTTTTTCTTCTTCAATTCTACTCCCATGAGTCTACATACCACTTTGATTAGTTGAATGACATCAATGGGGGGATGAGCCTTGTATATGATGATCCAAGGGAACATAATGGGTATTTTTAGATTTTTTTCATGTTTTTTAATTATTTAATAAGTAAGTTATTTTATGATTTCCATTCTATGAGTTATTTTCTTTTTTGTCTTCCTCTACTTTAACACTGACACATTTATAGTGATAGTATGATCCAATTAGTTAGAGTGATAACTTAGGTGATCCTTTAAGTGAATTTGTGATAATCTATGGAATTTTTTAAGGATTAAACTATTTAATGATGTTCTGTAATTATCTCATTTATAGATACATCATGAATTGGTGATACAAAACATTTTTAGAAGACAAATACATCCAATATGACACTAGAAACAACCTATGATTGAATCATCTTCATCAATGTTTTATAATAAAATATTTATTATTTCATTTTTAAATTCACTAAATTATTTTTGTTTTCTTAGTATTGTTTTTTAATCAAAACCATAGTTGGACACTTCATAGAAAATCCTCTATAGAATTCATGTGTCCCAAGGATTATACTTTAGTCCATGTGGACTCAATCCCTAATTATACATCAAATACTACTTATAATAGTAGGGTAAATTTGGGGGTCACCAAATTTTGGAAATTTTTTTTGGGAAGGATGTAAGTATCTTGGACAGTAACCTTATTTTATCCCCCAACTCACTTTTCTCACCCCCATTTTTCTTATATTTTCCCTTTTCTGTTTTTTTTGTATCCTAAAAAAGATCAAATCCAAATTTCTATCTACTATAATTTAGTATATTCAATATTAAAAAAACATAAGCTTAGGATTTAATCTAATTGGAAATCCGTTTTTGGAAGACCCTAACTTATGAAATTTCTCTTATGAACCCTTGACTACTTTGCACACATCCAATAAGATGTAAAATCATTGGGATGATGAAAGTTTAATGGATAAATTTCAATCCATATCAAGAATGATTTAAGAGATCTATATTGGGGAATTACATGATGCCCAAACTCTTATATATCCTGATACACAATAATTAATTGAAAAATTTTCGGAAAAATGGAGAGAATTAATTCAGACATTTTTTCATTGAGATCAGAACAAAAAGGAATAAAAATGGTTATGTAACCCATTCCAACTCAGGATTTCTGTTATTCATCACAAATTAAATAATCATACCCCAAAAATTTCTCCCATGAATTTATTTAAGAACTATACTTTGTAATTTTGAATGATTAGGAAGTTCAAATAATTTTTGATGGGTCTTTAAATTTGAATGAAATTAATTTTTTTTGGACTAAAAAGAAGAGAATTTGACATTATGGTTTGATTTTCAATAACATTGATCCATTGTTAACTTTTATTGACCACCAATCATTGAACTGTTGGTAGTAATCACAAACATTGAGTACATACCCACTCCAAAAATTCAAATGGCCAAATTTGTGGAAGAATTATAATTTCAAAAGGAACGAATTATTTATAATTATTTTGGAGAAGAAATTGATTTTGATTCTAATTGAAAATCTACATTAGGAAGTTTAAATCATGAAAAACAAAAAAAATATCATTCCTTCCCCACTCAATTATCCTTTAATAGGCAATAAAAAAGACATTCTTGTAGACATTCATTCTTCTGTTGACAAAAATAATGTAAGAATGACCCTTGATGTCTTACGTTAGACAACAAATACAACTAGATCATCCATTTTTGATATTACATGGATCCTCTCTTATTATTGAACAAATTAATTTAAATGAAACAAATAAAAAAACAATCAATCTCAATCCTTTATAAGTGGAGAAATATGAGGTCATTAAAATTTTGAAGTTTGGTATTGTGTAAGTTACGAGGGGTTCCATGATGAGATAAATACTTTAAAGTGAGTGATTCCTGAGAGGAAACCCAGATTCTATATTTTATTTATATGAATTTTTTATTATAGTAGTTTTTGTTTTTTTATTAAAGGAACCTCCTTGGGGTTTCTAATGTGATATAATGTATCTTGTGTGTGGGTTTTATCATATGAAGTATTTTGATTTTTCTAAATAAAACCCATCTATTATAATGTTAAAACTCATAAATCAATCATCCTTAATGAGTCTACTAGTGAAATGAGGATAATGGGGAAAAATATTTATTGATGGGCCTTTAACTTCAACATAGTTGGTTTTGTTCCATGATTTCATTTCAAATATCATATTTTCATATTTCTTACTAATTATAATCACTATATTCTATTCTCTTTCAAAATTGAGGATAGTTTCATTCTATATTGGGGGGAGTGAAAATATGGAATGTTGAAATGAAATGGTATTTTATGATAACAATTCAATTCAATGAAAAAATTCAATTCATTAGTTTTTACATGAATTAATATATTTTGTAAAACATGAAAAATAAATGTCAAATGATTTTAAATTCCATGAATATGAATTTAATGCATGTTTATGTTCATGATAATAGTTTTGGGAATGTGTGGTTGTCCAATTTTATTTTCAATGATTTAATTTTAATCAACTTTATCAAAATTCCACAGTGCAGTTCCACAGGATTTTGGGTGAAATTTTGAGTTATTGGGACCCTTTTATTTGGCATAGTGTCCAGGGTAACTTTTATTTAAATTTTAGTATCTAAAAAAATAATATAAAATAAAAGACTGTGTAGAGAATTGTTTTATCCAAATGTGTGGCATCTCAGACTTAGGGATCCTTAATCCATAGTTTTATTACACGTAATTGGTATTTAAAAATCTATTTTAGTTTATGTAATTGAAAAAAAATATGTGGCGTTCGGCACTTGGGTAATGCGACTCCATTGTTTTATTTCCTAGAGTTGGACTTTTCATATCTATTTTGGTTCAAAAAGTAAAAAAAAATTAAAAATACAAAAACTAAAATATTTTGATGCTCATCTTAATCTTCAATGTTATTTTCACATATCTCTTTCATTTTTCCCTTGTAAAAATGTGCCCCATGTCTTTTGTGATGTACAACACATACTCATTCATAATTTAAATAGGATGAAATGTGACAATGAATTTGACCAAAGGAACGGTCTAGTGCTTGGGATATTATTGTGAACATTTCTTGTGGGAAATGAATTTTATAGGTTTTATGATTGTTTGTAATAATTTCTTTTTGTGAGCATTGTATTTTAAATTTTTTTTGAAAAAGGTAATTCAATTTCTCCTTTTTGAGATACTTTTTATTAGGAAAAGAACAAATCATGTTTTGGGTGTGATTATCCACTAAAAGAGGCTGATATTAATTGTCAATATTTTAATATTCATTTCTATCAAATTCCATAAAACCCATTTTTAGTGCACCTTATTATTTTAAATTAATTTCCCATCATATGTGCAATTCATGATTAAAGTAAAAATTTTGGCACAATCAATCATATTATTTTATATTAAATTATTTTCAATATTTTAAAATTATATTTTTGGATATCATTTATAAATTTGTGTGGACCATTTTTTTAGGTTCAATGGAGAAATCATAATGGAATATGGACTTTTTTATGGATTGAAATGTTTTTGGAAAAATTATAATGGGCCTTAAGACCATCAAGTGAAAGTGAAGCCCTAAAATCAAGTCAAATGAAGCTAAAATTTTAAATATAGAAATATAAAATTATGGGGATCATTTCATTTATCTATGGATAGAGCTAATTCTGAATCTTTCAAGGATATCAAGGGAGAGGAATTTGACATTTAATTTGTGGGCCTGATTTTAGGGCTCATAAAATCATCACACAATATTGATCATAAAATCCTAATGGATGTTGTGATTATAATAAAATTTTAAAAACTATTATAGATCACCTATATGAAACTATTTATCTGTAATAACCCCTCCATATTCGGTCATCTTCAATGACAAATTTTCATGTCAAAAAGTGTAGAGACCCTAAGCTTGAAATACATAGACATTACATTACTTTTGCAGAATACTTAGTACATAAAAAAAACACACACACAAGGACCGTAATAGTTTAGTGTCTTTGGAAACTCGTAATATAATCTTCTAATCGTGGTGAAAGATTTTCAACATCTCCCATAAAGATCTTCCCTTTTTTTCTTACCTAGAACCTTTATTTATATCATGGGGAAAAGAAAACATAAAAGGGTGAGATCAAATGCTCAGTAAGGGTAAACAAAAGAAATATCAATCACATCATATTAATAATAACATAACTTTTGGAAATCTTAACCTGCAAAAGAGAGCATAATTTCATAACATGGGATAAATCATAGTAGTGAAATGGAATCCCAATAATCATAACATAAAACATGAAACTTTTTGAAATACACACATAATTATATAGAATCATTTCTTATAGTCAATACTCATTGCCAAGACTATCTTAGTGGACAAAGTCCATTTCTGAACCGAGTCACCCTCGTTTCAGTCCTGTTTCACTGAATCAATATAACATACCGTTCCAGCCATGTCTATCTCATGAGATATAAAATCTTTACCCAATGAATTGGAGGGAGATATAGGTCCCACGCATCTCATAATTATACAATTCTAATGTGTGCCACAAAATCATAAATCATACATCATTGCATAACCCATGTAATAAAAATGGGAATCTTAAACATCGGGACATCATAAAACAATTAATATAAGATAAAGGAATTCATAAAAATAATTCCATCACAGCATAATAAAGTCAATGTAATAATAGGTATAGAAACAGAACCCTATATTATCTTAGATGGAAAATAATTTTGATAAAACACTTGAACTCCATTCTTGAAGAAAATATCCTTTCTGCTTCAAAAACATTTTTCTTTCTTAACATGTCATACAATTTTAAACTAAAAGAAGTTGATTAAAAATAAACTTGAAAACATGTAAAGGAAACTTCTTGGAAATAATTTTTTAAAAATCCATTCATGCCGTATAAGTTAAAAAACATTCTTCCCGTACTTTTGTCAGAAAAGTCAAAAAGTACCTCGTATGAAAAATGACAAAATATTCCATTCATATCCTTTACTAAAAACTCACCGAAGGGTAAAATTGGATTTAAAAAATTGTAGGTGGATGGAAATGATATTAAATATTGAGGGAACATGGATTTGGAAGATAAAATACACCCCAGTAAAAACCAAAGTATAAGAAATCTCAGATAAAAATGAGATTGTGATATTTCCCTTACCTTAGGTCCGATTTGCTTCGTATGTGTCCGAACCTACTATATAATGATTTAAATAATGTTATTGACTTATTACAGAATCATACTTATTTTTATGATATCATATATGGTTCACTTATGGATTTATATTACCTGTTCTTTTGTAAATTCCATGTTAAAGAATGTTTTGGGTAAAATCGTTTCATTTGTCGTCCATGTTTTGACTTGTAATTATTAATATGATTACATAGATCATGATTACTTAATTCCAGAATATAAAACATGATTTATATATAATATATATTCAGAATATACATATATATAATAGATCAGTAAATGGAAAGAAATACACCGTTCATGGAGACGATAGATCGTTCGTACGCATGAACGCTGTTTTCTTTTCCTTATTGAGTTGAATGGCATTAAGTAGATGACATAGATATATATACACATAAATCAAGTATCATTATTATGTCATATATTTCATTATTACTTATTATATATACTTTATAATCATTCATGAATAGTTAACGTGGAGAATGAATCTCATCGCGTCGTGGAGACGATAGTCCATACGTACGCACGAGCAATGAAATCATTCTCATGATCGTGGAATTGTATTGGAGTGTATGTATACTATTTCAGAATCAATATAACTTTAAAATAATCATATATAGTTATTATTTACATCATTATACCCATCCAAGTAAGGTGGTGGTGGAAAATAGATTTCACCGCGGCGTGGAGACGGTATTCCGTACGTACGCACGCACGGTGATTTTGTTTTCAGTAGGATGGATAGATGGTGAAATAGGGTTGTTTAATACATATAATAACATATCAGTATATTAGTGATACTGATGTTATTACTTCATAATGAAACAACCTAAGAAGAAGAAGTGGAAGAAGAAATAAAGTTGAAAGAATCGGTAACGGAAATTACCTCTTCTTTGAAGCGCCTCTTTGAGATCTCCCTTTAGGGCACTACAATTGGTCTTTGAGGAAGATAAGAACCTCTAGGTTATTTCTAGGGAAGTGTAGAAGATAATTTGGCAGGGTTTGGCCGATCTTTAAGGCTCAACGTTGTGTGAGGAAGAGAGGGAGGAGGTGTCCTTTTATAAGGGAGGAGAGGGGCACCTTTGGAATAACTAAAACTATTATTTTATTATAAAGTCAAATTCGGTTTTAAATAGCTCAAAATTGATTTATTTAGAAGATAAGGCGGGGATGGGTCTAAAACCTCTCATCCAATATAATTTAGACAAGTTTAGGTTCCTATATTAACCTTATCTTTTAGTTTTAACTCTTAGTTAATTAGATTGACATTTACCATGTCACTTTGTATTTTTATATTATATAGTTAATAAACTTACCATATACATACAAGAGACCCTCAAGTTTTGTTTTATTAATATTTATAACCTTATCTAAGTCCTTTGCCCGAACCTTAGATTTTTAGGAATAAAATAACAATTAATAATATAATATTAGTTTTAAAAACTATTTTATGTCAATTTAGACACTATTCAATAGTTGATTTTTTTGAAACTCATACCAGAATGATTACTTCGACCAAAGTTAATTAAATTAATCCTAACATGTCATAGTGACCTATAAAATTAGTTTAATTCATAAAAAGTCTCAAATTATACTTATTTAGGTATTTTATAATATCAATTATTCTAATTGTTCACTATTATGGCAATTACTGCATCATCATTGTGTCATAAATAAATTAAATTATCTAAAGTCTAAAAATTACAAATAAAATATCATTATGTAGGAAATCTTTTTAGCTTTATAATGAATATTTATAGTAGAATTTATCTTATGTATAACATTATATTAAAAATCATTTAGTTATTAAACTTTGATTTTAACTATTTTAACCCTTCTTTAAATAAATTAATAATAAATGTCCTAATCTAATCCAAGTGGGCCGAAATGGTCATATTTTATTCCTAAGTTTGTTTTTGGTCGAATTACACTTGTCCAATAGAATTAGGACATGTGTTAGGGTAATAATAATATCATTTTTACCCTTAATTACCCTATTTACTTTTAACTGTGGTAAAAAAAGTAAAAAGATACTATTCACCAAAAAATTATTTTCATCTCATTACACCACATTTTACTTACTGACATCAACCGTGTCTCTCGGATTTTTGAAATTCCACCCACAGAAGCAGTAAAATTATGTTTTATGAAAAATTCTGTTTTTTTAACTACAACTTAGTGGTTTCACTATTCATCAAAAAATGAAAGTTTCCAGAAAAATACCAAAAATTAGGCCTAAGCTATATTTGATATTATGAATTCAAAAATGATGTCTATTTTACCAAATTACAAAACATATTAGTGACATTAACTAATTTAAAAATTAATTCTCGTCGTCAAAACAAATAGCCTGTTTTTAAGAGATAATAACTATCAAAAGATTGACACTTGTTTATAACTGGTTTAAATGTGAAATTACATGCAATGAGAAACATTGTATTAAATTGTAAAAATATATTCTAAATATATACTTTAAAATCACTCAAATTAATAATTTATCACTATTAATTATTTTGATTAAAAAAGTTTTTTTTGAGTAAAATTTAGTAATTTTCACTATTCATCAGAATATGAAAATTTATCCTAAACGTACCAAAATTCCACCCTAAGCTAATTTCGATATTCCAAATCCAAAAATTAATTCCATTTTGAGAGCTAAAATTTCTAAAATTTTAAAAGGTGGTTATTACTATTCATAACGGCTAGTTTTGATAATATTTTAATTGCATATCATTGTTTAGTGAAACTCGGTATTGCGTACTACACACGCTATCGAGGAAAGTCGTGATTGTGTGTAATGCAAGGAAAGTCAAGGATGCGTGTTGAGCAATCTCCTTTTTGTGTAGCGTACAACACAAGACATTAATGAAATTAAAAAGAATATTTTTTTATAAAATCTCGGGCTGTTACATTCTACCCCCTTAAAATGAATTTCACCCTCGAAATTCGTCGGGGTTATAAATGGTTTACTACTAAAAATTTTCTTTAATAGAAACCCACATCGTAAAAAGGAATACCAAAACCAATCTTTAAAAACAAAAGTATAAAACGTAACGGTTACCCAAATAAACTAATCACTGGGTTTCCACATAGGTGAAAATATTTATATGGAAGAGAAATCTAACCACCATATTCTGATGGAGAGTGGTAGAGAACATGGCTATGGAAAAGCCAGCAATCACAAAGCCATAAATTTGTGACGATCTAAGGTACCATCTGATTCGTCATATATAAGAGTACTAGGACAACATTTCTGGTTTTCAAGATCATTTCCCTAAAGATGATGAAATTGGAATTAGAAGAAATACTTTTGTGATTTTGGTACAGTGTCACCGTTTGTTGTTCTTTGGACAATTTCCACTTCATCTCTTAAAGAAATGAAGTTGGATTTTTCATTCGTGAAGTGTTAGCAGATCATGTGATAGATTGGTGGGTCATTCCATCTGTCTCAAACAAAAGGTTACAAAAGTTATCAAAAATACATAAGACCATCTATGGTGAGGTTAATCGTATACGATTCCAAAAATGAACTTATACTTCATATATCATACCGCGTGATAAAATAAAACTATTTTCTACTAACCAGGGACTTCCTGTAGGCTAGTGGTAGGAAATAAAGGCCAGTCGCACTTTGGTTGTGGGTTCGATTTCCACAGCCTTGTCCGACGCGATGGGCTGTCGCCCGTCCTGCAGGTTGTCCTTTTTCTAAAACTACATTAATATAACATCCCATCAATAATATCAAAAAAAAAGTTCTATCCTTTAACAATACTAACTTATGTCCAACATAATCATTTCCAATCTTAAGGCTTATCCAAAATACTGCTGTCCAATCTCATATTATAATGAAAACGATTACCAAAGAGTTCATGTAACAAGCATGTTAATACCATCGTTGATCCCCGTATATCATGAGATATGTCTTGTTGGTCACATTCCAAACATTCGAAGGCCTTAATCATGTATTCTATTGAAAAATGAATACCCATTAAACCTTAGTGAAAAAATGAATACAGTTAAAAGTTAACACTTTCCAAAAACCAAAATCCTCAAAATTCTTTATACTCAAACCATGATATAACCTTCTCCTTATATCAGTCATGAGCTCATGAATACTATCAAACATTTAATTTTCTCCTTATCCCTTTATTATGTGCATATCATCTACATTCCAAAAATATATGAATAACCTTTCATGGATACTGGTACCATTAATCATACACTTTCAAAACTCAAGGAAAGACAACAGTGTAACAATCCTTAGATGTCTCTTTATTCCATAGTACGATGAGATTACTTATACAACATTACACATGATAAACATGTAATCATTCCACTACATTCTTAAACCATTGACCGAGCTTCAACAATTCTTCCATCTCACATATCATGTGTAGTCTCTTCATCATCATCAACATAAATACTACCCATACGACCATACTGATTCTCTTCACGAGACATTCCATTAGGCCATTGGTTTTCAAAATTCCCGTACATTCCAAATTTAAAACATTTAACCATTGTTGATGTCATAGTAATACCATTATCCTCATCCTTGGTGTTAACTGATCCTTTTCCTTTGCACTTACTGGCTTTGTGTCCTTCTTTTCCACACCCAAAGCATCTTCCAGTTCCTTTGAAACAGTCTCTTTGATGCCTCTTCCCACATGATTTACATAGGGGAAATTGAACTTTCTTTCCTCTATGATCGTCATGAAACTCCATATTTATCTTATTAGCTGAGTCAGGAAACTTACCAAATTTTACTTTATTGATCATATTATGAGATTGCTGATTCGGCATAATAATGATGTTTGGACTTCCAAATCCCATTTCATTTGGTTTCTCATGAAGAATATCATTCCATTTTCCATCATATCCTCCATTATCGTGAATCATCTTGTTTCCATCCATTTTCTAAAACCCAAAAAGAATAGTGTGGGAGGAAAAAATCATAATAAAGGGAGATTAAATTCAATATCTAACATCTTAGGTTAAATTCTAAGATTGTTACCATAGTTCTAGGACTATATCCTATACGTATACTTATCCTTAGGGTCATCCCAAGACATACCTTAGAAATATCTCAAGGGATCTCACTAACGTTTTCGCATCCTAGTTTCCAAAGGTTGACTAAACCTTTCCTATGATACCAACTGTAGAGACCCTAAGCTTGAAATACATAGACATTACATTACTTTTGCGGAATACCTAGTACATAACAAAAACACACACACAAGGACCGTAATAGTTTAGTGTCTTTGGAAACTCGGAATATAATCTTCTCATCATGGTGAAAGATCTTCAAAATCTCCCATAAAGATCTTCCCTTTTTTTTCTTACCTAGAACCTTTCTTTATATCCTGGGGAAAAGAAAACATAAAAGGGTGAGCTCAAATTCTCAGTAAGGGTAAACAAAAGAAATATCAATCACATCATATTCATAAGAACATAACTTTTGGAAATCTTAACCTGCAAAAGAGAGCATAATTTCATAACATGGGATAAATCATAGTAGTGAAATGGAATCCCAATAATCATAACATAAAACATGAAATTTTGTGGAATACACACATAATCGTATAGAATCATTTCTTATTAGTCAAGACTCATTGCCAAGACTATCTTAGTGGACAAAGTCCATTTCTGAACCGAGTCACCCTCGTTTCAGTCCTGTTTCACTAAACCGGTATAACCAACCGTTCCAGCCATGTCTATCTCATGAGATATAAAATCCTTACCCAATGAATTGGAGGGAGATATAGGTCCCACACATCTCATAATGATTCCACTCTTATGTGTGCCACAAAATCATAAATCATACATCATTGCATAACCCAGGTAATAAAAATGGGAATCTTAAACATCAGGACATCATAAAACAATTAATATAAGATAAAGGAATTAATAAAAATAATTCCATCACAACATAATCAAGTCAATGTAATAATAGGGATAGAAACAGAACCCTATATTATCTTAGATGGAAAATAATTTTGATAAAACATTGAACTCCATTCTTGAGGAAAATATCCTTTCTACTTCAAAAACATTTTTCTTTCTTAACATGTCATACAATTTTAAACTAAAAGAAGTTGATTAAAAATAAACTTGAAAACATGTAAAGGAAACTTCTTGTAAATAATGTTTTAATAATCCATTCATGCCGTATAAGTTAAAAAAACATTCTTCTCGTACTTTTGTCAGAAAAGTCAAAAAGTACCTCATATGAAAAATGACAAAAGATTCCTATCATATCCTTTACTAAAAACACACCAAAGGGTAAAATTGTATTTAAACAATTTTAGGTGGATGGAAATAATATTACACATTTAGGGAACATGTATTTTGATGATAAAATACACCCCAGTAAAAACCAAAGTATAAGCAATCTCAGATAAAAATGAGATTGTGATATTTCCCTTACCTTAGGTCCGATTTGCTTCGTATGTATCCAAGCCACCTGTATAATGATTTAAATAATGTTATTGACTTATTACATAATCATACATATTTTTATGATATCATATATGGTTCACTTATGGCTTTATATTACCCGTTCTTTTGTAAATTCCATGTTAAAGAGCGTTTTGGGTAAAATCGTTTCATTTGTCGTCCGTGTTTTGACTTGTAATTATTCATATGATTAATTAGATCATGATTACTTAATTCCAGAATATAAAACATGATTTATATATAATATATATTCAGAATATACATATATATAATAGATCAGTAAATGTAATGAAATACACCATTCATGGAGACGGTAGACCGTTCGTACGCATGAACGTTGTTTTCTTTTCCTTATTGAGTTGAATGGCATTAAGTAGATGACATACATATATATACACATAAATATAGTATCATTATTATGTCATATATTTCATTATTACTTATTATATATACTTTATAATCATTCATGAATTGTTAACGTGGAGAATGAATCTCATCGCGTCGTGGAGACGGTAGTCCGTACGTATGCACGAGCGATGATATCGTTCTCAGGATCGTGGAATTGTATTGGAGTGTATGTATACTATTTCAGAATCAATATAACTTTAAAATAATCGTATATAGTTATTATTTACATCATTATACCCATCCGAGTAAGGTGGTGGTGGAAAATAGATTTCACCACGGCGTGGAGACGGTATTCCGTACGTACGCACGCGCGGTGATTTCGTTTTCCGTAGGATTGATAGATGGTGAAATAGGGTTGTTTCATACTTATAATAACATATAAGTATATGAGTGATACTGATGTTATTACATCATTATGAAACAACCTAAGAAGAAGAAGTGGAAGAAGAAATAAAGTTGAAAGAATCGGTAACGGAAATTACCTCTTCTTTGAATCGCCTCATTGAGATCTCCCTTTAGGGCACTAAAATTGGCCTTTGAGGAATACCAGAACCTATAGGAAATTTCTAGGGAAGTGGAGAAGAGAATTTGGCAGCGGTTTTCCGAGCTTGAAGGCTCAAAGTTGTGTGAGGAAGAGAGGGAGGAGGTGCTCTTTTATAAGGGAGGAGAGGGGCACCTTTGGAATAACTAAAACTATTGTTTTATTATAAAGTCAAATTCGGTTCTAAATAGCTCCAAATTGATTTATTTTGAAGCTAAGGTGAGGATGGGTCGAAATCCTCTCATCCAATATAATTTAGACAAGTTTAGGTTCCTATATTAACCTTATCTTTTAGTTTTAACTCTTGGTTAATTTGACGGACATTTACCATGTCACTTTGTATTTTTATATTATATAGTTAATAAACTTACCAGATACATCCAAGCGACCCTCAAGTTGTGTTTTATTAATATATATAACCTTATCTAAGTCATTTGTCCAATACTCAGATTTTTAGGAATAAAATAACAATTAATAATATAATATTTGTTTTAAAAACAATTTTTTGTCAATTTAGACACTATTCAATAGTTGATTTTTTTGAAACTCTTAACAGAATGATTACTTCGAAAAAAGTTAATTAAATTAATCCTAACATGTCATATTAACCTAGAAAATTAGTTTAATTCATAAAAAGTCTCAAATTATACTTATTTAGGTATTTTATAATATCAATTATTCTAAATTTTCACTATTATGGTAATTACTGCATCATCATTGTGTCATAAATAAATTAAATTATTTAAAGTCTAAAAATTACAAATAAACTATCATTATGTTGGAAATATTTTTATATTTCTAATGAATATTTATAGTAGAATTTATCTTATGTATAACCTTATATTAAAAATGATTTAGTTGTTAAACTTTGATTTTAACTATTTTAACCCTTCTTTAAATAAATTAATAATAAATGTCCTAATCTAATCCAAGTGGGCCTAAATGGTCATATTTTATTCTTAAGGTTGTTTTTGGTCGAATTACACTTGTCCAATAGAATTAGGACATGTGTTAGGGTAATAATAATATCATTTTTACCCTTAATTACCCTATTTACTTTTAACCGTGGTAAAAAAAGTAAAAAGTTACTATTCACCAAAAATTATTTTCATCTCATTGAACCACATTTTACTTACATACATCAACCGTGTCTCTCGGATTTTTGAAATTACACTCACAGAAGCGGTAAAATTATGTTTTATGAAAAATTATTTTTTTTAACTACCACTTAGTGGTTTCACTATTCATCAAAAAATGAAAGTTTCCAGAAAAATACAAAAAATTAGGCCTAAGCTATATTTGATATTATGAATTAAAAAATGATGTCTATTTTACCAAATTTCAAAACATATTAGTGACATTAACTAATTTAAAAATTAATTCCTGTCGTCAAAACAAATAGCGTGTTTTTAAGAGATAATAACTATCAAAAGATTGACACTTGTTTATAACTGGTTTAAATGTGAAATTACATGCAATGAGAAACATTGTATTAAATTGTAAAAATATATTCTAAATATACTTTAAAACCACTCAAATTAATAATTTATCACTATTAATTATTTTTATTAAAAAAGTTGTTTTTGATTAAAATTTAGTAATTGTCATTATTCATCAGAATATTAACATTTATCTGAAACGTACCAAAATTTTACCCTAAGCTAATTTCGATATTCCAAATCCAAAAATTAATTCCATTTTGAGAGATAAAATTTCTAAAATTTTAAAATGTTGTTATTACTATTCGTAACGGCTAGTTTTAATAATATTTTAATAGCATATCTTTGTTTAGTGAAACTCGGTATTGTGTTCTACACACGCTATCAAGGAAGGTCGTGATTGCGTGTAATGCAAGGCAAGTCAAGGATGCGTGTTGAGCAAGATCCTTTTGGTGTAGCGTACAACACAAGACATTAATGAAATTAAAAAGAATATTTTTTTATAAAATCTCCGGCTGTTCCAAAAAGGGAGATGAATCAAGTCCTATTTTTATGGGCGGCATTGAAAATCCAAATATTCATTGATTTATCACCCACCATTTAGTATCCTTGTTAATGGGTAAGGGATTTATTGATGGCGGATTGACCATAGGATACACATTTTTCTATTTAATGTGGTATTGCTTATGGTATTTGGAGATCCAATTTTACCTTGAAAGTTCAATTTTACGCTTTAATTTTATAATCACACCTTTACTTTTTCCGTTTATGATTTTCTAATCATATTAGTTTCTTAATAATTTTTTTATCTTCTTCACTTAATCTATCCAATTTACTAACACTTTTTTATTTTAGAATCAATATTTGTTTTTTCTCACTCAAATAATTGATAAATTCTTCACAAAACGATGTATTGTTTGTTATTTTATTGTTTTTATTCTTCAATTCAAACCCCATGAGTTTAATTCCCACTTATATTGGGAGAATAACATAAATGGAGGGATAACCATCTTATGGGTTCATCTAAGGGAGTAGTAGAGGTGTGTATTGGATGTTATATCATGTTATTTAATGTTTTAATCAGTTCGTTGTTTTACAATTTCCATTCTTTGAGTTATTTTTTTCTTCATCTTCAGAAAAATTAATGATTACACATTCTGAGTTCTAGCATGATCCAATTCATTAGAGTTATCATTTAAGTGATCGTGTATGAGACTTTTTTATTATCCTTGAAACTTTTTATTGATTAAATTAGTGAATCATGTTTTAGAACTATCTCATATTTTATATAAATCTCAAATTAGTGATCCAAAACATTATATCCAAAAAAAATACATCCAATATATCCCTAGAAACAAACTGGGATCAACTCATCTCCATTAATTATTTCCATCAAAATATTTATTGGCTAATCATAAAACTGAATCAATTATCTTAGGTATATTAGTATTATTTTTACAACAAACACCATAGTTTTCCAAATTATATCCAATCCTCTGTAGAATGCATGTGTTTCTATGTTTCTTCTTCAGTCCCTATAGATTCAATACCTACTTTTACCATAAAAACTCTTATAAAAGTTAGGAAAATTTGGGAATCAACATTGTGAGTTGAGATATCTCCCAGGTACATTTAATCTCTTAGGATGAATCCATTATTTATAGGATATTTGATGGTTAATAGAATAGAAAAGTCACCAAATAGATGTAAACATTACATTAATTTATAGTTTTTTTATAAGAGGAAAGAAAATGGGGACATACATTGAATCTTACCATTTATAATATGTTTTTTATTATTTTTGGTTCTATTTATGTATAATGAAATCACTATAGAGATTATTGTGAGGTTTTTGAGGAGTTTCTTGCTGAGTATTATGGTACCAGTGTCATTTTCACTCTTATTTTGTCAGTTTTAATACTAGAACTCATAACAGACCATTTGGGATTATTTGTATGTGATATGGATGTCTAATTGGATGTGTTTACATAGGCCTTAGAATTTTCAACTATTCTGTGAAATAGTAAGAGGAAGTAAGATCATGAGTTTTTTCCTCTTTAGTACTAGCATATATAGAAAAGTGATGATGATTTAGATGAAACATCTTTTAGGTATTGATGAAATATTAAATTAACTCAACCATGGTTTAAAATATATATAATAAGTTATAATATATGAAGATTTAGTAATATAATGGTGTTTAGGTGTCATTGTTATGATAGTGAAGTGTAGTGGTTATTGGTGTATTTATTTATAGGGAATTTAGATATGTCATATTATCATCATTACATGTGAACATATACACATGGCTTCCAATATAATATATTTTCCTAGATTGAGTGATTCATGTAAATTATGATTGTGAGTGGTCAGTAGAAGTTGGAAGTTATTTTTAGGGAAATAAAAGGATTCAGTGTAGTGTAGTCGGGTGATATCTCACGGATTTGAGTGAGGATTGGGTAGATGTTTTCACTATATTGAGAGACCATTCATACAATAATGTATTATTACATTATTTAAAGATGTATTTATATAATATATAATGTTATTTTCCATGATTATGTTCTAAATCAACACCACATAGAATTGTATTTTTCTGTAGTATTATGTTTTCTTTCCTCATTAGTTTTATTTTAAGGTAATTATATATCATTGTTTCTTCCCAAATTATCCTTTGGAGGAACCCCTAGATATCTGTGATGTATGGTATAATTGTTAATAAAATATGTAGGTAATTATATTTAAGTAAATAGATATTGGTATAACCTATTATTGAGACATCCTTCCTTGACAATTAGAGCTCAAGCAGTTGCTAAAGTACAAATTAATTTGGATTTATCGGTTTAACAAATAAGTTAATTAATAGATGAAATGATGAGGAAATATGAAGTTATAATAAATTAAATATTTATTCTTTCATCCCAATTATTAGCTTATCATAACTGGTTAATGAAAATAATGGTTGTGATTGGATGCACTCATTCTAAATCCTTCATCAGATCTTTTAATGTGGAGATCTCAATTACCATTTCTAGGAAAGAAGAAAATACATTTCAATATATATAATGGGTGGTTAATTGATCATTACACTTTTGGATGATAATAAAATGAATATCATGGTTTCAATTATTGAGTAGTTGTATAAGTGGATTCTATTATTTTAATTTTTAAGAGTACTAATCCAATTGTGTATTGTTATGGAAAATCCATAATTAGAGACTGGGTTTTCAAAAATATATGTTCAGGTCATGTTTATTTGAATATATTAATTCCCATTAAATTAAATATAATAGGGATATCTTGGTGTGTGAAGACGTATTTTTATTCTGTTCTCTCAATATTGTGGAATTTTTTAATCAGTTTGGTTGATCTCCATCCTAATCATTATTTTTTTTATTGCTTAGGGATAATTTTTAGTGTTCCTTATTCAAGGATTTATGGTTGATGAATGTGTTTCTAAAGCCCTATATGGTTTATATTCTTATCAAGGATGAAATTTTATGATGTTTGGAGTTTTTAATAGTTCCATTTTTACTTGATAAGGTTGTTTTACTATACTCGAAATTCTAAGATAATTTCAGTGTTATTGGACTTATAATCACTCATTTAGACTTAAATGATGTTCTTTAGTAGATTGATTGGATTCTAAGGGATGTTTTTAGTTTAAATGTTATTTTATTTTTATAAGTTTCAAAATAGTAGATTCCTAAAAAAAGAATATTGGATCGAGGAATAGATCATTCCATTCAGTTTGAAGTGGGTCTTTACTCTAAGATAAATATTTTTTAAAATTATTGGGTGATATTATTTATGTGAATAACTATTGATGTTCAATTTTATAGAATATAAATATTTTTTATTAATTCATTACCTAGACATAATATTTGAAATAACATATATTTTTTTAATGGATGTAACCTATTTTTATTCAATTGGTTTTATTAACACCCATATTTATTGGAAGACAACCATGTTATTTTTCAGGGCATCAAGAGAAGTTGTGAACTATATAAAAACAATGGGCCTCAAGCCCACATATGTGTTTCAAAATGTCATTATCTTTTAAGTAGTGAATTATATTTGGAATCAGATTTCATGAGTGATTTCAGAATGGGGAATTTTCCTTTGGGTGAGAGTTTGGTATTTTTAAAAGAAATCATACAATCTGATGACATTAAAAATATTTATAATTAACAAATAAATATGAGTAAGTGAAAAATATGAAACTAAATTTATCTCTCCTCCCACACTATCTCTCCCCCAATCTATATCTCTACTCGAGTACTAAGATTGCTTTGGAAAATGGTGAAAATGGAAGTGATGCATCCAGACGATCTATTTGAGGCATGGTTCTTTGAACCAAACCCATAACACCAATTTATTTCACCATCAATACCACTTATATTTGGATTTTATATGTACAATTTTCCATTATAATTTTCATTTTGATATACACATGGAATCAAACAACTCAATTAGATTTTTATAACATTGTAAATAAATGGTTGATATAAGGGTCAGATTGGATTTTTTTTAGAAAATGTGTCAGTCTTAACTGAATTATCTAAATAATTTGGAAGTTTTAATTGATAAATTTGGGGAAATAGATAGAATATTTTGATTCATGGTTATAAAACAATGTGGGAATAAGCGTTTCAGAATGTATAGGGGTGTTAAGGGTAGTTGGTCTGTAGTTGGTGGCCAAGCTAGTGAAAACGAGGTTGGAAGAGCTAATGAGGATAACATCACACCACCTATTTGTTTAATAAAAAATAAAAAAAATGAAACAATGATGTTACATGACCAACATGTCAGGGTTTATTATGAGCCTTCCCCAACAGGGTGTTAGTGGGTCCCATGATGGAGGGGGTATGATTCTCACCCTTCATATATTCTTTATACATATATAAATATATAATAACAATTATTGTATTATTTTAATTATTATTTTTTAAATGATTCATTAATCTGGTGTCCAAATTTCATAAATGAATATTTCGTTTCACATGACATTCTACAAGATTCACAATGATAGTATTTTTGCGGGAATCTATGTTCATATGAGAGTTTTTCAGAAATATAAGATTTAATTTATTTTTCTTTTTATTTTATTCACCTAGGAAACATTCTTTTAATATGAAATGGTCTGTATCTTGAGTAAACTTTTAGGATAACCTCATTTAATGACTTGGAATATTAATGTTAATGAAAAAATTGTTTTATAATTAATAATTGGATATTTTAATTCAGTTTGATGAATTAAGACATTAAAATTTTCATGTTAGCTACTAACTGTGAGACAGTTGTCTATGGTAAGATTGATAAAGTTGATCATTACGTTTTTTAGACACATGTTGTGATGAGAATCATAGATCAAGTTTATAAAAATTCTTAAGTTGAGCATGGATAACATTATTATTACTTAGTCATAATAATAATTACTAAGATATTATAATATTAAAGGAGGTTCTCTAATTGATCATTGTATTTTGACTTGGTCAATGTAATATTGTGAATTAATGTTGTATAATATTGAATTTGTATTGGGTGTAATGGATAATATATTATTATAGATCAATAGTAGTATAATTTCTTTGTAAACATTAATAAAGGAATTGGATAAAATAAATTGGTAATTTTACCTTTATAAATATGTACGACAATGACCTACAATTAGAAATTATAGTGTCATGATAAGAAGTATAATATTATTAGCAGTAAAAAGTACATAATTAAACCTTAAAATATTTCTTTTTTGAAAAATTTGCAACCTGAATGTGTTTATAGAAATAATTTTATTATAATGAATTTTTTTTGACGATCTTATAGTTTTATTAGGATAATATAAAATTCATTTTAATAGACAAACAAATTATAAAATCCAAATTGAAGAACACTATGCATACAAAACTAAAATCATGTATATTGTAAAAAGGAAAATAATGCACCAATGATATCCCAGATTTTCCAACAAGGTATAGTTCACTTTAACTTTTTATAAAATGATTAATAATGGAATAATGTTAATAAAATTTTAGGTATATTGGTATCAAGGGAGTCTGAGACTTCTTTTGATCCCAAAAACTAGCTAGTTGGGAGAATAAGGTATCCTGCACAGTTAGTAAAAACCATACAGGACATACCACATGGTTAATACTAACCATGTGAGTCTTGGGAAGAGTCTAAGAGGATGTTTCTTGAATTTTAATCCATGTAAATTGTGGTTCATTCCCATGAGTGGCACCAAAAACTTTTAGTAGATCCCAATTGTAAGATTTACATGTGGTTAGTCAAACTATGTGTAGTGACCATGTATGTTCCCCCTTAGCATATAAAAGGGTGTAAAATTTTTCTATCCATATGAACAAAACATGTTGAACAAGAATTATTATGAAAATTAAAAATTTCCCTTTATAAAATTTTATAACTTAAAATATAATTTTATTCTTTTTTACATCAAAAAAGTGAATGTGTGGGAGCTTTTCTTGAAAACTAAAACACATGCTTTGACCTTGATCCTCCATCCGATATCAGAATCGTGAATTTTCAGTCACTTTGGATTAATTTTGGTGAGTAATAAATTACTTTTATGTTTTACCCATTTAACTCTAGATCGTTGGAATTATTTAGGTGCAATCTAATATTTCCAATTTTTAGGTTCTTCATAAATTATTCATTTTACTCTTGATATAAGTCAAATTATAATAGGATACATGATGAAAAAACAATTACAAAACTATAGAAGGTTGTCGATAATTTTCCCTTGGGGTATTGGTGATTAATAGAACAATTTTCCTTTGTGACTCCCAATATATTTTTTCTGGTGCCCTGATAATGAATTGAGTAATTAAATTATATGAAATTGAATATGTTTGGGATTCCCTTTTAGTTATTCCGAGATGTGTTGGATGTTTTTTCCTCATCCAAGAACACCCATTGGTTTTGACATGTGAGTTTAATTTTCTTATGCCTTTGATAAACCACCAATGGGTTGATTTAGTGGTTTCCAAGATAGATAATTCCATTTAATAAATGAATTAGATAAAATTGGTTAAATATTAGACGTGTTTACTCCTTTTACAAGGGTTGAAATGATGCTGTTTTATTTAATTTCTTGAATGTATTATTATAAATTACAAAAACTCGAAGGTAAATTATTGAATGTCAATGGTTGTGAATTGTTACATTAGTTTGAAAACACATGGTATGAAATTTTATTCGAATTTAATGGTGAATGGTTAGAAAGGATTCCATGGGTGTAATAAACCATGAGTCATAACAGGAATAGAGCATTCATTGGACATGTATGATCCTTGGATTCTAATTTCATGAAATTCCATGGGATTTCTACCCCACAGATCTAGTTTGGTTGGGATAGTAGTGGACATAGAATGTTGACATGCTTCATGGACCCAAATTCAAGCCTAACCATGTATCCATAAAGATTATATTAGGACTTGATCAGGATTACTTGGTCCACTATACCTTGGATCCATCCTTATGGGGTCTTAAATTTATTATTTTTTAACATGACCATTGTGAAGGTGACATGATTGATTAGACCACTCATTCCTGGTAAATGTGATACATCTAGGTATATTGTGTATCTATGGTTGATTTGAATTTTATATTATATGACAAGGCCATGGGTGTTATTTTAGGTTATGTATATACAATGCTTGTGGTGTTTACTTACTATTTATTACAAAAACCTTGTTATAGGTGCATGGATCTTATTTTGAAATAGGCCTTTTTTGTATTCATAGTAATACTATGTAGCGTTAGTATTTCCATGGGAATTTCACTTGTATTACTATCATATATTTTATATACCTTGAACTATATTTTGGCTTATATTTTATAGTTAAGAATTGTTATAAATAACTATGGGGGTGACCTACTAGGATTATATCTCACACCCTGTTCAGGTTATTATTTAGTTCCCGGAAAAACTCTAATGTGCAAGTAGGGATTAGGGAAAGAACACAAAGTTTGATGCATGAATTTCTTCTATCCTTTGGAGCAGTGGAAATGAGACAGAGTTGAGGCTCATGATGCTAGATGGGTTAATATTTGGTCATCTGGGTATTTTGATATTTGAATTGTACGCATTCCTTGTATTCTTGTTTTAGATGATTTGTAGACACATGAAATGTATCATCATCATTGTATATGATATTTCCTCTTGAATTGTTATATATATATTGTAATGTCCCAACCTGGAAGCCATTAAACCGGTGCTCCGAGCCGATAACCCACAAGTCCTCAAGCGCACCTCCCCGTATGCCAGAGGATGCCGATTAGCAGCGAGGGCCTAGGGTGTGATAGTGGGGAGACAATGACCTCATTACAGAGTAAGTAAACTATGGAAATAACTAAGTATCATACACAACAAAATGGAAATAGAGTGCAGGAGAAATAAACAACTAAAATAGAACAAGCTGTAATAGAAAAATGTTGTAAAATCCCAAACAACCATGCAATACAATACAACACTGGTCACCCACCAGGACAACCATATAGATACAAGTACAAAAGAAACATAAAGTAAAATTACAAGGCTCTACTACTAACTCTGAGGCAATCCACGTACCCGATCTCCAAACACTGTCGAATTGCAGCTGCCCGATGAGTAGAACCACTCGACCAGCTCCGCTCGATCATGCAACATTGGGCCTCATCCCTATCCACCATGAAACTCATGCTCAACTTGAAAAGCATACATAAGGTCTACATGTACACTGAGGATCATGTATATGGGTGAGAAATAATCTCATTAGGGAACCCCGACAAGCAACCTATAATTGTGCTGCTAAAAGTGTATGCAAAAACAATGTACTCAGCATAGCTGGAACACAACAAAAGGAAGTAAACCAAATGTGCAACCACAGGCGAACTCAGGGTATTTAATCCCTATCAACTAGGCAAGTTCCACCATGGATTTCCATATCTATATATGCACACATGTATAGTCCCATACCTATACACATACATATAAATATGAATATTCATGATTAGGTGAATTAAATAATAAGAAACCATGTCAGCAGTCGATCCGTGGGACTATAAGCCCGATCTTATTTACATCCAGTGAAAGGGCATTGATATGGATGTCATGCCACTCAATCCCTATATCATTAAGTTGATCTATGGGTCCGTAATACCATTGAAAAGTACCTTCTTCATCCAACACCAGAGATATGCATCTGAATAAGATAAACAAAAATAAGTAACCCTCTAGTTTAACCAATCAAACACAAGAAACCCTCTTGGCAGAACTCAAAGTCTAACCCCTATGGTTCAAAATAAATATAAGATATAACAAAGACTCTATGAGGAAGCACTCTTATTCAATTCCCCTTATAGTCATATGTAATCAAAGACTCTCTGAGGAAGCTCACACGGTCAGTTCCCCAAATAGTCAAGTGTAATTGAAGACTCTCTGAGAAAGCTCACATGGTCAATTCCACTTATAGTCATGTGTATTAAAAGACTCTCTGAGGAAGCTCACATGGTCAATTTTTATATATTCTAAAGCAGTTAATGAATCTCTGAGGAAGCTCACACAGTCAATTCCCCTTATATCATGAAGTGCTCAAAGACTCTCTGAGGAAGCTCACACTGTCAGTTCCCCTTATAGCCTTAAGTTCTCAAAGGCTCTCTGAGGAAGCTCACATGGTCAATTACCCTTATATCCTGATGTGTTGAAATACTCTCTGAGGAATCTCACATGGTAAATTCCCCTTATAGTCTACTACACCAGGTTCTTGCGGCCCTGGGTAAGTCAACAATCATAGAAATGAAATACGGCCAATGAAAACCTCAAGAATTACATGGATAATAGTCGAAATCATATCACAACATGTCAGATAAATCCACTGTATCCTAACAATACTGGGAATGGAAACAAGGTAGCCTAACATGCCAAGCTAGACCAAACGGTCAAAATCAAGAAACATGGGAAAGCACATCCACAACAAGGTAAATAACCCTATTTACAATAAAAAACCTCTACTCAGGCACACAAAGAATAGTAGGAATCCAAACAAAAAATAATGATGCCTCGAGTCAGGCTCAATAGCCACCAACCAGGAATCACCTCTGGTAAACACTACACCATTAGCAAACCATGTCATATATAAACAAATAGTGAGGGTGGCCCGAACGCCCAAACCACCAATACATACATATCCACATGGAATTACCAGTTTGGCACAGGTTCTAGGTGACACCCGATCACCATCTCTACCCAATCTCGACGTAACAACTCAGGGTAAGTCAAACAACGAGCACCCACTGGGTCCCTCAAGTCAAACACTGAAGAAGAACCATACTAAGGATTCTATTGGTAAACATGAGAGAAGGCATCCTAAATGAAATCCTCAACCAAGAGAAAGGGAGGAATCCTACCCTGGATCCTCAAATGAAGGAAAACATAGGCATTCAAGAACATGGGTCCTATCATAGAAAAACAAGAGAGGGATCCTACATAGAACTACCATGGTCAGTACACATGTAAAGTCATCCCTTAGGGGATCCTTAGAAGTATCCGATCTCACAGACTCATAGGCCAGAAGGGAATGTCTCGCTGGAGGAACATCCTATAAATTATAGCATATGTGAGATATCTCATAGATCATCTTCTATTAAAGGTATCAATTAAGTTGGTCCGAACACCCAACCTATCATCCACGCCAAGTCTCACACTTAGGTGTAAACTAAACTTGATAACTTGAGGATGAACTCCTCCATTTAGATTTAATCCACAAAAACCCCATTTATATGACCTCGAAATGTCAAACGGATTCCACCATTGCGATCTACATGAAAAAATTCTGAGAATTAACTACTCACATTCCCAATTCTGACTTCTAGGGCCCAAGATATCCTCAAATTACTTAGTTGAAGTAGTACTTGGCCTAAACACATGGCCAGACCCATGGGGTCTTCCTGTGTAACACTACTACACAATGTGTAAATTACTGTACATAGTTTTTACTATTCAAAATTAGTTACACCATGTTCATTTTCACCCGAACACATGACCATGTACCACTACACGGCGTATACTTTACTGTACACAACATGTACTCCTAAAAAACCTCTATTCGATGTTATATTTCACACGGTCAGTCACAAAGCCACCCAATACACAGCGTGTACTCAAAGTACATAACGTGTACTTAAGAAAACTTATTCTTCCTCGAATGGGAAGAACACACAGTGTGTATCCCTGGAACAGATGCCGTGTATTCTGGGTTTTCTGACGGGAAATCCCTCAAAACGCCCGAAACACCCTTTTTCACCCCCGAAACAACAGATCGAACCCCATGGGATCACAAGAAATCAATATAAGGATTAAAAAAACATAATTTTCTTAAGGGGATATATGGTGAAAACACAAAAAACCCAACCTTTAGGTGGAAACCGCCGAAGCTTCGATTGATTTCACAGCTCCTGGTTTCCACACGCCGACTGAGCGCATCGAGAGCTTCGAATCAGTTCCCCTATTTCCTACCAACTCTCTCACTTCCAAAAAATCCAATTTCTCTCATAGTTCATGGAAAAGGATGGGGCATAGGGGATGTGCACAAGGAGGTGGAGGAATGCAGAGAAGGAAGAAAAGAAATGAAAAGGAAAAGAAGGAAAAGGGGTCCAGGCCAGCCCTTGCGCCCAACATGAGTTTATGCCTTTCCTAGGATAAACACCCCATTTTGAACTCAACAGAGCAGCCAGAATTTCCATCTGAAATTATTTTTAAAATCTGTTTTCAGATGAACCAACATGAATAATTTAATATTTAATTTAGTAATATTAAATATTAAATATTCCGCTAAAATTCGAATAGATCAGATTTCTACCAAAATCTCATCCTAGGGTAAAATCCCTATTCCTAGACCAACAAAGTTGTCCGAAAAATTATCCGAGATCAGATGGTAGGGTAAAATGACCAATTTACCCCTCATAAGCATCCAATAGAAAAAAATTAAAATTTATGCTTAAAACTGTAGTACGAAAAAACACAGGTTCTTACAAACACCCCACCATAAACCTTCTCGTCCCCAAGAAGCCTAGTGAATGGACCAGTATCCAGGATCCCAACCTGAGAATCTGCACAACCAAGCTATATGGAGCTTCTAATGACCAGCCTTATATCGTTAACCACCACCTTCTACATAGATGATATTCAACTACGACCAAACTAGTACTCCCCACCATAAGAATACCCTTGTCATCGTCTTAAAAGAAACTCTGAGCCCAAAATCCCTGTAGAAAACAATGTAGTTTAATCTAAACAAGGTAAAACACCCTCAAAAGGCCAATGGTTCACTCCCCACCATATGGATTCTCTTTCACTAATCCAAGTTCTAAACCAGAATTGGTTCCATCCTCAAAACGGATGAACATTGAGAAAGAAAAAAAGGAGCTCGATGTAGGGTCGAAGCTCACTCAAAATACTCAAGATGAATAAAACTATTGCATGATCATCTCTTACAGGAGTACACTAAGATTTCACTGAAGGTGTGTCTAGCTCCCTCCGATCCACACTAACATCTTACCAAAACATGACTAGGATTCAAGCATGGGTCAACCATTTCATGGTAACCTGAAATTTCCGAAATTCACATCTACAACATAAGGACATTTCAACACAAAATTCGGGATCCATGTCCACAAATGTTCTTGAAAAATCAGTCCTCGGCTCACACCTGAACACTCACTGATCTAGATTCAAACAATTCCACTTGAAACAGCAACATCAGAAACAGAGGTCGACCAAGCCAGGCACCCGAACAAGCCTACTCGTCGAAACCAGTCATGAAAAACATACACCACCAAAAGGCATTGGAAAATGATGGAAAAACAGTCACACACAGGTTTACCTAGAATAGAATAGACATCTACCTACAAGGGTTCGTGTTAAAACAAAGGGTATCTAGGTCTTCCACCTCACCCTGCAGAAAAATCCTCACAAATGGGTCACAAGGTCTAACCACCTAGCCAAATAGATCCAAAAACTCTCAGAAGAATGTAAAGATCACAATGGCCAATGGAATTTAAAACCGAAACACAATTTACAAGGGCCTTGATCCTCTCCGAGAATCCTCATAAGGAATGAATCCTTGGAGGTCACAAACAGAACAGAAGAGACAAGATGAACTGACAATCATCGGGTATCTGTATAGAGAAATACCACAGGGAGGTCTAGCTCACAATAAAATCCTTGGTATTTATCAACATCGTTCTCAATGATCGAACTAGATAACCACATACCCAAGAAACAACACCCAATAAGGGTTTAATAGAAAGGCATCAAGTGCCATATCAGCCAACTATGGTCACTCCACCACCTGTAAAAAAGGACTGTGTCATCATTCTCACACCAACGCCTCAACATATATCCACATAACCTGCCATCAGAGTAAAAATTATGTTTAATAATACCTAAAGGTCTCAATAGTCAGTAAAAAGAGACACTAGCATGCCTATATGTTGTGAATCCTATGTTCCTAGTATGATGCATGAGACGCCTCTTGCCTTTTCCGGCCAAGAGTCAAAATATATCCATTCCATCTTACCAATGGCCAATATACAAAGAACCATAGTAAATAAGAACACCACACACCATGTGCATCACTCAAAGAAAAAATCATATACAAATGCAACATAACAAATCAGAACAACAATCCCAAAACTTGGCAACCAAGACTTCTTACCAGAACAAGTGTTCTTGACGCACCAACCTGACATCCATCACAAGTTCTGACACATTTTTAATACTCCTTTCTACCATATCCCGAATATTAAAGACCAAGAAAAAACTCCTCTGATACCACTTTGTAATGTACCCACCCATAATCCATTAAATAGGAGCTCCGAGCCGGTTCGCCATAAGGCATCAAGCGTGCCTCCCCGTACGCCAGAGGCTGCCGACTAGCAGTGAGGGCCTAGGGTGTGATAGTGGAGAGACTATTCCCTCATACCTGAGTAATAAAACAATGGAAATAACTATGTATCATACACAATATGAAGTAAATAGTGTGCAGAAGCAATAAGAAACTGAAATTGAACAAGATATAAAAGTAAAATGTTGTAAAATCCCAAACAGCTATGCAAGGCAATACAACACAGGTCACCAACCAGGTCGAACATACCGATACAAGTACAAAAGAAACTGAATGTAAAAGTACAGGGCTCTTCTACTAAATTATAGCCAATCCACTTACCCGATCTCCAGACACTGTCGAACTGCTACTGCCCAATCATTAGAACCACTCGAGCTGCTTCACTCGATCATAAAACACTGGGCCTCAGCCCTATCCACCATGCAACTCATGCTCAACCTGAAAAGTAGACATATGGTCTATAATTAAAATTAGGTGCACGTGCAGGGGTGAGAAATAATCTCAGTAGGGAACCCCGACAAGAAACCTATAACTATGCTTCTAGAAGTGTATGCAACAACAATGTCCTCAACATAACTGGAACACAACAAAAGGAAGTAAATCAATTGTGAAACCACAGTCGAACTCAGGGAATGTAATCCATGTCAATTGGGAAAGTTCCACCATGGATGTCTATATCTATATACGTACACTTGTATAGTCCCATACCTACACATATATACATAATTATGAACATTCATTATTAGGTGAATTAAATAATAAGAAACCATGTCAGCAGTCGATCCTTGGTACCATAAACCCAATCTTCTAAACATCCTGTTCAAGGGAATTGAGTTGGACGTCATGCCACTCAAACCGTGTATCATTAATTCGATCTCAGGGTCCATAATCCCATAGAAAAGTACCTTCCTCGGCCAACACCATAAATATTCCTCTGAACAAGCTAAACAAAAACAAGCAACTGACTAGTTTAACAAAAAAAACACAAGCAACCCTCTGGGCAGTACTCATAGTATAACCCCTCTGGTTTAAAATATAATTGAATATATGACAAAGACTCTCTAAGGAAGCACTCTTATTCAATTCCCCTTATATTCATGTGTAATCAAATACTCTCTGAGGACGCTCACAAGGCCAATTCCCTTTATAGTCATGTGTAATCAATGATTCTATGAGGAAGATCACATGGTCAATTCCCATTATTGTCATGTGTAATCAAAGAATCTCTGAGGAAGCTCACACAATCAATTCCCCTTATAGTCTAAAGTTGTTAAAGACTCTCTGAGGAAGCTCCCATGGTTAATTCCCCTTATAGCACGAAGTTCTCAAAGACTCTCTGAGTAAGATCAGATGGTCAATTCCCCTTATAGCCCGAAGTGCTCAAAGAATCATTGAGGAAGCTCACATGGTGAAGTCCCCTTATAGCTGAAAGTACTTATAGACTCTCTGGGGATTATCACACGGTCAATTCCCCTTATAGTCTACTAAACCAGGTTATCGTGGCCCCGTGTAAGTCAACGAGCATAGCAATGAAATACAGCCAAAGTCAACCTAAAGAACTAATTATCTAATAGCCTATAGCATATCACAACATGTCAGATAAAACAACTCCATACTAACAATAATCGTCATGGAAACAAGGAAGCCTAACTGGAAAAGCTAGACCAAACGGTCAAAATCAATCAAAATGTGAAAACACATCCACAATATGGTAAATAAACCTATTTATAATCAAACCACTTCTACTAAAGCACACAAGGAATAGTAGGCATCCAAAAAAACAAGAAAGACGTCTCGTGTCAGGCTTAGTAGCCACCAACTAGGAAGCACCTCTGGTAAACACTACAACATCTGAAAACCAAGTCAGACATAAACAAACTGTGAGGGTGGTCTGAATACCCAACCCAAAAATTCATCCATATCACCATGAAATTATTAGTTTGGATTCGGTTTTAGGTGACACCTGATCACCATCTCTACCTAAATTCGATGTAACAACTTAGGGTCCTTCAAACAATGAGCACCCACTGGGTCCCTTAAGTCAATCACTGAAGAAGCACTATACTCAGGATTCTCCAAGTAAACACGAGTGAAGGCATCCTACATGAAATCATTAGAAAAGAGCAAGTGATGAATGCTATACGGGATCCTCAAAGGAAAAAAACATAGTAATTCCATAACATGGGTCCAAAAAAGGAAAAATAGAAGAGGGATCCTATAAAGAACTCCCAAGGTCAGTACACAAGTAAAGGCATCCCTCAGGGGTTACTTAGATGTATTTGTTCTTATAGGCTCATAAGCTAGAAGGGAACATCTTACAAGGGGAACATCCTATAAAGAATAGGTTACGAGAGATAGCTCATAGATCATCTGATATTAAAGGTCTCAAATAAATTTTTCTGAACACTCAACCTATCATCCACGCCAAGTCTCACTCTTAGGTGTCAACTGAACATGATAACTAAAGGAAGAACCCCCTAAATTTAGATAGAAACCCACAAACCCCATTTATATGACCTCTAAATGTCAAATGGATTCCATCATTGCAATCTACACCGAAGAACGCTCATAATAGACTACTCACATGCCAAATTCTGACTTCCATGTCCTAAGATATCCCCAAATTACTAAGTTGAAGTAGTACATGGCCATACCACATGTCCAAACCCATGTGGTCTGCCTATGTAATAGTACACACTATGTATATTACTGTACACGGAATTTACATTACTAAACATGGCGTTTATTGTTAACCAAAAGTTACACCATGTGCATTTTCACCCGAACACATTCCCATGTACCACTACACGGCGTGTACATTACTGTACATGGAATGTACTCCTTAAAAACCACTATTACTTGTTCTATTCCACACGGCCAGTCACACGACCACCCACTACACGACATGTAATCAAAGTACATGGAGTGTACTCTAGAAAACTTCGTCTTCCCCAAATTGGAAGAACACTCGGCATGTACCCCTGGAACACACACCGTGTATTCTGGGTTTTCTGATGAGAAATCCCTCAAAATGCCTGAAACGCCAGTTTTCACCCCCAAAACAATAGATCGATCCCCATGAGATCACAAGAAAGGAATATATAGTATTAAAAAACATAAACCAATATGTTTTAAGAGGATATATGGAGAAAACATAAATTTACCTACCTTCGAGTGGAAACCGCTGACGCTTCAGTTGATTTCACAACTCCTGGTTGTCGCACGCAGACTGAGCGCGTCGAGAGCTTCGAATCTGTACCCTTCTTGCCTCCCAACTCTCTCCCTTCCTGAAAATCCAATTTCTCCCATAGGGCACGACCAAGGAGTTGGCATATGATATGTGCTCATGAAGGAAGTGTAATGCATAGAAGGAAGAAAAGAAAAGAAAAGCAAAAGAAGAAAAAGGGGCATGGGTCGGCCCCAGTGCCCGACATGAGTTTATGACTTCCCTAGGATAATATCCCCATTCCGAACTCAATATTGTAGACAGAATTTCAATCCAAAATTATGTTTAAATGTTATTTCCAAATGAACCTACGCAAATAATTTAATATTTAATTTAATAATATTAAATATTAAATATTCTACTAAAATTCAAATAGCTCATATTTCCACCAAACTCATGTCCTAGGGTAAAATCCCTATTAAGAGACCAACTGAGTTGTCAGAAAATTTTTTCTAGTTCATATGGTAGAAGAAAGTGACCATTTTACCCCTCACGAGCATCCAATAGTAAAAAATTTAAATTTCTACTTAAAACTGTGGTCCGGAAAACATGGCTTCTTACACACACACATATATATATATATATCTGTCTTTCAGATGTTTAAATTTATCTTATTGATTTAATTATTCCTCTATTGATTTTTATGTTTTTACCATTTTTTTAATACTAAAAAAAGGGAATAATCTACCCATAGACACACCCTATGCTCTCGCTTCTAGTTAGTTGACTCTGGCATTTAGGGAGATTCTCTTGAGGCCTTATTGCCAACTGGGCTTGCAGCACCGTTCAATAGAATCTGGGGTTGGTAAGTTACAATGTGGTATCAAAGAGATATTTTTTTTGGATTTACAATTTTGGGACAATATAAATGTATATGAAGAAATTTCAATTTCAAAAGGAGTCTTGCCTCAGAGTAGCTAACCCACATACATGAAAAAGTCAAATTTCAATGAGTGGAAATTGTTGTTTTCTAGATTTTTTCTATTAAATTTTTATCAATTACACCATTTTGTGATGCACTTGTATTTTGATTTAATCATTTATATAATTTTTGGTTCTATTTTATATAAACATAATGAGATGACAGTGTTCAGTATCATACATTATTTTTGGAACCTGGTAGAATTAAAATTATATGGTATATAAGCATCATTTTTTTGATGAATTTGTAATTTCTTCTATGATATATATATATATATATATTATGTTGTGATAGATATACCTTCAAATTATATAGATATTAAATGCCTGGAATTGGAAAACATGGATAGTACTAAGAGTGTCTGTCATAACCTAAGCAGTGTATTCTTGATTAGGCTACAATAGACACCCTAAGAAGCCAATTATGGGACATTGAGTCATTGTCTATGAGTCGTATGGACTGGAAAGTGTTGTGATATAGATTAGGTGGATGCCCTATTCAGGTTCATAAAAATTATTATACCTTATGGATCAAAATTTTGTGAACCATTCGGTTTAACCATTTAAAATATAAACTGTAATGAAAATGAACTCAAATTGATGAAAACTGAAATGGTAAATAGAGAAATAGACATAGATTAATATTTTTAGTGGGAATTAGGCTGTGTCTCCTGTGATGTTTATGATTTTTTATTTTTACTAATCTTGGATTTATGAGATGGTTGTGTGGTATGACCTGTTTATAAGAAGATTTTAACCAGTCTGATACTTTTATCTAAAAAATTTGATATTGATATTTGTTGAGGAATGTGATTGGCATTGTAGAGGCGTGACAACATGATAACCTCTAGTAATATGTCAGGAAGGTGGATTTGACCATTCTCTAGAGCCAGCGGGCCATGGGATAACAGTGTATCCTTTTATATTTCTAGCTAAGGCACCAATAGTTTTACGTGACACATGTGTAAGGAATTGTTCTGTGAGAGGTTTATCCACTTCATGTAGAATTTTTAGGGAGCAAAAATTCCAACCTTATCATTGTTGGGTTGACGTGTGTGTTCCAATAGTAGTATCATACCATGTTTTTCAAGGATGGAGGTCTATAAGATGATGAGTTATGGCTTGAGACTATGATGTAGATTTTTAACCATCTGGAGACACCACATGGGGGGAGTGTGAATCTCATGGGTTATATGCTTCTAGAAGCAGGAAATCACTAGTGGGATGTTCTAAACCTGGCTAAAAAGTGGTGATATATGGTTCGAGATAATTATCAAAGTAGATTTTATGACTACTTTTAACACAAGAATCTGAGGGAAAAGCATACTACTGAGTTCATGTGTCTAGGGAAGGGTGCTATGATAGTTATGGAGTACTCTAAAATCTTTACTGATAAGAATCATGTTGTGATGACATACCCTAAAGATGAGCTATCAAGGGAAATATGCTTTAGGGAAGGTCTACAATATGATTTCTGATCATAGGCCTATGAGTTAGGATTGAAAATGAGTATTGAGATAGTAAATCAATCACTAATTAAAGATCATTACCTGAAGGATTATAGGGGAAAGAGGGAGAGAAGTGCAGCCTCTCAACCCAATAGTTCGACTTCAAGTGGATGGAAGTACAATATTGAGGATTCACATGAGATAAGTTCTAGCCAGCCTATGAGATCCGGTAGCTCAGTTTTCTTTGATCAGTGTGGTAGAAGGGGAAACATGAGGAATCTATGTGATCGCAGCCCAATCGAGTGATGAGATTATGGCAGCATGAGGAACATGCAATGTATATATAGGACCTTCCATCCATTAGTGAGTGGTAGGGGTCTGGTTCAACACTAGGTTCGGTAGAGGGTTTCAGAGCTTCACATCAAGAACAGAGCTAGAGTAGTACCAATAAATATGGTCAAGGAAGCCAGCCACTATTTTTACCTTGATAGTATAGTGGACCTACACTGGGTAATGAGGTTTGCTCATAGGATCATGGTTCAATCCAGATCTATTTTGTACAAGTTAAACATGGGTAGAAGGGTTCTTAACCATCTAAGGTGAGATTTAAGATCTTAGTAGCCTCTACTCTTGTATCTTATGTTTTGGACATAGTGTCATCACAATGATTTATATATGTACCTATTTTGGAAAGCCTTAGGCTCATGATTATAGTTTCTAATGGTGTTATGATTTTGGAAACTCTTTTTGGGATCAGAATAGAGGATGTAACATAATACTAAGAGTGCCTATTGATATTGATGGGTATCAAAACTTTTGGAATCTTTTTTCCATGAGATGAGTGGGTTTGAAATTATTCTTGGAATGGAATGACTAATATCTTTTAAATCTTAAATTTATGGTTATCAGGAAAAGGTGAATTTTACAACACTAGAGGGTTCAGTTTATATGTGAAATGGTGAATGGGATGTCTAGGTAATCCGAGCTAGACCATAGTATTGTGGTCTTGGTGGGATGAGAACATAGATCGGTAGTTTGTATCTAGATTATGAGAGATTATGTCAGAAATATTTCCCTCCATTGGTTGATCATTTCAGGTATGTTTTACATGATGAATTTTATGGTTTACCTCAATAGGGAGAGGTTTAATTATCCATAGACCTAGTTCATGGATCAACACAAGTATCCATTTCATCTTATGGGGTGGATACGATGGATTTTTAAGAGTTCAAGAGTTATCATGTGGATTTATGGATAAAGTGGTTTATATGAACCAATACTTCTCCATGGGGTTCACTGGTACTTTTAGGAAAAATATGGATGGTACCCATAGGCTATATTTGGATTATCAAAATTGAACTTGGCAAAGATTAAGTACTTGTATTCCATTCCATAGTTAGATGATATTTTCTACAAGATTTGAAGAGTTTAGGTGTTCTCAAAAATTGATTTGAGATTCAGATATCATCTAGTTCATGTTTGACCTAAAGACATACCTCACATATCTTTTCATAGAAGGTATGGTCTATAAGAGTATATGGTAATTTGTTATGGTCCCTTGAATGTGCTGGTCATATTCCTGGTGCTGATGAACAGAGTTTTCCACCCTTATCAAGGTTATTTTATGGTGTTTTTCATGGATGATATCTTGTTGTATTCTCACAATCGACATGACTATGCCAAAATTCATGAGATCATTTTGGATACATTAATACAACCTATATTATATTATAATTTCAAAAATATCCACTTCTGGATGGATAAAATTCACTTATTGGGTCATATTATCTTAGAGACAGGAGTATCAGTTTACCCAAAGAGGTGAGAGCTATAGTTTTCCAAGAGAATCCCATGATCTTCCTTGAAATTTAGATATTCTTGAGGATATACAGATATTACATTTTTTCATAGAGGATTCTCACACTACGAAGTATTTTTGTTGATCTTTAATAAGAATTGGGTGATTTTTTATGGATAGATACTTGTGATACAACATTTTTATACCTGTATGGGTGATTGAATTTAGTATCTATCCTGATTCTTCCGGAGTAGAGATGAATCTAAATTGTGTATTATGACACATTAGGTATCAGGCTTGGAGTAGTGTTGATGTCGGGAGATATATTCTTAGAATATCGGTCTTCGTAGCTGATACCACATGTGGGGAACTACCTAACATAGGATCTATCATTAGATTTAGTTGTTAATGATTTTTTTGTAGGATAAATTATTTTATGTGAGACCGTTTTGTGGTGTAAATAGATAAAAAAATGCACATGTATATATCTACCCAGTGTGATCTGAATTTGATGCTGCGAAGGTGGGTTGAGGAGCTATACTATTTTTACTTTTATCATACCTATATGCCTATAAAGGGGAATACACTAGATTATTGTAACATACCAACCCATTTTCCACACATCAGTGCCCTGATTCGGTCAGTCATATGACCTCAAGAACACCTCCCCATATCCCATATAATGAAGACTACCAATGATGGTCTAATATATAAAAATGGGTAGACTATAGCCTCGTTGTCAAAGAATAAAAAAATTTAAATAACCAATATAAAATTAATAACAACCAAAATAATATAATAATAAAAACAAACCAATAATTATTGATTATCCAAAACTAAAAAAATAAAAACTAATAAACTGTAGATATGTCATTCCACATAAGTTTCACATTACAAAATTAAATCCAAAAATAAATACAGTAATAACTCTCCCAAGTGGGTCATAACACCATGTTTGGTTCCCTCATCCAAACTTCACCCTGACTCATCCATCTAACATAGGGACGTTACCCTTATCCTATACAGAAAACTTGAAGTCTATTTAGATAATGATTAGGTAGCCCGAGTATGGTTTGAGTACAACTTAGTAGGACACTACCAATAGAATCTAAAAAATATCCAGTCATTTACAGTGTGTGTATTTTTATAAATACTAAATTACAATGCATGATGTAAATAGTTGTCAAATTTTATTATTCTTTAATTAACAATTTAAATCCATGGGTTCACGATGACACCCATACTATCGATACATTCTTTGTCCCATGCCAGATTCAGAACTATCCCCAAGGGATATCACATATAAAATTACCATGTTTATCATTTATCATTTCATTTCCAATCATATCATGACCTATTGTAACCATAGTCCAATGCCGATATCATGGGACAAAGAATGTCATTTCTAACACCACATGGGTATTTGGAGCCTTTGTTCCTATCGTACACTTTAATGTCACATGGGTATTTGGAGAATCAGTCCCTATCTAACACTCACTATCAAAAATGGGTATTTAGAGCCTCATTCAATATCCCATACTCTCTAACACATATGGGTGTTTGGATCCTCAGTCCCTTTCCCACAATCATTTACACATATGGTCATTTTGATACTCTGTCCCTATCCCACACTCATAGACACATATATCACAAATATCACAATATCTCACAAATCAAAATTTCATATACATGAATGGTATGCATCATTATCCTTATTCTAAAACACTCTCAATAATGTGTACCTTTTCAATTTAATAAAATAATCATAATTATTTATATAAATCTCATGGAATAATATGAAAAATTCTTCATTAAACCTATTTTCAATATTAATTCAAATAAAATGCTTACCCTTTAAGGATACGATAATCATACCTTTATATCTGTTATCAATTAGTGAATATCTCAACAATTAACCTGTTACATAATCCCATTTAATATACCAATCCAAAATAACATCAATATACCAATTACCCAAAACACATTAATTAACCAATTTCATAACCTATTTAATCAATCAATTCAATGTCTAATTTCTAAAAAATTTCATAATCATAATTACCGAATTCAATTTTCCCAAGATTAACTCATTTCATAAACACATGGGGAATCAAATATTCAATTCCATGATTCCATTAATTAAATAGTTGATTAATTAATTAAAATAATGATCCAATTTCCAAAATTTCTAATTGAAACTCTAAGAAACATATATGTAATAGGAATTCATGAATATGGGAAGTAAAATTTATACCACCTATCTCATGATCTTTGATGGAAGCTCAACAATGGACGTACCCAAATTGAAGTAGAAGACATAATTTTATAACAGAAAATGAGATATAGATCCAAAATCTATATCCAAAAACAAATGGATTAGACCCATTAAAACCCATATCTATATCCATTACCAATAGAGAAAAATATCCCTAAAAAGGATGAGATAAAGAATGGGGAGAGAGAGGAAATCATTTGGGACAAAAGATATATTACTAGGTGAGGTAAAAATTATTCAGTATGGTCATTAATTTATCATGAATAGAGTTTATTAGGCCTTGGGATCCATCTAAGAGGCTCCAAAAATGAGATAAATCCTTTACAGTTGAGTTGGGTCAAATTGGGTTGAATTCTAGGGGTTAAGGAATTTTAAATATAATTTTTATAGGAATAAATCCCATTGGAACTGTTTCGTTGGAATGGGCATATGGTTTGTAAAACCATGTGCCTCTCAGGTTGGGGAGTACAATAACTCATAAGAGGGTGTATGGATTGAAAACCATGCACCAACCAAGAAATACCTCTCTGTTGGGGGTAGCCCGATTTTCTGGGGCAGGGTGAATGGTATGGAAAAAACAATCACCAAACGCACATTACCAAAAACCCCTAAAAAACATAAAATTTTGACCGAAATTCACCCAAGATAATTCTGAAACAATATTTACTCAAAAAATAACAAATAGTACATGAAAAATAGTTCAAGACATCTGAGGAAAAAGGTCATGATCTTACAATATCCCCACCTTATAAATACTCTTCCTTATATTTTACTCACAAACATCTCTATGATTTTGAGTCAAAAAGATATGGACACTATGCCCACATATATGATTTTCCCCTCCATGTTTCATCCTAAACACACCCATGTTTCAAGAATACATTAACTATCCTCATGATATTTCCCCATAATACATTCTCACTATGGTCCACAACATGTATCAAATGCTACTTAATGGATACACGAGTCTCCAGATAAACATCATCCACATCAATCACATGAGAAGTTTCGAGGTGATACGACCAAATACATGACACATGGAAAACATCATGCATAATACTATACTTTTTTGGTAGAGCCAATGGGTATGACACGGGCCCGATTCTCTCCATAACCTCTAAGAGTCAAAAAAACCTAGGTAACAACTTTCCCTATCTTTGAATCCTACGATTAACAAATCTTGGTGAAACCAAATGAAATACCTGATCACCCACTGAAAAATCAAGTAGTCTTTGAAATCTATCAGCATTCGAATACTTACCACTATAATCCATATATATACATGTTTGAATCAGCTGAACCTTCTACTATGTCTCTTTCATGAGACTCTATCCCAATATCTCTAACTCACCTATCGTCATTCAATATAGTGATGATCTACATGGACCACCATAAAGATCCTTTTATAGGGACATCTGAATAGTTTCCTGATAAAACTTTTATAACAAAATTACACAGGTGAAAGGTTCTCCTCACAAGACCCACCAATGTCTACAATATAGACTCATAGCATTTCCTTGTGGACCTGAATAGTACGGTACTACCACCCATCTATTTGGGGTTGAAAATGCATACTAAATAAAACATGTGTACCACGAACCTTATATAAGACCTTCCGGAAGTGAGTAGTAAAAAAGTAATCATTTTTATACACTCTACTCCATGGAAATCCATGCAGATAGATTATCTCACAAACATAAAAGTCTCCCAACTGGTCTACTAGAAATGTATCATGTATTGGAATGAAATATGTTACACTCATTAGTTAGATGACAACCACCCAAATAACATTATTTTTCTAAAGAACGCTTGAGATACCCACAAAAAATACATTGTAACATCATCCCACTTTCATCCAAGAATGGGAAACAACTATAATAAATGACTATTTTCTTATTATCAACCTTCAACTGTTGATAGTTCTAGCATGAAGTCCCAAACCCTAAAATTTCCTTTTTCATGCCCATCCACCAATATTGTCAATGTAGGTCACATTAAATTTTTTGTCAAACATGGTTGCAATGCCAACATAGAGGAATTAAATTCATGCATAATCTTCTACCGCATACTTGTAGTTACGAAAATCCATTTCATGACATAGATGATTTCATCCTCATCCATGGTCTAATCAGAAGTTGACTCCTCACTTTCAAGGATTTCTCTCATGTACAAAAATTCTAGATCTTGATATTAACATTCCCTGATCTGGCTATGAAGTATAGACTCCACTGAAATTGATATGAGTTCATCTTCTTCTAACCCTCTTGAGCCACAACAGGAATCTTAGCCAGTAAGGTCATCATATTACACTCAAAGATATATTCATGAACATTATTTGGCTATGTATTCCTTGTTATATAATCAATAACTCCATTTCACATAAAATTCATATATGCTAGATAAATAATAATTGACTTTATATACTCAACCCACCACTTCAACAAGAGATTCAAATATATTTTTGAAAAAACATACTTTCAGATATTATTGTTAAATTAAACAATGAAAATTTCACCCAATAGATAATTCTACAAACACTTCAAAGAATAAAACACTGTATCTAATTCGAGGTCATCCATAGGGTAGTTCCTTTTTTGTATCCTCATCTTCTGAGACCCATACGCCACAACATGATATCCCTACATCACCACCACTCCAAGACATATCATAGTAGCATCATAAAACACTATATACTCCTCACCAGGATCTGGAAGGATCATTATTGGTGCATATTTCAATCACATCATCAACTCATAAAAGGTATTGTCACATTCTCTAGACCACTCAAACTTCACTCTTTTCTTGGTCATGCCTGGACGTGGTGCTTCCAAGTGGTAAAATTCTCAGATGAACCACCAACAATTATATTTTAATCCCAAGAAAATAACGATATTGTAAAATTTCATGGTATTATCCCAAGAAACAACATCCTACACCTTCTCTTGGTCCACTAATAAAGATTTCTATGAGATTATGTGACCCATGAATAGTACATGATAAATCCATAATTTCATCATTGATAACTTGGCATATAGTTGATGCTATGTATTTATACTCATGGAGATGTTAAAATGTTGGGAATGAACTTCATGATTCATGGATTAAAATAATTATTCATCCAAAAATACTATCACAACCTAATCCAGGTATGGGTAGAATATTTTCTTCATTAAGGACATAAAGATATTTGGAGTGTTCTTAATGTTGGACGAAATCACAAAGAATTGATAATGGATATATCTTTTTATGAAAATAGTATGAGGTATAGAAAAAGGTAAGACCCTCAACTTATGATACCCCAATATGATTCCTTTCTTGGAGAAAACACAAGTTCCATTCAACTGGTCAAATAGATTATCGGCACATGGAAGAGGATATTAGTTCTTCACAGTCTTCTAATTAAAATTCCATAAATCAACACATAAGAAAAATGTTCTATCAGCCTTCTTAGAAAAAAGACTAAATAACCCCAAGGGGATTTACATGGATGGATAAACCCCATATCTATCAACTCTTCCAACTGAGTCTTGATATCTTCAGGCTATGTTGGTTCCATTCTATACAATGGAAATAGAATCCAAATCAGTCCCTAACATGAGATCAATCATAATATCCACATATCTCTTAGGTGGAATCCCAAAGGTTCCTCAAGAAACACATCCTAGAACCTGTCCACTTTGGGTGGAAAGAAATCATTCATTATTCCCCCATCATCCAACAACAGACTAGAATCTTGGGTGGTGATCACCCCATGTTATTGATGAATTGGCCATGCACCACCCACCTAGATATCCCAGTATCCACTATGAATATAATTTTCACCCTTAGGAGATGTAAAGTTCACTATCTTATGGTTAAAATATACGTGTCGTGGTATGCCACTAACCATTCCATACCCATAATTAGGTAAAATACTAACATATCTTGAATGTAAGTATCCCATAAGAAACAATACTCCCCATCATTGAGAAAACTGCCTTTACATCAATATATGTCTCATGACCATTCTCCCAAAGATATATCAATCATCATAACCCCGCTCGGAAAATCTAATGTTAGGCTCAACCCATTCAAATGATGTGTAGATATGACAGAATGAGAGGAACCATTACCAAATAAGGAACTAGAAAACATATAATCTATTATAATAGTACCTATAAATGTCGATGGTCCAGACTTGTTATCCACAAGTATAGGATAAATTGCTTGCAACTGTCATACCCCTCTTCTTTATGATGTAGATTGACACCCCTAAGCTGAACCGCTCCATTGATATGGGTTCTTTTCCTTGAAGAACCACATCTACTGCATCTACATCCATGTCTATTAGAACACCAAATTCTTGGCTAATATAATGTATAATATCTCCTTCTAGCAGACAGATTCTGATTAGATACCAAATCATTACCCATCTATCATGGGTTCCTACTAATCCTATATAGATTAACAATCCTTCTATAAGTTTATAAATCTTTTGGTGGTGAGGGAAAATTTGTACAAAAGGGGTTACACATACCACTTTAGTGGAAAAGTAGTCAGGTAAGATACCGAGTAATTGTTCCTTCCCCCTGACCACTCATCTTTCCAAAGATCTAGTCAACATTCTCATAATGGTTCTTCTGGCCCTATAAAGATACTCCTCCTGATCATGCCACATAAATCATCTATCCTCCAATAAAATCATATTTTAGGTTCCCCTAAAATATGAGAGGCTGATCCACCACTTTATAAAACTTTTTTTGGTCAATTATTATTAACATGGGACTTAATCACACATTTTATCTCGTCCAAAAAAGTAACTTTTCGTAACTATATCAAGATCTATAAATGCTAAAAAAAATTGTGCAGGTTAGTAAATAGACTAGATTATTCCATCACCAACATACTCCCCTATTTCAACCACATGAACACAACTTCTCTCTTATACATTATTGTATCTAGAAAAAAGTCCTCGAAGAAATTCTCCAAAAGGTCCTTCCATACCATACCATCTATCTAGCCTATCCGATACTAAACATCCAATATGCTCTTCACTAATCCTTATAACATATAAGAATATAACTTGACTGTATTCTTAGTAAGAGTCTCTAAATGGTCTTCTATTTTTTGGATATAATTAATACAGAACTCAACTACCTCAAGTCCACCCTCTTTGGTGAAAGTTGAAGGGTATAGTAAATAAAATTCTTATGTGAGGCTAGACTTTATATTCACAACTCGGTATGTGTATCTCTCTATAAACTACCTTAAATGACTAATTTTATCATGGAATTACTCTCCATATCCTTTACCTGGCACTATCGATGACTCAGGTTCCATTAGTAGAGGATCATTTCAAGCCAAATCATCCTATCAACCAATCCAAAAACATACTGGGAGGAATATCAATACAATTCCAAACACATCCATTAGGACAATTTCACAACCATAACACATTTAACAATATTGATTCACATAAGGACATAACATTTCATCCCCCCGTTTTCCACCAGAAGGTCAAAAAATGAGGCACTATCACCACCCTTAACCATCATACACCAAGGTTATGGTTAATAAGGGTAAACACATTTGAATTTACCAGTTTGTCATTATACACAAAATTTATCACATTTTTTTTAATTTGACAACCTTCAGTTCCATATCACACACCATTTTCAGTTCAATTACATTAGAAAGGAAAAAAATTAATTTCAACAACTTACCCAAAATCCATTTTATTGTGAGTCCATAGAAATGATGCATGACACAATAATTCATGACTTCGAAGAATGATGCATGCATACATGAATCCTATACCATACAAGGACCTGATTCAAATCATAGAAAACATCGTAAAAAATATCACATCACACAACAAGTGCATCACTTAAGTTAAAATACCATCCAATCATAATAGTAAACAACAAAAAAAAATCTCCCCCAGGTACTTGACTTTTCCCCCATAAATGGGTTTGAAACTCCCATACATGAGTACATGTCCAAGGAATGACTCTTAAAAGTCTATTGTATACCTTTCTTAATGAGGAAGTAAAAATAAATATTAATAAAACACATTTGGTTCCACTTTATAATGTATTGACTCAGTTTTGACACACCGGTAACTCGAGTTGATAGGTGACATGACCTCAAGCATGCCTCCGCGCATGCCATAGGTTTCCAACTAGTAGTGTGGGCCTAATATATCAATATTGGGAGACTGTACCATATTCATTATAGTATCAAAACAATATGAATAACCAATAAATAGCTAATAGTAAATTACCAAAAATTAGAACAATACAAAAAATATAACTATCCGGTATCAAAAGATGAACCCAAAACAAAAATAGTATCTATCACTAAATAGTAGATATTTCATTCCAAATAAGTGTCATGTTCAAAAAATAAATCAAAAAATAACTACACTAAAAACTCCCCAAGTGATTCCCAACACCAAATCTGGTATCTTCATCCATGATCCATCCCGACTCAGCTATCTATTATATGGCCCTTACCCTTATCCAATCCTAGAACCATGAAGTCTTTATAGGTATTGATTAGACATCTTGAGTAGGGTGTTAGAACATATTAGTTGGCCACCACCAATAGATTATAAAAAAATATCCAGTCAATAATAGTGTATTCATATGTATAAAGAATTAAGTACAGTGTAAAAAAATAGTGATAATATTTAATTATTTTTTAATTAACCACATAAATCCCTTGGTTCACAATGACACTGACACTATCAACATACTATTTTTCATATGATATAATATAAACCATCTCCTAGGGATATATCATATCACAATACCATGGTTATCATTCATCATTTCATTTCAAATCATATGATGGCCAATTTGAACCATATTCTAATGGAAATATCATGGGAATAGAACATTATTTCTAATACCCCATTGGTATTTGGAGCCTACAATCCTATCTCACTCCTCAATTTCACATGGGTATTTGGAACCTCACTCCCTATACCATACTCTCTATCACATATGGGAATTTGGAGCCACAATCCCTACCTCATACTCCCTGAGACATATAGATATATGGAGCCACAATCCATGTCCCACACACACTAACACCAGTGGGTATTTGGATACTTGGTCCCTATCCCACAATCACTAACACATATATCAAAAATGTCACAATATTACAAAAATCAAAACTTCATATACATCAAGGATCTTCATTGTTAACCTTGTTTTCAAATATTCTAACTAAAGTGTATCTTTTCAATTTATCACAACAATGATAATTATTTATTTCAATCACATGGAATAATAAAAACAATTCATCATTTAACCATTTGTCGAAATTAAATCAAACAACCCTCTAACCATTTATGTTTTGGAAAATCCTCCACTTATTTGTATTATCAATTAAATTCACATCCCCACCCTTAACCAATTACAGAATATCATTTAATTTAAAAATTTCACAATACCTTCAATTGGACAATTAAAAAAATTCAATTAATTGACCAATCTCATAACCTCATTAATCAATCCATTCATTTTACCATTATTCACCAATTTCATAATCACAATTACCAAAATCAATTTTCCCATGTTCAACTAAATTCATAATCCCATGGAAAATAAAATAATCAATAATATGATTCAATTAGTTAATTAATTAATTAATTCAATTCTAGATTCATTTTACAAAATTACCAATTGAAATTCAAAAAAAATATGTGTAATATTAATTCAAGAATATGTGAATTGAAATTTAGACCACCTATGTAACATCCCGTCCATTTTTCCCACAATGTCCCATTTCACCCAAAATCCCCAATCACCACCAAATGGGTTTCCACCAATATTTTCACCTTATATTCCAAATTAATTTCAAGAAAAAAATGTCATTGAAAACAATGCCACAAGTTATAAAAAATGGAGTCAATAGAGAATATACATACCTTTAGGGTTCTGGAGAAATCGACCCACAAGAAACTGCACCAGAAATCTGGCAAATGTTCCACCCAAACAACTCCAAAATATCTTCCCTAACATAAAAAAGATTTAATCTCATAATTTAAAGTAACGAAAACCCTATATCTACATGAAATTTTTGTAGATCTAGATAACCAAGATAGATGAGAGAGATGATATACAGGGAACTAAAAAGAAACCATGAGAGATGACTTACCCAAGATGAACCACCTTCAAACCACTGAGAAACCCTTTCAGATTTCCTCCAAAAAGGATAGGAGAGACCCTCATGACATTGAGATCAAGGAATACTATTTGGGGTTCATATTTGAAGAGATAGAAGATAGTTAGGAAAAATCCCAAATAACTACATTTAAAAAATCTAATTTTAAAGGGCTGCACAGTTAGCTCACACGGTTTGATAAATAGTGCACTAACTATGCAGATTCTAGTGTCCGAACGGGGACAAATTGCATGGATACCAGAGGTTATTTCATGATTTCCTCTTATCAATCAGTGCAGCCTTAAAAAGGCCTCTAAACGATTCTAGAATCTTTCCAATCATTCCTAAATTCTCCAAAATATTACCCAACTCATATACATAAAAAGGTATAAACAAAGGTCACATACCTCAAACCTGTGGTGGTATATTCTCCCTAAAATTAGACATTCCATCCTCAAAAAGTAGATAAACTCCACTCTGTCGAATTATCTCAGGCCATTTTTCGTCCATCTCTTTCTCCTTCTCCGAATTTTCATCATAGATCTCACCATGCTTCCAAAAAACCCGAACTAAATTGATGATTTTAAAACATAATAACTTATCTTGGCTACACACAATCTGCACTAAAACATGTCGTAAAGAAGAATCTGGTATTATCTTAACATGATCCAAACGTATCACACAGTCATGATCCAATTAATACCTTTTCAACTGTGAAACTGGATACATATTGTGCACTGCACTAAACCATGGTGGAAAATCTAACTAACAATCCACCTCTCTAATCCGTTCAAGTATCTCAAAATGACCAATATTCTTTAGAGATAACTTACCCTACTTTCCAAACCAACAATGTCCCAACCTAGGACAGATTCTAAAAAATGCATTATCACCCACCTCAAATGACAACGATCATAGAAGATTGTCAGTATATGATTTGGATGTCTCTGGATTCTCTTTATCCTTTTCCCAATCAGCTTGATCTTTTCCATTGTCTCTTGGATAGGTCTTGGTCGAACTGTTGATGTCTCTCCCATTTCCACCAAACATAGTGGAGAAAGACATGGTCGACCATACAATACATCAAAAAGATCCATATGTATTGAAGCCTGATAACTGTTATTATAAGATAAATCCACCAACAGAAAGTTCATTAACACCAAAATCCATTACACAAGCCCTTATCATATCCTCCGAAGATTGTATCGTCCTCCCAGATTTTCCATCCTTCAAGGGATGATAAACCATGCTCATTGTCAACTATGACCCAAGGTATTCCAGAAATGATTTCCATAAATAAGATGGGAACCTTATATCTCTATCTGATACAATAAAAACTAGAACATCATGTATATTTACCACTTAAAATATATAGATTTTTGATAGATCCTCTATTGTATGAGATTCATGAATTAAGATGAAATGGCCTGACTTTGTGAGACAATACATAGTCACCCATATTGCATCGTTCTTCCTAACCATTCATGGGAGACCTAACACAAAATCCATCACTATTTGTTCCCACTTCCACACTAGAATAAGAAAAGATTTAAAAATTCATATTGGCCACTGATGCTGCACCTTGATGTGCTGACAATTCAAGCACCTCAAAATTATGTCGGCGACTTTCCTTCCCATATTAGTCCAAAAAAACTATACATTCAACACTTTATAATTATTCAGAATTCCAGGATGGACAAACCATCTTGGATGATGATAATCTATAATAATTTCCTTATGAAAATCCATTATTTATATCATCCAATTCCAGAAACACAAAACTGAATTCACATTCAATTCCCAGCCCTCAATAGTCTCCCCACCATTGAGTTCTGATCTCATCACCATACCCTCGCAATCTGATGGTTGTGCCTCTTTTACCATTCCTACCATGTCAGGAATGAATATAAATGGAATGAAGATTGCTCTATCACCACATTCCTCAAATTCCAACCACATGTCGGCAATGATCGATATCAACTTCCAATGATATAATGCTAGTTTCACCACATGAAGATATGATTTCCTACTTAATGCATCTTCTACCAAATTTCCCTTACCCTATGTGTACATTAAGTCAAAATCAAACATCTAGAGATACTCCATCTATCATCATTGCCTCAATTTCCAATCACATTGTGAGAAAATATGCTTTAACTATTATGATTGGTAAACAATATGAATTTTTAACTGAAGAGATAATGATGCCACATTTTCAATGCATGAACCACTGTCGCCGACTCCAAATAATGTGGTGGGTAGTTCTTCTCATGAAACCTCAACTGCTATGAGCCTTATGAAACCACATGACCCCCTGAATGATCACACACCCCAAACTTGATCCTGATGCAACCCAATACACCACCTACCATTTCCCTAGTTCTTAAAAAATCTAGATTTGTGTTGATATAAGGCAACCCTTTAGATCCTTAAAAAATTCTGACACTCCTCATCCAATTGAAATGGAACATAATTCCTTGTAAAAGCTATCATCAGTGAGGCCAATCGTTTGAAATCACGAACAAAATATTGATAATAACTATCTAGGCAAAGAAAACTTCACATTCAAAAAAATATTTGGTGGTTTCCAAGAGATAACAACCTCTATCTTTTATCGAGTCAACTAAATCACCCTTCATAGAAATAACATGGCCATGGAAAAGAACCTCCAGTATCCAAAAGTCACACATTGACAATTTGGAATACAACTAATGATACCATAAGTCCCCTAGCACTATTTCTATGTGCTGCTCATGATCCAAACCTTTCCTTGAATATACCATAATATCATCAACAAATACCACCACAAAAAAATATATATATTTCAGAAATATCCAATACATTAATGCCATGAACACTGCTAGTGCATTCATTTATCTAAATGGCATAACCATATACTCATAATGACCATATCTACTTCTCAAAGTTATTTTGGGATTATCTTCTTTCCTCGCCCAAAGTTGATGATATCTTCTTTTCAATTCAATCATGGAGAACAACTAATATCCCCTCCACTGGTCAAACAAATAATCAATTAATGGAAGTGTATATAAATACATTATCATAACCTAATTCAGCCTATGATAATAAACAAACATCCTCAAGGTCTATCTGCCTTTTTAACAAATAATAGAGGTGCTTCCCATAGAGACGTGCAAGTCTGCATGAACCCTTTGTTTTCTAACTCTTCAAACTGCACTTTTAATTCTCGAAGTTCTATTGGTGCCATTTGGTATGATGAATGTGAGATAGGACTGACCCATGGAAGGAGATCAATTGTAAAATCCACTTCTCTCATGGGTGGAAACCCAACAAATTATTTTGGAAATACATCCATAAACAGATCAACAACCATGAGAGGAACTATTTTCTAAACACCTTCTACTAATTCCAATGACAAAGCTACTAAATGATATGAGATCATTCCAACCTCCAGTGTCAACAAACATGTTGCAACTTAATTTTCATTATTCTCCCCTCTAAAGTGGCATTCAAGACCATCCTCCACCATAAAACTAACTACTCACAAATAGAAATTAATGTGGGACTAAAATAGTGACAACCAATCCATTCCTAGGATTATATCCTGAGAATCTATTTCAAGAACTGAGAAATCCCACATCAATTTAATTTCTCCATAACTAAGACACATTATCTATGCAAGAAGGTTCAATACTCTCTTTTTCCCAGAAGAGTTTGATATTCTAAAACTGAAGGTTTCTTTCCATAGTCTAAACCAGAATACAAACAACATGTGAAATAATAAAATAATGGGAAGAACTCATATAAAAAAAAGCTTGAATCATGGTGGAATTTAAAAGAACCATACCTCACACAATGGATGGTAACGATTGATCATCCATCATAATCTGTTCATCTCCAAACAACTTCTTGCTTCACACAATCTACAATTTTTTACCCTACTGGGGTGTCATGGTATTTCTAATGTCACAGTGAATAACTGTCACACCCATGAACTTTTATTAAATTCATTATTCATTTAATTTCCATTCCCGGGGTTTTTGGGGGTATACCACTAATTTTGGTGAAAATGGTGCGTTTTGAAAATTTGGTCCAAATCGTGAGCCCAATTCCAGATTTTAAAAAAAAATTCGTTTCTTTTATAACTCCTTCATTTTTTACTATTTTATACCCATTACACTTCCCAATTGGCTCAAATGATATATTAAAATCACCATATCCCTTTGGACCACATATAAATCAAAAATCATGATGGATTTGGGTTTTTGATTAAGGTAATGGGCCTGCCCGTAAGCCCATTTCCGGCTTTAAATTATTTTATTAAATTTTCCATATCTGATTCATTTTTTTTCCTGTGATCTTACCTCCCTCTCAAATCAAATATCCCGGGATCACCCCCATTATATTTTTTGCAATTTTGGAGCTCATGTGTAACATGAATTAGGGCGGACTATCATACTCTTTCTCAAATCGACCAGATTTGATGAGGTGAAATGAATCTTTCATAAATCCATCAATTTTCATCCTTTACCCCCATTTCAGTCCCCACATGACCTAATATGACACCTTAGAACCTCCATACCAGTTTTGGGTACTTGGAGATTCAAATTTTGGGGGATTTAGGGTGATCTCTTCAATATTTCTGCAACTAAGTATTTCTCTATTTGATTTCTCCTCTTTTCATAGGGTTCCATCCCTCTTTCATGATGTTCCAAAGCATCCAGAACATAGGGTTTGTACCTAGGGTTTAACCATGAGTGTTTTTGGTGAAGATATGTGGTCTAGGGCTGGATTTATCATCCTAGTGGTGTCGTGTTGGTGCGGTTGATGTTTCACACCATGTTTTGAGGGATTCAACAATTTCAGAATGTGATTCCGTGGGTAACCATTTAATGATGAGTTAGTTTGATTGATTAAATAATTTTTCATGTTACTTATATGATTTTAATTATGATAAAACAATTTTTGGTATCAATAGTAAAGCATTTGGTATTAAAGTTACATTTTTGTTTGAAGTGTGTATTTTTCAAATGTATTTCATGTGTTATCTCTTGTGGTAGTTTTGTAAAATGTGGAAGTGATTTTTTAGTTGTTGAAAGGGGATTCCAATTTTTTTTGGTTAATGATATAGTGTCATGTGGGCCTAAAAAGTGGGGGGTATTTTGATGGGTTTTATATGTATAACCTTGTTATATTCCTTGAAAGTGTTTTATGAATTTGTGTGTTCTCATGGGTATCTTTTGTGATATTGTTCAAGGTGATTATATAACATTTGAAAGTTGATTACTACATGTTTATTGGGATTCCAATTCTGTTTTGTTAGGGGATTGGTCTGCTTTTGGATTAAAATAGGTTTTTGCATTGGGTTTTATGTGAAAATCTTGGGTATACTCCTTATAATTGTTTTATGAATGTTTTGAATGGTTTATTGAGTTGTGTAAGTGGTGAAACTATATCAGCCAACTGTTTTGGTAGGAGTATATTTTTAAAAGGTCCATTTAATTTTTGAAAAGGCTATTATGTCATATGTATCATCTTGGAAATGATTTATTAATGTTTTTGAAGGAGATATTGATGTGTTAAAGTGATGTGAATGTGATGTGGGCTGTTTTGTGTGAGTGTGATGTGAATAATTGAAATTTTTATTATGAAATGAGTGTTATGTGCCATGTTTGTGGTTTTTTATATGAGTTTCAATATCTTATAATTGTTTTATAAAATTGTTTAATGGTTTTGTGGAAGTGTTGAAGAACTGGGAAATGTGTTGTGGGTTATTTTGGTGTGAGTCGGATTTCAAAATAATTTTGAATGAAAAATGGACTTTTGTGACTTGTGTGGTTTACATATGGGCTGTTGGCTGAATTTGTGATGTGGAAATGATATTTTCATTTTCAATTTATATTTATTAACTTCTGAACTTGTTTTAGCAGAAGGGGAAAACCTGGGTATCTAGGTGGGTGGATGTGTACTAGTATGCTAGTGAATCCGTGGGGTTTGTCCTCAGTTTCACATAGCAAGACTGACCCTTACAACTCTATCTAAACTATGATGATGATGATTTGGGACCACTAGGTTATCGGTATGTTCCCTACTAGTGGATCTTTCACGGGAATAGATATTTGTGATTGTTACTCTCACCGAGATACGAGGTACCTGGGACCCACATCTAGCTAGTGCCTAGGGGTTAATTCCTATTGCTTGTGGTCATTAGTTAATTTATACTTAAAGTTGGCATACGGTACATTTGGATGGAAAATTTAGTATCTTTTTTGTTTATTTTAAAAGTGTTAATCCTTTAAAATAGCCCACTTGAATACTGTTCTTATTCAATGTTGCATCTTTTAGAAATTGTAACTAGCTTTTCATGTTTTTTAAAACATGCATGCTTCTCCTCTTTAAATGTTTATAATATAAAATCTATTAGTGGTGGTATCCTAATGGGCTTTTCCTCACACCCCACTTACACCATTGGGTGTAAGTAGACTATATTATTTTGTGTCACAGGTTTGGGTACAGGTTTTATGCCATTGGTTAGGGTTTTTAGCAGTTCATCATGATGTAGTGTCGTGGAAATGGCTTGAGGGTGGTTCCTATTTCCATGTGGAGGTTATTGGGATGAAATTTTAAGAGTTTTTACCTTTTTTATGGTCTTCAAACATTGTTTAAAATTGTGTAATTCAGTTCTGAATTTTAGTAAAAGATGTTTTGGTTTGAAAAATCCATATTTGATTTCATGGATTCATTTGTTGTTTTAAGTATAAAAACTTGGGTAAATCATTCCCAATTTTCAGTTTTTGATACCCAAAAACTTGTGCCAGACCATGGGGATCAGGAACACCCTTCGGGACTTGCCACGGGTCATGTCGGGTGCCGGTTTTGGTGGTGACCAGATTCGGTTCGTGACACTAACCTGGCTTTGCTGACGAGAAGTATGCTGCTTCCCTTTCCCTCTCAAGGGATAATATGCCTGCGACCACTGAGGAGTGTCAGGAATACTTGAACTCAAAGAATTACAGTAATACTATTGAAGATGACCCATATACTTATTATCAGTACACGGCCTAGGTTATTCCATACAATCCCACTTAATGTGGCCCGTAGAACCACACAAGAAAACATCCTAGTATACTATGAATCTTTAGAAGGAGGTTCACCAATCTTATCATCCGATTTTGGGCCCTAGTCCCACCCTAGAAAAAAAATGTCCCTCATCCTCTTAATTATATTGTTATAGTTCCCACTATTTCCCGTGGGTACCAACATACTCCCCCCGCCTGTAGCCCCCAAAAGATCACACTCATCCACTGTATCTCTATTCTCCATCTCTATGTAACCATTTAAACACAACTCTGCTATCTTGGAATGCATTTACTACTTGAACCCATCTTAAAAAATTCATGCCTTCACCGATGTACTACTCACCACCTTAGGAAAAAACATCATTAAGTTCATAAACTTAGTGGAATATTCCGTTACCGAGAGGTTCTCATGCTTCAAATGGAATAAATTCATTGTGCACTGAATTCTGAATGTATGAGGGTAGAATTATTTATTAAACATGTTCTCAAAACCCTCCCCTATCACACCTTAGTCTATCCCAGTTTGGACCACCAACTCCCACCAATTAATAGAATGATCTTTCAACATGAATATGGATAAATTCGATTTCAACTCTCTCAGTGTTCCCAAGAATTCAAATATCCTATTTAGTCTGTTCAGCCATGCTTCTGCCCTTTAGGGCCCTGAATCACCCCAAAAAATGGGTGGATTATTTTTTTAAAAATGATCCACAAGATCCACATTCTTTTTTTTTCATCCACTTTATTCCCACTTTCAACATCTTGGAAATCTTTCACTATAATCTGAACTTTCTACTGGTTCACCTAAGGCTCAAGTGCAACCACATTTTCAGCAGCCTCCTCTAGTTGGTCACTAGGATGCCTACTCAGTGCCATTTATATGAATAGAAAACAACTTTAAGTCCCATACCCATAGCAAGAAAAGGACTATGATTCAAATTCAATTACATGACAACTATCAAAACCAAGATTTCCTTAAGTTCACATTTCCCATGTTTAACTATTATGATAAATTCACTATGTTTTGATAGTCGACCCATTTTCAAAATTCCACAACCTTTCACATTTCAAATCTGAACATTTGAAATAATTACTAGATTCTCTACGCATCCATATATTTAGAACACAATATAAGTATTTATACCAAATGAAATATTCATCCCAGAGGAAAATCAATTCTACCATGCATTCCATGATCATCACATCGGCTACACACACGTCAAAGATATATCTAATTATTACAAGTCTCTCTAAAAAACGTATGTACCCAACTACTTGGTAAATAGAGTTTGAACATAAAAGGGTTAGTAACGACCTTTTATTCTATACATTCCATGTTCCGACAATCATATTCCGTGCAACCATCTTGACTCAAAGAAGGGATGGAGAAAGAATGTCAACACCAAGACCAAGAATCAATGCTAAAGGACTGAACAACTACTTCCACATGAAAGCCAAGGACTAAAAAAATTGATACCACTTCTAACATCCCACCCCATTTTGAAACAATATCTCATTTCACCCAACATCCACAATCATCACTAAATGTGTTCCCACCATGATGTTAACCTCATATTGACTATTAATTTCATGTAAAATAAATTAATTGCAAACAATGCCTCAATTTCTAACAATTTGGAGTCAATAGTGAATCCACCTACCGTTAGGGTTCCAGAGAAATCGACCCACAAGAAACCACACCAAAAATCGAGTGAACATGCCCCTGATACCACTATAGATTCTATTTACTAACATAAAAAATCAATAATCTTATCATTTAAGGTAACAAAAACCCTAGATCTACATGCAAAAGATGTTGATCTAGAAAACTAAGAGAGAGGGAAGAGAAGATCTAGTGATAACAACCATGAAATTAATAGAGAAGACTTACCCAAGATGAACCACCTTCAAACCACCAAGAAACCAATACAATTTTCTTAAAAAAAGGGTGGGGGATACCCTATATCACTTTAGATCATGGAATCCTATATAAGGATCATATGGGAGGAGAAATGAGAGAGCTAGGGAAAATCTTGACTAACCCTGTTTTATAACAACTAATTTTAATGAGCCACATGTTTAGCATACACTATTTGACAAATTGTGTGCTAACCATGGGGATGTTATTGTCTGAATAGTGAAAAATCGCATGGTTACTTGGGATTCTTGCATGGTTTAATTTAACTATTATCAAATCATACAGCCGTAAAAAGGCCATCAAAACACTCAAAAACCTTTCCATACTCTCCCAAACTCACCTAAACATTATAGAAACACTAATTATACATAAAAAGGTATAAGAAATTTTATATACTTCGAATATGGGGTTCTACAACCTACTTCATGATTGTTGACGGAAGCTTGCTAATAGAAATCCCAAAATTGAAGAGGAACTCTCAATTTCACAATAGAGAACAAGATATAAATCAAAAACATAGATTCAAAATAAAACTGATTGTGTCTAAAAAAACCTTGATCTATATCCATTAACAATGGAAGAAAACATCCCATCATAGTATTAATTAAATATGGGAGAGATACAGTAAATCAATTTGGACAAGAATTCCTTCCCAGGAGAGGGGATGATTCTTCAATATGGTCATTGATTCATCACCAAAATAGTTTTTACGGAATTGGAATCCATCCAAAAGCCTCAAATAAAGATCTAAAACATTTAGGGTTGAGTTGGGATGAATCTTGGAGAAGGAAGGGGGTTTCAAAAATTTGAAATCTAATTTTTAGAGGATTAAATCATGTTCATATGGTTTTCTAGGTAGGGGAACACATATTTCCAAACTCTGTTCCCTAACCACACCCTTGTCTTGTGAAGGTGAATGTTTACTCTTAAGAAGGTGCATATTTTGAAAAAAAATTCACTGACTGTGCAATCCCTCCCTATATATGGTTGTAGAGTTTGTGGGGGCAATTCGTACAATTTTGGGAAAAATGTGTGCCAACCACAAACGTCCCATAACCCCTAAAAATAAAATTTCATCCAAAAACACCCAAGATAAAACCCAAACAAAATATACTAAAAAACGTAAAATGGGTACCTTAAAAGAGATTGAGACACCTCCATAAAAAGGCCATCATATAACACTGATGCACAAAGTAAGATTACTTAGATTCAATAATTTCAGCAGGCTAGTAGTGAGTGAAAGATTATGAAATTGTTATATGAGATGCACATTGAGGTGTAGTATAGTAAAGGGGAGGATTTTATTTTATCCTTATCTATGACCTCTAACCTACTAGATAGAGTGATAATGAGATGGATTTTAGATTCTGAGGGCCTAGTCTTATGGGAGAGTGTGCTATGTGAGGATCTACATCCTGGTTAGACTGTAAGTGAGGATGAGGATCTATGTATCCATGGTCCCCTATGGGTTCTGGAATACATACATGAGGAGCTAATGTGAGTGTTTCATGCCTCATCTGAATCATCTCAAATCGGAGTTACCATGATGTATCTTGATCTATGTCACCAACATTGGTTTCTAGGGATGAAACATAAGGTAATTGGTTTTGTTATGAGGTATTACACCTCTCAGTAAGTGAAGGCCTAACATATGACACCATCCAATATTTTATGTCAGTTACCTACCTGTGAGTAGAAATAGGATTTTGTCACAATGGATTACATGATTGGTTTATCGAGGTCACCCTGAGGTAGTGATGACGTTTGGGTTTTTCTGGACATTCTCATAATGGTTTCACATTTCATGAATATTACGAAGACCTCTAGTGTCAATGAGCTTGGGAGATTTTATATCCATGAGATAGTACAGTTTCACGGGGTTACATGAACTATAGTTTCAAATAGGGTTTTCTGTTTTACATCTTATTTATAGAAGAGTTTGTAGAGGGACCTAGGTAAAAAGGTTCTTCTAATCACATCATACCACCCTCAGACTGATGGATATTCATAGTGTATGATACAGGTGCTTGAGGACATACTATGAGCATGAATATTGACTTTTTGGGGGCTCATGTGAGATACATATACCCATGGTTTAGTTTACCTACAATAATAGTTATCATATATATATATATATAGATGGAACCTTATGAGGATTTGTATGATAGGTTATTCTGATCTCCCCTATGAAAGTTAGAGGTAGGAGAGGAAGCTTTACTTGGACCACAACTTGTGAAGGAGACTTTTAAGGTCCAACTGGTTAAGAAGTAGATGAATAATGCGCAGTATCAACATAAATCATACTCTGGTCGCTGCATATTACCTCTAGAGTTCGAGTTCAGGGATCATGACTTTTTACGTATCACATCTAAGCTATGACATAGATAGATCCAGATACATGGTAATATGTCACAATGTAATTTCAGGCCATTAGAGTTTATGGAGAGAGTTGGGTTGATAAACTATGATTTCTATTTACATCAAAGGTATTGGTACTTGCTCTGCATCATCCATGTATCTTAGTTATGCCATTATCATTTAGAATTGTATCACATTATACATCATGAGAAGGTGAAGTTACAGGTTGGTGCATCCTTTTAAGAGCATCCTATTAAAATCATTAATAGGTGCATGAAGGTTTTATGTGGCTAGTATGTTCCTCTAGTATGAGTTCAATGAACGAATCACTATTTTGATTATGAAACATTGGATAGGGAGGCAGAAATATGTTCTCAATGGTCATAGTTATTCTCAGATGAATCTTGACCACCCTTTGGAGGAACATCGGGTTCTAATTTCACAAATGGGGGAATATTGTATGATCCTAGGTCTTCATATGTGGTATATATGTCATTAAATTTGATTTAAATTCTTATTTATGACCTAACGTGAATTCCATTTGAGGTTATGTGGGTAGCGAGGTGTCTGGGAATTGTTTAGATCCCGCAAAACTTCATTTTTGGAAAATATGGAAGACCGCACAATTATTAGATTCTGTGTGTGATATGATTCATGGTTACTACTAAATGGGTGATACATGGGCAGAAGTAAAGAGGATACCACATGATTTTTCAAACTATGTAGATAGAGGTGAATTCCATTACAAGAAACCTTCTTTTTATAGCTGATCCGAATTGAAACATTTTTGCATGGCATGTCGAACTATGTGTATTGATTGTTTGGGTTCCCCCTTATCATAGAAGAGGGTGCACGGTTGACACATGTTATGTCCAACCATATAGCTAAACCATTCATCCCCAGAATTCTTGAGGAAATTAAAAATTTTCCTATTAAGGGTTATAACCTAAAATATAATTTCATTCTTCTTTTGTGGATTGTAGTGGATGTGTGGGGGATCCTCTAGAAATCCAAAACATATGATTGGATCATGTTCCCCCATCTAATCTTTAAATCGAGTGATGTTATTATTTTTGGATTCCTATCGGTGAGTAATCCCTTCTTTTTATTCCATTCGTCATTTAACATTGGATCGATGGAGTTATTTAAGAGAAGCTAATATTCCCTATTTATAGGTTCTTTGTAAATTATTCAATTTTCTCCAAATTTGAGTCAGATCATGAGATGATATTGGATTATAACTATATTAAGGACCTATGGTAGGTGGTATATACTTTTCCCTTGAGTTTTGGTTCTTCATAGATATATTTTTAATTGTTCTTTCCACTTAACATTCCAGTAGCACCCAGATAACGAAATGAGTAATTGAATTTAATTTAATGGATCATGTTAAGGATTCCCTTTGGAAACTTTGAAATGTGTTGGTGGTTTTTTCCCCAACCAAGGTCACCCATAGGGTGTGCCATGTGAATTTACTTTGCCCATTCCATTGTTAGGAAACCAACACGGAGATTTAGGGCTTGACTAGTTAGAGGATGCCTGTTAATAAATGAATTCAATTAAATTGGTCAAATTAAATATGGTTCTCTTAACTTTCCCTATGTTAACATATGTTTTTAGATTTAATTTCATGAATGGATTGTTTTAAATTGTTGAAATGATTGGGTAAAATCATAGAATGTGAATGGGTTGTAATTATTATTTGAGTGATTAAACTCATGTTATGAAATAGTAATTGATTTGAATGATGAATGATTCCAAAGGAAACCATTGGTGTGCTATACCATGTGTCATGATATTAGAATATAAATATTTAGACCTATATGCTCCTTGGATTCTAATTCCATGGGATTCCATGGGCCTTTCTACCCCTTGGATTCGTTTTGGGTGGGCTCATAGTAGAAATTTTCAGTTAAGATTATCCTTGGAAACAAATTAAATCCAAACAGAAATTCCATAGAGATGATCTTGGGACTCAATGAGGATTCCTTGGTCCTCTATACCTTGTACCTGGCATTATAGGGTCTGATATTTTTAATTTTACTGCACGACCATAGTGAAGGTGACATGATTGATTATACAGATCAACCATGTAAAATGTGACACTTTTGAATATATGGAAAGGATATGGTTTGTATTATTTATAGATTATATTGAATTTCCATGGGTTTTATGATATGATGTGTATAAGGCATGGTTATGGTGTTTACTTCCTTTTTCTAACTATTTCCTAGTTATAGGAACATGAAAATAGTTTTTTAGGGGGTATGCGTGTCTTGACATTATCACATTGCCTATTTAATTTGATTCATGGGAAAAGAAATTTTATTGTATTCATATATAATATATACACTACACTATAAGTAATCTTATATTACACAACCATGATTTGTTATAGACACCTTGGGTGGTGACCTACTTGGATTGTATCTCGTAGTCTGTTCGGGCCACCATTGGGTACCTGGAGAAACTTTATGGATACAGGTATGGAACGAGGTAAGAAACAATAGTTTGATGCTTTACGTTATACCAAGCATAAGAGAAGGGGAGAAAAATACCAAGCTGAGGCTCTTGATTCTAGCTAGTATAGTTTTTGGTCATTTGGTTATTTTGATATATTTATCATAAAAATTACATGTATATATTTTTTGGTTTCTTTGTAGAGACAGAAGAAGTATCATCATCATTGTGTATGAGATTACCCCTTGAATATATATATATATATATATATATATATATAGATATATCTTTTTATTGTGTACCTTTTTCTCATTGATTGACTACATACTCTATTGTTTGTATGTTTACTACCACTATGTTACACTTTCACAAGAAGGCATATTTTCCACACAGACACACCCTAGCCCCTCACTTCTAGTCAGAAGCCTCTTGAATTTGGGTAGATGAGATTAAGGCCTTGTTTCCAATCATGATTAGGGAACCATTTAGTGGAATCCTACTTCATGATGTTACGATACCATACTACATATGGCTAATTGTCCTGCCCCTATATTTCTCAATGTTTGACAAATATAACAAAAATAGTAAGGAAAAGGGAATCTATCCTCAATGTTGTATCCATAGGCTCACAATAATATCATTATTCTTAAGTAGGACTACTATTTAATCCATGATATGATAATATATCTACTGGTTATGGATGGGAGAAATAGGTTTCTAATGGTGGGAGTGAGGTTTTGAATTACCTGTATGAGTATCACCTACAAACTGAGTGGATGTTTTCTAATAAATAGCCTTATACGAAAAACCTTAAGTATTCATACATTCACTTATATGTTATGAAATGCAGGGGATAATGTTTCATTTTGATAAAAATATTGTAACTATAAACCTACCATATTATTCAATGACTTTAATTTAAAGAAACACATATAAATAATAAGATTTAGAAGGGAACATGAATTCTAATAATTAATGTTTGGCCACTATGTAAACAATTGATAGTATCATTATATCATAACATCTTCCCTTTGATATATAAATTTAAAAAATATATTTTTAATGGGAAATATGCATGATATCCTCTATCGTGGAATAAAAATACTCCCATATAATTTATTTATAGTACGTCACATGCTAGGAAACATTATAGTATATCACTTTTAATGAACAACCTTCCATAAACCCTATTATACTTTGATCCATTTTACTATATATTATCATGTATACAATAACATGTTAAAATATATCAAAGATTAATTTTGGATATATTTCAAAAAAGTTTTAAAAAATAGCATAAACATTACCTTATATCCCATAATATAAAATACCTTTTGAAAAAATAATCCAAAATTACTTTTGGATTAAATCTAAAATAATTTTAGAGAATATATATGATATAAATTCAATCCTCATTTTGAGAAACAAAAATTGTTCCTCCATTGGAATTTATAGAATTATCAACTATCTGAATGACCATATTTATATATTTATTTCAATAGAAGACTCTAGAAAAGAATCAATTTAACTTAATCTAAAAAGGGATTTAGAGTGATATGTATCACACATATGTATCTGTATACTTCTGTTCACTAGCTACATCATATTCAATAATGAATTCTCATATAATCCATTTATCTAAGAAAATGAGTGGTTATGGGACAAGGAGTATTTTAATACCATATGAAAAAACCCAAATGTTCTTGATTCTAGGAGTATAGACTAAGAAGGTCGATGAATACGTCACATGAAATTTACCTTTATGTATTATCACATTACTTGACACATAAATGAATTCATAATAATTTGATCTCTACTATTTGTGCATAAAAATAAACTTCCTTAGTTGAGGCTCTATATGACACACTCATCATAAAATAGGAAAAATCACATCTTGGATAATCTCTAACCAATGACATGCTAACCAATATACACAACCACACCCTAATTGAATAAGCCTCACGTATTTTATAAGAAATATATTGAGGTATAAATTTTATCCTATAAGGTATCTTTATAAACACATGTAGTGGGGACTCCAAATATGATTCATACACCCCTTTTATACCAAATACATGGTTTATACAACACTATGGGGAATATTTTTCTCGAATATAAGGTACAAATCCATTTTTATGCCTCAAAATTATATTCTAAATCTCAATAAAATAATAATCTTTATTATATCCTTAAAATTTAATTATTATATATAAAATTTCATGAATAAAATTAGTTATTAATAACTAAATGTAATATTTTTTGAGGTCAAATATCTTTACACAACATGAATTATATATTAATATATACATATATTCAACCTAGGTGGAAGAGGGATAAAGTTGATATTTCATTCTATATATCATTATACATTTTATATTCATAAAATCCTTTTATAATACTTAACAAAACCATACATAGGTTCTAATCTAGAATATCACATAGGATATACTTCCTTATTAGCCTTATGTTATCTACACTATAATGGGTTTTTAAACACATATCTCCATATAATTCCTACAGCATATCTATGCGACCTTGTGATAAAACCCTACACAAAATATATTTTTTAGTTACATTTGATGAAGAAAGAATTTATGAATAATAACCTGAGTAAGGAACCATATTCCTATTCTTTAACCCCTTAAAATCGTCACTCTCATTAACTACACTCTATTCCATGATAGCTGTACATATCATATTTTTTATATATAAGAACTATATCTAAGTACATCATTATCATCATCCATTTTTACATACTATAAAAACGTTTTATAATGAAATATAATGGAACTATTTTGATAATATCATAAACTCTTTTGAGATATAGTATTATATTATATGATATTTCATCTTGAATAATACTTTTTTATTTTACACTGAACATCTAAAAGTCCAAACACAATCTCACTTGCCTCTTAGACACTGTATTCTATTCAAAATATCAGGAAAATATACAAAAAATCCATTGTGTTTAGGAAATAAAAATTATTTCCTTAGAGTATGAATATTTAACAAATAAAACAAACCATATATATATCATATAATATTTTAGGGGTTTGGAGAAATTTTATTAACAAGAATATTATTCTTTAAAATAATCTATTTATATTAGTGAAATCCAAACACTATATACTTTTAAAAATATTTGGATAAACACTTTTATCCTAAATAAAACAAGTCTATCTTTTTTTTCTTTTCAATTATTTTATTTAATCCAATGAAACATATACCAATTGTAACACCTCATTATTTTTATAATAAATATAATTTTTAAACCACATTTCCTTTCATAGAAATAAAATGGGATAACGATAAAAATACTTTAAATAAATTCATTCAAGCATGATATATATTCCATTATATTAAAATATTTTATTTAGATACTATTTAAGCTATCACTTGAATCAAAGATACAAGATCTATTAATTCATTCATTGATTTTGAACTTCTATATACTCAAAAAAATTAAGAGTACATTTATTATCACATAAGTTTCAGAACCAAAGATTTTTTCCTAGAACACGAGTTCCTAAAAAGGATATTCCATGGAGTTTCAAAAACACCATAAATTATTCTAGAAAATATAATATTTTCAATCATCATTCAATATTCAAGAAAACTCTTTTTGTATTATACAACTTGGATTAATTCTTAAGAAAATATTATTGGACTATTCTAATTAGCTTTCCTCTTCTGGTTTAAAATTTTACCAACTAGTACTCACAAAATAGAACTAGAAACTAGAAAAAATAATCTCAGTTCGTCAATTCTAAATAATTTATGAATATTGAGTAAAAGTTTCTAAAACATATTCATAGTTTTATAAAATATTAATAGATTATAACTATTTCAATTCCATTTCTATAACTAGACTCATGAAAATATATAGCCTCACCAAGTCAAGAACAATCAATCATAATGAGTATATGAGGGGAGACTAACTTTAATTTGGTAATATTGTATCTAATTCCTTTAATACCTCTTGTAATTCATTTTATACATCTCATATACATCAAGATTAAATTGTTGAACAACATAAGTAGTTTTTTAGGGTGGCATTTCTATTACACATTGAATTTATTTGACTTATGAACTTTTCATAAGTTACCAATCTTAGGAGTTTGTTATATTAATATTATCCTTTTAAGGTAATAATTTCAAATTTCTTTTTGATGATGATGATCTTATCTTTCAAAAAAAATAGAAATATTAGAATCAAGTTTTACATTAATTTTATTAGGATGTTTATTGTAACGCCCCGACCCCAGTTACCCAGAGTCAGTGCATTATTACATAACGTTGGCATGATCACAAGAAAGATCAAATCTCGAAAGACCGATTGGTTTAGTAGTCTTGGAAACACTAGATATATTCATAAGTCTTACATTACATCATAAAATGAAAAACTACTACAACAACATATTGTCTCCATAATCCACACTCATATCCCAACATAATATCCCTGCAGGTCATTCATAATTTACTTCTTCACTTCCTGGGAAAAATAAAACATAGAAAAGGGGTGAGCTCAAATGCCCAGTAAGGATAAAAATATAGCGGAAACTTTCATAAATAAGAATAAACATTTAAGGCAATGTATAACTAAAATGAAATCCTTTTAAACTTAAACTTTTAACATAGTATGGCATAAATAAAATGAAATAATTCCATTTACTTATTCACATGGTTATTCTACTAATCGAATAATCACATGAAAAATCAATAACCACTTTCATAATGATGGAATGCATAATGCCAGACTATCATAACCACATAGCCAAGGCCTCGTTCCAAGACTACAAATAAGATTTTGTCAAGGCCTTGTGACAAGACACTAGTTTGTCTCATGAGACCTACCGATGCAACGAGGAGCTATAGCGGGCTCCACCCGTCACATATTAAGTCCAACGCATTCCCATATGAAAAGGTTTAAACATAACATAAACATTCATATTAAAACTAGCATAAGAAATGTCAATAATTTCACCATAAACTATGAATGGTATAAAAATAGAACATCCACAGTCAAACATATCACAAAACCTTCAATACAATATAGAAGTTTTGTATCATAATAAATCAACTTCAAATAATCTTAAAATCCATCAAAGGATGTTGACATAGATGAAATCAAAATTCTTTTTAAAGAAATATCTCCTTTTATTTTGAAATCATTTAAGATCCATATAAAATAAAAAATTTTCTTTGAAAATATTCTTATAAGCTTGTAAGGGAAGCTTTTAAGATTTTATAACGGCGGAAAATAGCTGCACCTGCCGTATAAGTTAAAAAAACATTCTTACCTTAATTCTGTTGAAAAGGTTAAAAAGGACCTTGTTTTGAAAACAACGGAAATATTCCTTTATAAACCTCTTATAAAAAGTCAAAAAAAGGGTATAAATGACTTTAACCCATATTCGTGTAAATAATAAATATGTTTTGAAATAAATTTCGAAGAAACATGGATGTGAATGATAAAGAAATCCCAGTAGATTATTACGTATAAACAACCTCGGATAATGAAGAGATTTTGAAATAACCCTTACCTTTTACTTTTCCTTGGTTTAGGTAGGTTAACCTCCTGTATAATGGTGAAATAATTGTTATTAAATTATACAAGAATCATATATATTAATATGATATCATATATGATCTTTTAACATTGATTTGTTAATAATATCTTAGAATTATCGTCGTTTCGGGTGTTAACTTACTCATTTTCATTTATATGTTTTGTTACATAAGCCATGTTTGTTGTATCTTATTCATATCCAGAATTATATAAAGTCCTTAAAAATCATTTTTAAATCATCAAATGAAAATTATACTTGAATGGATGCGATGGAGAATGAATCTCATCGCGTTCGTGGAGACGATAGTCCGTACGTACGCACGAGCGACAATATCATACTTTTGATATTAAAATAATATATAAATGGATGGTATATCATATATAAAGAATCATTAAAATGTTATATTTATTATTTACATGAGTTACACATCATTATTATACCCAAACAAATAATAATATATTGAATAACAATTACACCACGACGTGGAGACGGTAAGCGGTACGTACGCACGTATGTTGACATGTTATTCAAAGGGTGGATAGAATACTGAATATGGTTGTACCATATTTATAATAACATCACAGTATATGTGAGATACTGGATTTATTATTTTAGAATGGTAAGAACAAAGAAAGAAGAAGTGGAAGAAGAAAGGAACTTGAAAAGGGGTGGTGAAAACATTATCTCTTCTTCGGGTTCTTCCTTTTGATTTGATCAAAAGGGCTCTTTAGGTTGGCTTTCTGATCAAACTAAGGCCTCTAGGTTGTAGTGAGGGATTCTGGGAGAGTATTTGGGAAGAGTTTGGCCGAACCAAAAGGCTTTTAAGGTCTGAAGAAATGAGAAGGATGAGTTCCCTTTTATAAGAGGGGTGAGGGGCACCTTTGGAAAAGCTAGAAATATTAATTTATAATAAATTCATATTCGGTTTCTAATGGCTCCAAAGTTGATTATTCAAAGTTTAAGATGGGGATAGGTCGAAAACCACTCAACCAATAGAATTTAGACAGGTTTGGGTACTTATATTAACCTTATCATTAAGTATTACCTCTAAGTTAATTAGTTTCACTTTTACAATGTCTCTTTGTATTTTTATATAATATGGTTAATAAACTTACAATATACATCCAAGAGACCCCCAAGTGGTCCATTAATGATGAACCTATCATGATATAAGTCTCTTGGCCGAACTTTAGATTTTTAAGAATTTAATATCAATTAATAATATAATATTTGTTTTAAGAACTCTTTTATGTCAATTTTGACACTATTCAATAGTTGATTTTTGTGAAACTCATAACAGATTGATTACTTAGAACAATGTCAATTAAATCAATCCTAATATATCATATTATCCTAGAAAATTAGTTTAATTCATTAAAAGTTTCATATTATATTTATTTGGGTATTTATAATATCAATTATTTTAATTTTTTACTATTATAGTAATTAATTCATCATCATTGTGTCATAAATAAATTACATTATTTAATGTCTAAAAATTATAAACGAACTATCACTATGTAGGAAATCGTTTTATCTTTCTAATTAATATTTATAATCTAAAATCCAACATATATAACCCTATGTAAAAAAATTTTTTCTAAAAGATATATGCTTGTGTCATTTTTGTATTCATTTTAACTTAATTAAAATAAAGTGTCCTTATCACCTACAAGTGGCACCATGGGGTCCCAAAATCGACCCAAAGATGCCTATGGTAGAACATGTATCAACCAATAAGGATAGGACACGTTTTAGGGTACTTTAGTATTATTATAATGTTATTTTTTAACCCTTATTTACCGAATTTACCCTTAACAATGGTAAATAAAATATTTACCGTAGTAATTATTCAAAATGTCTAAAAATAAAAGTTACCTATTTACACAATTTGAACATCCTGATTCCAAATATGGATTCCATTTTTCTAAATTCAAAACACAGAAGTGGCAGAAATTAATTTAAAATTAATTCCCGCTGTCAAAACAAAAAGCGTGTTTTAAGATATAATAACTATCAAAAGATTGACACTTGTTTATGTTCGGTTTAATTGTAAAATTATGTCCAATGACCAAAATTATATTAAATGGTAAAAATATATTCTAAATATAGTTTAAAACCACTCAAATTAATAATTTATCACTATTAATTATTTTGATTAAAAAAGTTGTTTTTAATTAAAATTTAGTAATTTTCACTATTCATCAAAATAAGAATGTTATTCGAAAAGTACCAAAATTTCACCTTAGGCTAAATTCGATATTCCGAATCCAGAAATTAAGTCCATTTTAAAATATAAAATATATATAATTTCGAAAAGTAAGTATTACTATTCATAACGGCTAGTTTGATTGGTTGTGGTGTGTGTTAAAACTCAAGGTTGCGTACAACACATGCTACTGTATTATTCAAAGAAAGCGTACCGTGGAAGCTTGGGATGTTTAATTTTAAATTTTTGATGTCCCCATTTAGTCAAAAAGTTTAAAATATTGTATTTAAAAAGGGTTCAATATTAAAAGTTGATAAAAGTGCAATACTGAAAATGAATTTGTTCTTGCATTATATCTAAGAAACTTATAATATGGATTCTAAAATTATAAGGATTATATAAAGTTTAAAATTTAGATAATACTATTCATAACCTCTTTTGAATTGCTTTTTTTTTGTAAGTCATGGTTTGATTGAACTCGGTGTTGCGTGTAGTGCAAGTTATTGAATTATTTTGAAGAAATAACACACTATGAAATCTTGGGGTGTTACATTCTCCCCTCCTTCAATAAATTGCGTCCTCGCACTTTAAAATTGTTATTCGAAAATAAAAGGTTGAAAATAGAAAATATATTTGTGGGAAAACCCACATCGGAAATTGGGTTACTAAAATTTAGTCTTAATATGAGGAAAAGAGAAATGAAAGGGTCACCACCAAATTATGATCTCGATTAGGAGAACATTGGTGGCAATTAGAGAAATATAATTGGAGGAAAGACGTAAATATTTATAGGTAGTGATTGAGGTCATCAATCAAAAACAAGTATAAAATTGAGGTCCTTAAATTCATCAATCTATGATGATTTGAAATACAATCGGTTCAACAAAACATAGGTTATTAGGATAACACATTTTTGACATTTCAAAATATCTTAGTTGAAATCCCACATCGAAAAATGAATTAATGAGGCCTCTATTTAAAATAAAGAGTCGAAAGTATGAAGATTACCGAAAATAACACATACTAGGGTTCCATGTAGGAAAATATGGATATGGAAGAAAAATCTAACCATCAATTATCTGATGGAGAGTGGTAGAGAACATGGCTATGAAAAGGCCAACAATCCCAAAGCCATAAATTAGTGATGATTTAAGGTACCAACTAGGAAAACATTTTTGTTCTAAGTTGCTTTTCTTAATATTGGGGAATTTATTTATGAGATTGGCTAAGATCATAAGGAGATATACTTACTTTATAATTAGAGTTTTATCCATTAATAAATTTCTACCACAAACTCATCTTTCACTCTAAAAGATAATAGAATGTAAAAAAATTCTATTTACACTATTCGTATAGGGTTCCAAAATAAACGAATTTATAATTCATCTACAAGATATTTTAATAAAAACTACATTATTTAATCCAGGACATCTCGTGGGCCAGTGGTAGGTGATACACCCTTGTCGCCCTTCGGTTGTGGGTTCAAGTCTCGCAGCCTTGCCGGATGCGACGGGTTGCCGCCCGACCTCCGGGTTGTCCTTTTATGGAAATCCAAAATAATCCAAACTAGAACTATCCAAAATACTTCTATCCAAACTCACAGTCCAACATTTATAAGGAAGGTAAACATAATATAGATCCTTTTTACTCCGTAATAGCATATGAATACCTTGATCATGTATTACCATATTCCTTATTGATTACATTCATGCTCCCTTATTCCATATAGAATGCTGGATATACTTCATTAATCCAAAAATGTTTTAAACCCCAACAATGATGGAATATACAAATCATTAATCAGTTCCAAGGTAGTCAATAATATCCAATATAATTTATCCAAAAAAATCACATATTATTCCAAAATCACTACCTCAGTATCAGAACTATATTATGATTTATCATTCTCTCAACCATATATTTTCCAAAAATTTATCCTGCTATTGAGTCACTTTTCTTTGTTCCACACAATCTCAAGTCCTTAATGAAATAGTACTGCAGTACAATCCTTATATACTCCATAATTATTATAACATGTACATTGTTGATACAACACTCAATTGACATAATCAACATAAGAACTCTAATCATTACTCTTCATTTGTGGTAGTATCATAACTTGATTATTATCCAATAACATCATTTGCGGCATAGTCTGATGACTGGGACATAGGTCCGCGTAGTGTCCAAACTCCTTGAAAATGAAGCATTGTACATTTAAAACCATTTTCTTACCCTTGCAGTCACGTACTTTGTGCCCTTTTCCTCCACAATTATAACAAACTCCCATTCCTTTCAGGCAAGTTCCAGGGTGTTTCTTTCCACAGTTACCACATATGGGAAAATTCTTCTTTTCCCTCTTCCCTTTATCCATCTTTCTCTCTTCCATCCTTTTCTTCTCTTGCTTCCCTTCAAAGCCATAGGACTCAGTAAACTCTTTACTTATCTTATCAACACATGATATTATTTCTTCATATGATGATAATACATGGGAGACTATTTCTCTTATAAATTCTAGCTTAAGACCATGAAAGATATGATCCATCCTTCTCTTTGGATCATGTGAATTTCTGGAGTTCTCATTCCTTCTACTGGGTGCCATTTCTAAACAATGGCATACACTAGATCAATTTATTAATCAAAATACATAATCCCATACTTATAAAACACTTAACATAAATTGAACTATTTATGGATATAATCCATAATCATAAAAATGTCTCCTTTGGGGATGTATATACTCATAAACCCTTCATAATGGTTTGTAAAGAAAATGAGAATTATCCTAAGCATATCCCTCGGGAGTGTCGTAACCAAGAGTGCAGCAAGGCCCGTTGTCGTGCACCAGTTCCCGTTCGAGTCTAGATCAAAGCGGTGTTTTCGGGTTTTACCCCTAGGTACATCTATGCTAGAGCCCCTCTACCTGCTCGTATCCAGACAGGGATGTATTGCTCGAAAAACTCAAAAAATCTCTACAATACCAAAATTCTAGGAAGTTCTTATACACTAATCCTCAAAGTTCATCTTAGGTCTACGTGCTCTAATCAGAGTTTATCTAAATCTAGCTTCCAAGGTTTGTTCTAAACTTCCTCTGATACCAACTGTAACGCCCCGACCCCAGTTACCCAGAGTTGGTTCATTATTACATAACATTGGCATGATCACAAGAAAGATCAAATCTCGAATGACCGATTGGTTTAGTAGTCTTGGAAACACTAGATATATTCATAAGTCTTACATTACATCATAAAATGAAAAACTACTACAACAACATATTGTCTCCATAATCCACACTCATATCCCCACATAATATCCCTGCAGGTCATTCATAATTTACTTCGTCACTTCCTGGGAAAAATAAAACATAGAAAATGGGTGAGCTCAAATGCCCAGTAAGGATAACAATATAGAGGAAACTTTCATAAATAAGAATAAACATTTAAGGCAATGTATAACTAAAACAAAAGCCTTTTAAACTTGAACTTTTAACATAGTATGACATAAATAAAATGAAATAATTCCATTTACTTATTCACATGGTTATTCTACTAATCGAATAATCACATGCAAAATCAATAACCACTTTCATAATGATGGAATGCGTAATGCCAGACTATCATAACCACATAGCCAAGGCCTCGTGCCAAGACTACAAATAAGATTTTTTCAAGGCCTTGTGCCAAGACACTAGTTTGTCTCATGAGACCTACCGATGCATCGAGGAGCTATAACGGTCTCCACCCGTCACATATTAAGTCCAATGCATTCCCATATGAAAAGGTTTAAACATAACATAAATATTCGTATTAAAACTAGCATACGAAATGTCAATACTTTCACCATAAACTATGAATGGTATAAAAATAGCACATCCACAGTCAAACATATCACAAAACCTTCAATACAATATAGAAGTATTGTATCATAATAAATCAACTTCAAATAATCATAAAATCCATCAAAGGATGTTGACATAGATGAAATCAAAATTATTTTTAAAGAAATATCTCCTTTTATTTTGAAATCATTTAAGATCCACATAAAATAAAACATTTTCTTTTAAAATATTCTTATAAGCTTGTAAGGGAAGCTTTGAAGATTTTATAACGGCGGAAAATAGCCGCACCCGTCGTATAAGTTAAAAAAACATTCTTACCTTAATTCTGTCGAAAAGGTTAAAAAGGACCTTGTTTTGAAAACGACGGAAAGATTCCTTTATAAACCTCTTATAAAAATTCAAACAAGGGTATAAATGACTTTAACCCATATTCTTGTAAATAATAAATATGTTTTGAAATACATTTCGAAGAAACATGGATGTGGATGATAAAGAAATCCCAGTAGATTATTACGTATAAACAACCTCGGATAATGAAGAGATTTGTGAAATAACCCTTACCTTGTACTTTTACTTAGTTGGGGTAGGTTAACCTCCTGTATAATGGTGAAATAATTGTTATTAAATTATACAAGAATCATATATATTAATATGATATCATATATGATCTTTTAACATTGATTTGTTAATAATATCATAGAATTATTGTCGTTTCATGTGTTAACTTACTCATTTTCTTTTATATGTTGTGTTACATAAGCCATGTTTGTTGTATCCTATTCATATCCAGAATGATATCAAGTCCTTAAAAATCATTTTTAAATCATCAAATGATAATTATACTTGAATGGATACGATGGAGAATGAATCTCATCGCGTTCGTGGAGACGGTAGTCCGTACGTACGCACGAGTGACAATATCATTCTTCTGATATTAAAATAATATATAAATGGATGGTATATCATATATAAAGAATCATTAACATGTTATATTTATTATTTACATGAGTTACAAATCATTATTATACCCATCCAAATAATAATATATTGAATAACAATTACACCACGACGTGGAGACGGTAAGCCGTATGTACGCACGTATGGTGACATGTTATTCAAAGGGTGGATAGAATACTGAATATGGTTGTACCATATTTATAATAACATCACAGTATATGTGAGATACTGGAGTTATTATTTTAGAATGGTAAGAACAAAGAAAGAAGAAGTGGAAGAAGAAATGAACTTGAAAAGGGGTGGTGAAAACATTACCTCTTCTTCGGGTTCTTCCTTTTGATTTGATCAAAAGGGCTCCTTAGGTTGGCTTTCTGATCAAACTAAGGCCTCTCGGTTGTAGTTAGGGATGTTGGGAGATTATGTGGGCAGAGTTTGGCCGAACCAAAAGGCTTTGAAGGTGTTAAGAAATGAGAAGGAGGAGTGCCCTTTTATAAGAGGGGTGAGGGGCACATTTGAAAAAGCTAGAAATATTAATTTATAATAAATTCATATTCGGTTTCTAATGGCTCCAAAGTTGATTATTCAAAAGTTAAGGTGGGGATAGGTCGAAAACCACTCAACCAATAGAATTTAGACAGGTTTGGGTACATATATTAACCTTATCTTTAAGTATTAACTCTAAGTTAATTAGTTTCACTTTTAAAATGTCTCTTTGTATTTTTATATAATATGGTTAATAAACATACTATATAAATCCAAGCGACCCCCAAGTGGTCCATTAATGATGAACCTATCATGATATAAGTCTCTTGGCTGAACCTTAGATTTTTAGGAATTTAATATCAATTAATAATATAATATTTGTTTTTGGAACTCTTTTATGTCAATTTTGACACTATTCAATAGTTGATTTTTGTGAAACTCATAACAGAATTATTACTTCGAAAAAAGTCAATTACATTAATCCTAATATATCATATTATCCTAGAAAATTAGTTTAATTCATTAAAAGTTTCATATTATATTTATTTGGGTATTTATAATATCAATTATTTTAATTTTTCACTATTATAGTAATTAATTCATCATCACTGTGTCATAAATAAATTAAATTATTTAATGTCTAAAAATTATAAAAGAACTATCACTATGTAGGAAATATTTTTATCTTTCTAATGAATATTTATAATCTAAAATCCAACATATATAACCCTATGTAAAAATTGTTTTTCTAAAAGATATATGCTTGTGTCATTTTTGTATTCATTTTAACTTAATTAAAATAAAGTGTCCTTATCACCAACATGTGGCACCATGGGGTCCCAAAATCTACCCACAGATGCCTATGGTCGAACATGTATCAACCAATAAGGCTAGGACACGTTTTAGGGTAATTTAGTGTTATTATAATATTATTTTTTGACCCTTATTTATCGGATTTACCCTTAACCATGGTAAATAAAATATTTACCGCAGTAATTATTCAAAATGTCTAAAAATAAAAGTTACCTATTTACACAATTTGAACATCCTGATTCCAAATATGGAATCCATTTTTCTAAATTCAAAACATAGAAGTGGAAGAAATTAATTTAAAATTAATTCCCACTGTCAAAACAAAAAGCGTGTTTTTAAGAGATAATAACTATCAAAAGATTGACACTTGTTTATGTTCGGTTTAATTGTAAAATTATGTCCAATGACCAAAATTATATTAAATGGTAAAAATATATTCTAAATATACTTTAAAACCACTCAAATTCATAATTTATCACTATTAATTATTTTTATTAAAAAAGTTGTTTTTAATTAAAATTTAGTAATTTTCACTATTCATCAAAATATGAAAGTTATCCGAAAAGTACCAAAATTTCACCTTAGGCTAAATTCGATATTCCGAATCTAGAAATGAAGTCCATTTTAAAATATAAAATATATATAATTTCGAAAAGTAGGTATTACTATTCATAACGGCTAGTTTGATTGGTTGTGGTGTGTGTTAAAACTCAAGGTTGCGTACAACACACGCTACTGTATTATTCAAAGAAAGCGTACCGTGGAAGCTTGGGATGTTTCATTTTAAATTTTTGATGTCCCCATTTAGTCAAAAAGTTTAAAATATTGTATTTAAAAAAGGTTCACTATTAAAAGTTGATAAAAGTGCAATACTGAAAATGAATTTGTTCTTGCATTATATCTAAGAAACTCATAATATGGATTCTAAAATTATAAGGATTATATAAAGTTTAAAATTTAGATAATACTATTCATAACCTCTTTTGAATGGCTTTTTTTGTAAGTCATGGTGTGATTGAACTCGGTGTTGCGTGCAGTGCAAGTTATTGAATTATTTTGAAGAAATAACACACTATGAAATCTTGGGGTATTACATTTATTAAATGTGGTATAGTAAAAATGATGAGTCTGTTAAAACTAGTTATTTCCATTAGTGTGCCATGATCCATATTTCACAAAAAAATGATCTTGATTTTTCATGAACCTCATCAGTTATATATTTAGTAATGAAATTATGATAATAATTTTATATATGAATTTTATATTGTTCAGTGGAAAACTCTGTATCCAATATAACATATATATAAAATCAAAAATATTCATCTATTATCCCAAATAATAGTATTTACTAGAAAAATATTACCCAAATAAAACATCAAGAATTATGTTTTTAACTTTTGTGGTCACCTCATTACTTTCCATTCAAACAAAAGATAATCCCAGGGAATCCTACTTTTATGTGAATATACAACATTAGAGAATTTATGTATTATAAATTTTTCAAATTAGAAGGAATATAACACTTAGTAATTTAAATTGGTTTGGATCTCATCATATGATCTCATGTTATTCCCTTAATGTATATGAAACCCTTAATGTAAGGAAATATTATTATATGTAATCAACAATATCCACATGAGTAAGATTGGACCCACAAATAGTCAACCCTCAATTTTCTAGACAACACATAAGTCCCAAGGATAGTGAGAAGTTTGAACCAAGGTCCCTCCACCCATGGATACATTGCATAATACATATCCCAATTTCATCAAAACACCAACATCTAATATGTAAAAATTATAATCAACTAATTAATTAAAATTTATAACTAATAGAATCTGTAGTAAATGTTGAAGAAAACTAAATTAATTATCATACCTAACATATTTCTCTTTATATGGATGGATGATAATATTTGGATGAATTTTGAAAACATTAAACTAAATAATAAAAATAATAATACATAATATAAAAAAATTAATTATGAATAAAAAAAGGGAATAAAATAAAGAAATTAGAAATTCATTAATTTAAACATGAAATAATCATATATTAAGACTTCATAACTATTTTAAAAAATAAACACTTTATTAATTTATACATCCATTATGTAAATTTAATAATTTCCGATATAAACACATCATAATCATTTTCAATATAGAAAATTTCATGTTACTCATCATATGAAATTTACTTTACATATATGAAATTAAATGAAATATAAACATTTCATTTTTCAATTTCTATTTTGTAAACTATCTATATAATCAAAATATCACATCATTTTCATTATTTAGTCCTTGATCAAATTAATCATCAAAACCTTTTTTGATGTGGTTAACCTGTTTCCCAAATAATGCCTTTAGTTTTAATAATTCAAATTAATTAACTATAGAAAGTTCATAATTAAATAAAAATCATTCATATTTTTCCTTAATTTTTAATTTATAAAGTTTTCATAAATAATAAATATAATTTTTATATATACACTTTATATATAAATAATAATATATGTCATATAATTTGATTACAATATTTGATATTTACATTTATTATTTATGGATATTTATTTTATTAATGTTTCATAAATATTTATGGAATTAATTACAAACACATTATAATTAAAAAAATTAAAATTAATTTTATAAAAAAATAAATAACCAAAAATAAAATTTTCTATAATTTATAAAAAATTGACAGATTGAAGAAATAAATTCTTTAATTGAATTATGGAAAAATAATTTTTTTCCATTTTATTATTCTGGGTCGTAATTTAAGACTTCCCATATAGTGTAGGATTAATCAACATAGTTTGTGTAATATGTACACTGAATTGACCCTAACTGGGGATCCATATGCAATAAACCCAAGTCCACTAACATATGTCAGGGGTGAGAATAATCACGGAAAGGAATATCCTAAATGGGTGGCCATTCCCTATTGTATGTATAGACACACACATAGACATTGAATTGAAAAAGTGGAGATGAATAATATTAAAAGGATTCAATAGCTCTATTATAAACCAGGAATAAAAAAAATCGAGGGTGTAGAAGAGTATGATAGTGTAGACTAATATGTAAATGAGAAATACATGTCTAACTAGAAATATGTACTGACCTAAAAAATTTGGAAATTAAATTTATATGAGAGCCCACCTCCTTATCTCTATGAAATAACAACCATACACGGTCCAAAACTCCAAGAATACCTAATCTCCTCTGAAGTCACCCCCATTCTATCCATCACCCGCATTATGCAAGACACATGTGGGAAAATCCCAGGTAGGGGTTAGAATATTCATACCTAGTAGGAGACCCTAAAATCTAAAATGGAGAGTAGTAAAAGATAAAACCATAATAGAAAGATAATTTATAGTAAATTGGATACATATCAACACAAAACAAGAGATAGAGTAACTTAATCCAATAATAAGGTGCTCAACATATCGTGTAGATGAACTACACATTAATACTTTTCCACCCATTGCAGGAGATTAACATCATTCAACCACAAGAAGATAAACACATAAAGCACATGGCAGACCCCGCACGTCTTTGTAACATGTGTTAGGAGACTAATAAAATCCAAATGTATATATACATATGTATATATAAGCTCAGTAAAAAATATCATATGATATAGGGGATCTACATCTCATAGCTCAGCCTAAGAAAAGATCCCCCAATAGTTCCAAAGGTCCAACAACAATGCTCATCATCTCACCCATCTACTTAGAATAAACCATCAATGTCAATCCACCCCTTGTTACTCTACATCAAAATCATGTGTCCACAATCTCAAGGTTGTGGAATTTTACCAGGGACAGTAGGAGGGTTCCACTTAGTGGATAGATAGATGATTCATATCATGTCCCAATAGGAGGGTTCTACTATAATGGTAGACAAAAAATGGCCAGCACGTATAGAGGGTTCACTACAGAAATATAGAGAGATCATATTATTTGTAGAAATATGAGGGTCCTTCTCTAATAGTAGGGGACCCATTCCCATCCCAGCTGGAAGGATCCACTCTAAGAGTCTATAGGGGTCCCATTACACATTCCCACAATAGGGTCCCACTCTAATGGTAGAGGACCCATGTGTAGTCCAGCAAGAGGATTCCACTGTATGGGTTTTTAGAGGAACCATTCCTATCCTAGCAAGAGGGTTCCTCTCTAGTCATCAAGGACCCATACCCAGCCCAGATAGAGGGTTCCACTCAAAATGAATTTGTTAATCAAGTGTGATCACTTCCATTATCAAGAACTGCCTAAACAGGCTCCATGCCAGAAACAATCTCAAATTAAATCCCAAAATCCACAACCATGGTGATCATCTTGTTATACGTGGGAAAAAAATTGGATAAGCTACTTGTGGGCCATACAGTATGTCCAAATGAAATAGATATGAGAGTTTGATGTTTCTTAAAATGGAATCAAGTGGTACATTGTGTGTGAGGGACCCACATAGTGCGTGGTCAAGCTCCATCACCTGGGCGTGTCCCTTGTGGTACATTTCATGCCAAACTTATAGGGATACATTATGTGTAGGGTATCTACATGGCATGTCCATGCCACTTAGTTTCCCACCCATGTGCTTAGAAATGTATGTGTATCTATCCTATGTCTATGTACTCAAGACAAGACTATGTTCTTCATCACATGACCACATGCCTGGACATGTACTTCCATGAAGGTTCTATCCGGTGTGATCTAGCACACATATTAACCACCCAGGGAAGTGATACATGGGGTATATGAGGGATACATGACATTACATCCTTATAAATTACCAAAACCCTAGCCACTATAGTATTGAGTCTACACACCATGCTTTCATTAGAGTGCATGGAATGTATTTTTGTTTTTTATATATTCTTAGATCTAAACACTATATTTTAGATATGGATTTTCAACTTCAATTCATTCCTTTTCCATTCCCTAAATTGGTGGATCTATTCGTAGTTCATCGTTTTTAGCCATCCAGGGGATGAAAAATGTTACTCATTGGCCTTCATAGGTTTGTCGCATGCCTCACATGCCTCTACCATCATTGATTTGGATTTGAAATCAACAAATAGATCACACACAACATTGAAACAACCCTATCTATCCCTGATTCATCGATCTATCCCTCTTATGTGATTCTTCCCTGAATCTAGAGGTCCGATTGAGATCAGTACTACATGAAAATGTTGAATTGGGATCATGGGATCCAACCGGTGAGAAATGTGAATAAAGTGAGGGGACATGCATAAAAACAAATGTTTAATGATATTTTACATTCATTCTTGGAAAATAATAAAAAAATGGGGATATTTGGAGTTAAAAACCCAAAGAATAACCAGTTTAACTAGTACACTAGTGCATGTAATGTTCATAAAATAGGTGAAGCCATAGAAAGGATTACTTGACTCACAAAAATCAATAAAAATTTAATAATACATAGTTTGGTGAGTCCTTCCTAGGGTTTAGATCATTCTTCATTGAATAATGTAATCTCCAATTATTGATGTAAGTTATTTCATTTTTTATGCTCTGATCTGCTCTAATCCAGATATTCAACATCAGCGAGATTTTATTTGCCAATGGATGGAGAGGAGGATGAACCTATTGAAGGGACGAAGATTATGAGGATAACCCCATGAAAATACCCATAATTATTTATTTATAAGAATTAAAAAATAGTCCATTTAATTAAATTTATTAAATTAAATATTTAATCAATTCAATAAATGTATCTCCAACAAGAGAGATATTTGAATGCCCTACATCGACCTATTTTTGGATGTGGATATGGAAAAAATTGAATTCTAGACTCGTCCTTGTTCTCATATTTGGAATATATTCTTCCATTTATTATTTATCTCATTATCTTTAAGAAAACATGCCTGTGAAATAAAAAATATATTTAATATTTTCATAAAATTAATTTTAATTACATCAGGACTAGTCATCACATGTTGTCTCAGTTATTGAATCAGAATATCTATTTATGTAGAAATATTTCAAAGTAATAAAAGGAAATAAAGGTCTTTACATCATTCCCCCTTCATGATTTTCATCCTTGAAAATCAAAACAAAATATGAAATTCCAGATACTAAGCTCTCATCTATCTCTGCCACTCCCAAGAGCTATCCGGCACATTTTGATTCTACCACAACCAGAAAACAAAGGGATTGGTCAATCCACACAGGTCCCTCTTCTATCGATCCTTCATCTCCACCAGGTGCTCCACCAAGGTTGCTTCATCCTCAATGTCCATCTCACCCTAGTTGAAGACATGCATGGGTACATGCACGTATCTCATCAGCTGCAACAAATGGTAGACATTATGAACACACCCCAACTTTGTTGGTAGGGTTAGGTGGTATGAAACTCTCCAACCCAATAAATTATCTCTAATATCATAATGAACCTTGGGAATATCCTTCCTCTCTGGAAGAACCTCCAAAATAATCATTGTGCGGGGACTCTCAAAAAAATGTTGTATCCACACTCAAACTCCAAATTACAATGTTAGTGATATGTGTATGATTTATTATTTCTTGGAGGATCCATCATCTACACATGGAAGACTTGGACCATATCTATCATCACCTGCACTATCTCCTGTCCCACAATAAATGTCTTTCCAATCTCCATCTATCACATGGGTGACCTACAGGGTCTCCTGTATGGGGACCCAAAAGGTTCCATACTAATGGTAGAGTGGTATCTATTATTCTGTGAAAACTGTACCCATGGTATGTGATACTACCAGATCTAGCTGAATTCTAACACAAAATACCTCAACATATCCTCCAAAAGCTGTATAGTGTTACTAGTCGTCCCATCCATCTAGGGGTGAAAGGATGTACTCCTCATCACATGGGTCGAATCTACATCATACATGCCTCTTTAAAATCGTGAAGTGAACTATGAAACATGATTAGATACTAACATAAATGTCACCCCTATAAAGGTGAATGGTGTACTATACATAAAACTACTCCAAACTCTCTATCAAACTCTGATACCTGATAGCAAGGATATTTTCCAAATTTTTGAGTCGGTCAGCTATCAATAATATGGAATTATAGACCTTCTTTTTCTGAGGAATACCTCTATCAAAATCCCAGGATATTCTCTCCCACTTCCACATCATGAACTCAAGGGTACGCAACAAACTAGCTGGATTCCGATCCTCATCCTCACCTATTGACTGGTGAGGCATCGAGTGATGAAATAGGTAAGACTTCACCTCATGAAGGACCACCAATACTACCATTGAAGGTATATATACATATTAACCACATAAAGATGCACATCCAAAGGATATGTGTGTAACAATTACATCACCCCATCTCTCATTGTGAAAGGAACCACTATTCATCACTAGAAAATGATGATGCTATTTTCCCCATCATTAGGTCAATCTTGTGAGTCCCTTTTGGATATATGGTAATGAATGACATCACATTAAATATATCCTAGATGTGGCTCTTAACCTAGTTTGATATGTTTTGGATTCAATACCATCAAATCAATAAAAGTTTAACCCTCCGGCTCCAACATAGTCAGCAACAAGGAATACAACAACTCATAATCCTCCTACACCTAGCTATCATGGGACTTCCTGTAACTGAAATATTTTAACACAGATAATTTCAATAGAGTATAAACTATCTCAATTTCCTAGTCTTTTAAGAACTCCAACCAGAGTTGTTGTCTCTAGTTGAAGTCTCCCTATGTAGAGACGAACTTGAGACTCAGATGGTCTGAGTAAACTCTAATGCTCTTCAGGAAAAGTTAGTGTCTTAAAAACATTATGAAGAAGACATAATTTCTAGATGTAGGTGATTATTCACATAGTTATACTCATGGAGTATCAAATTCCTTGACATGTATGTGATAACTGCCATCTGGTGCATTAACATGTATCCAAGCCCAACTCCTAAGTCATCACAATACACTACAAACTCCATGCCTCACTCTAGTAGCATGAATATCTAATCACTTTTTAGAATCATCCTCAAGTCCTCATTTGACATATGGGACTTCGCTTCCCTTGTAGTTGACTAACCATTATGGCCAACATAGTCAAAGTGACTACAATACTAAACAAGTATTACACAAAACGCAATTAGAACTCCACAAAACCATGAAATCTGTGAACATCTAAAATATTCATTAGTGGCTCCAAAAAAATAACTACATTGATCTTTTAGGGGTCCACAACTAAACCATTATCATAAATTAAATTCCCTAGATGGTGAACCTCCATAATTCAGAACATTAAACTTTATAAATTATCATTAACATGGTTCTCTCATAGAAAATCTAGATGCATCATCATGTGATCTATATGTTCCTCCTTTGATATAAAGTAGATGAGTATGTTGTCAATAAGGATAAACAAAAACTAGTATGTGTATGGATGGATGGTTTGGTTCGTCAAATCCAAAAACACAATGGAAAAATTCATCATACTAAAGGGAAAAACTAGGAACTCATAGTGTCTATAGTGACATCATATTTTCAGCTTTGGAATATCAGTCTCACAAACACTCAAATTGTTGTAATCGGAATAGAGATCGATCTTTGAGAACCATCTCATGACTTGAAAATGATCAACGAAGTCGTTAATACATAGAAAGTGGTACTTATTCTTTATCATAGAATGATTTATGTGATAATAATAGAAAAAATCCAACATCTCTCATCTCCCTATATAATTAACGACACTATAGCTTCCTAGGGGGACACACTGGGCCTAATTAAACCCTTCTCTTGAAGGCCCTATAACTGCAACAATATATCCCAAGGCTAGGTAGGTTCCATACGATATGCTAAAAAAGATATCTGTATATTCCCAAAATTCTAGTCAATACATAAATCCACTACCCCCATTGGGGGTGATATTGGAACATCATCAAGGAAGATTTCCATATAAGATTTCATAACTAAAGGAATAAAAATACTTGAATAGCCTACTTCACAAAGTTTTATACTCTCCAATAGATGAGTGATGGGTTATATCCATCTAATCACATAACCCAATCATCCTTCCATGAGTTCTCTCTCACCCATAAAGGTGAATGTCATCCCATCAGTGTAAATGAGTCTGACATGTCTAGGATGATAGTCAATTGGGGATCAATCCATCGATAACCAATTAATACAAAATATGATGAAAAAGAATTTCATTATGATGACCAAAAGGCCCCATGTGAACTTCTCTCCAAAAAGAGATCACTCTCACTAATTGTATGTAAACTAAACCTGAGAAGCATTCCCTATAGTAACCTCAAGATGAAGCTATTAGGATAGATCCTGAAATGCGAGCTCCATAACTTGCACATGGATAATAAAGATGAATGAATGAATGAATCCTATGTATAATAATACTAAATAATTATTATAAAAGGAAAAAATTGTACCTCTAATCATCTTATGTGTTGTGGGGTCATAAGCCTCCTAAGTAAGCATCTATTATATCCCTGACTGCCAGCTCTCTAAGACTGACATGGGCCACTAGGTGGTGGTGGTGTAAATATCTCATATTGTCATCCAACACCCAGAGATCCTCCCCCTCTACCAGCTTCACCTCCACGGGGCCCTCTCTTACCTCTCCTATAAGATCCTTAATAATAGATTTGCCTCTTTCGTGATGGTTTGTCATCTATCTAGCTATGTTCCCCAATGCGTCTGGTCGGGCAGTCACTAACTATGCGACCACACTCATAGAAAAAGAAAAATCCATGTTTGAGATTCCTTGGTGGACTTTTTTGTCCCTATATAACATGACCATGCATTTGATTCTAGTCATGATAGGATTTCATACACTGAAATCCTATAGAATGGAGCCTGCTAGGTGTTTCAGATGATTTAACTTCATGATGACCACTACCCACTTTATTTACATGGAATCCCACTAATAAAAATATCTATATCACTAGTTACTTCTCCAACACCTCAACATAGGTGGGAATTCACAAGGGAACCATGCTAGCACAGATCTATCTACGATGTCCTCGCTCAAATGTCTATGCTCGTAAGTAGAACTCCCAAATCATGTTGAGGGAGTCTTTGGTAGTGTTTGTAAACCATACTACACACTCATCCACTAGATTCCATCTCTGATGTAGCTCCAAAATCTCTTGAATTCAAATCGAGAACAAACTTCATGGGTAGTACTCCTTATAAAAAATTTGTTGAAAGTTGGACCATGAGAGTGTCAACTCATCATGCATCTGAGTAACAAGACTCCACCAGCATATAGATACTCTATGGAGAATGCTTGGTTCCAACGTAACCAAAGGATTCATCGATATCTAGATAATTCTAAATATATAGAACACCAAATTTATCCAATCCTCTACTTCTGATTAATATGTATTGTCATAGAACCTCCGTGACCTCTAGTGATGGAACTCATGAAGTAAGCTAAGACTACGCACATCAACAACTAGATCTAATGGGATGATATATTTCTTGGAAGATGGTGGTTCTACAACTTACCCACATGTGGGTGGAATATTGTTGGATAGACCCTAAATTGGGGAATCTTCACTCATTAGATCATCACCATGATCCATGGATGGTATCCTGCCTAGTTATCCTCATGGATACATCCTGAATGTTTTAAAGATGTACCATAGTCAAATGAATACATATATATATAATCAATGCGGAGATGAATCAATAATAAGAGTAAAATAATAATTCCTATAGGACTTGTGTACCATTTATCCCAAAAACAAAATCTCATTATACCGAGTCGATAAGTAGGTAGTTATGGTCTTAATGATTGGATACATCGGTTTCCCATCCCATAATTGATTCCCTAGCCTAGGAGCCGCAATGAATACACTTCGACACTATTTCACTAATACTAATTAAATCCACATAAGGGGACTACTCTGGAAAATGTTCTAAGGAATCAGCTGCTCTGATACCAGTCTTTCACAACCCGACCCAAATTAGGGCTCGATCTGCAACTACCCCAAGTGCGTCTCCATAGTCCAGGGGTGAAGACAAGTATTTAAATGCATATCCTAAATGGTATTTATTTTCCTAATGAAATTTTAATCACATAGAAAAACATATAAATATATAATTTTTGAGGAATAATAGTAAAAGGAGGAAAAACTCCAATGAAAACCAAGTGTCAAAAACTCTCGAGTGTACAAGAGTACGTTAGTGTAAACATAAAATTGAAGGGGTAAAATAAACACCCAATCAAAAAAAGTCCTTATGTGAAAAATACTAGAAAGTAAACTTCTAAGAGATCCTATCTCCTAATCTCATAGATATGACCACCACATATAGTCCACAACACCCATTATCCCTAGCTCCTCTGAATTCACTGTTGACCTATCCATCATCTGTATAATACTTGACATGTGTGAGATTATCCCATGAATAGGTGAGTATAAACATACCAAATAGGATGCATTGAAATATGAAATAGGGAGAAGTAAGAGATACAATAGGAATATCAATATAATACATAGTAAATAGAATGCAACTCAACCTAATATAAGAGATAGAGTAACCTCATCCAAGAATCAGGGGATCAACACGGTGTGTAAATAGACTACATGTTGATTCTTTTCCACAATAATAGGAGAGAAACATCATCCAACCATGAGAAGATAAACATGAAATGAATATGTCCTACCCCATGAATCTTTACAACCTATGGATGGAGAGTAATAAAATCAAAATGTATTGAAAAAATGTATATATATTCTTAGTAAAAAAATATCAAATGATAGGGATAAGGAATATCCATCTCACATTTCGGCCCATGAAACATGTTTCTAACAGTTTCAGTAGTCCAAAAATTATTCCCAAAATATCAAATGACTTCCGATAAGTAAATATCCAAATCAACCCATGACTTCTTACAATGAAACATGGTTAAGGGGCCACAATCATTAGGTATAGTATCCATCCATCACAAAATTAGAGGGTTTCACTCAGTGGATAGATAGAGGACCTATATCCTATCCCAACACGAGGGTTACACTCTAATGGTATATGACCTATGTGTAACCCATCAGGAGGGTTCCTCTCTAAAATTAGATAGAGGACTATTCCCCATTCCAATAAGAGGGTTCCACTCTAATGCTAGAGGGACCATTCCCAGACTAGTTGGAGAGTTCTGCTCTAGGGGTCGGTAGAGGAGCCATGCCCTATTCTAAAAGTACGGTTCCACTCTAATGGTAGGGGAACCATACCTATCCAAGTTATAGGGTTACACTCTATAAGTATATATTGGATCAATGGCTCGCCCAAAATGAGTGTTCCACTCTAGTCATTAAGGACCCATGCCTAACCCATCTAGAGGGTTCCACTTGGAATACCTCTTGGGATCCAGTGTGATCACTGCCATTTTTTAGAGTCACCTATAGAAGAGAATTTCCCCTAACATATCACATCGTATCCCTACAACCATAACTGAGGTCACCATCACATTCTACATGAAAAAAACATATGATAGGCTACTCACAGGGCTAAAATACATGTCCAAATGATGGAGATACAAGTGTTTGAAATTTCATAAAAATGAAAAAATGGGTACTTGAAGCGTCAGAGGAACCACCGGCTATGTGGTCCTAATCTATAACCTATACATTTCCATAGGGATACATGGATCATTAACCATATCAGGATACATGATTTCTCGGATAACTACACAACGTGACCATGACCCTCGTGGTCCCACCATTAGGCTTGGCCATGTTCTTGTATCCATCATGTTTCCATGTTCTAAAGCCACGTCCTTGTACTTCATTACACAACTGTATAGTCATACATAGGGTTCTTCCCATGTGTTTTAGCACCTGGATCGTCCACCATGGGAAAGCAATACATGGCGTGCAGGAGGGATACGTTTTATGTTTTCCCTATAAATTCACAAATCCCATTCTGCTATAATTTAGGGGATACACATTGTTTGTTCATCATGGAACGTGACATTTAGTCAGGTTTTATCACTATTTCTCAGATCCAGTCTCTACACTTCATATTTGGCTTTTCTACTTCAATTATGGCCTGATTACATCCCAAAATTGGTGGATTATGTCATGTTTTATCATTTAAGATGAATCTGTGGCTGTAAAATTTTACTTGTTGGTATTTTGAGGATCTTCACACACCTCTTCCATCTTCAATTCAGATTTAGAATCAACAAATTGATCACCATAAACCCAAAAACAACTCATATATATATGATTCATCGATCTGTCTTTTATACATTATTCCACTGTGATTCCGAGGGCCATTTGGTGATGAATTCAAGGAAATTGAGGAGGAATGAAAAAAACAAATGTTTAATAAACTTTTTCGAATTTTCTTGCCTAATGATTAATAATGGGGAAATCTGATGTTAGAAAAAATTCAATTAAACTGGTACATGGTTTCATGCAATGTTTAGAAAATAGACACAGACCATATAAGAGATGATTACACTCAATCAATTCAAACAAGAGTGGTATAATCCCTAGATTGAAGAGTCTAAATATATATTCAGTCATTTTTCACTAAATAACATGATCACCAAGGATTTAAGGAAGTAGTGGTGTTAACTACTCTCTAATCTGCTCTGTTCTAGAGATTCATCAATGATGGGAGTCGATTCGTCAATAGTATTCAATGAAGAAGAAGATCTTGATGGTTCTAGGGTTATTAGGCTAACATTAGAAAATCCTCTATAATGATTTATTTAAAATAGTTCAAAAATAGTTTATTCAATTAAAATAATTAAATTAAAAATTCAAATAATTCATTGAACATACCACCAATGAAAGAGACATCTAGAGTCCCCATGCTGACCTATTTTAGGTTATTCCTTGTGAAACAGTTACATTATTGAATAAATTGTGGTCTTATATTTCTAATACGATTAAATTTTTAAGATTTTTCCCTTTTTATTTATGAAAGTAAATTCCCATAATATAAAACATACTTAATATTTATGTAAAGTTAAATCAGGGAAAACCAGGCCTCAGAATCACTTGTTGTCTCTATGCATGGATATAAATAAATATTTATATATATACTAAAACAATTTATTATATTAAAAGGTAAAAAAAATTCTCTATAATACTAGAATAAGTTATCACCTCAGTTAAGAATACTACTGGTTCACATATAGAAATGACCAAGCACTAGTCATTTATCAGAATATATGATACGCTGTTGCATGAAATTAAACAAATATTGCATTAAATTAAACCCAACATAGAATAGATCATGTTTGGAAGAAAATATGATATGGTTTCCTATTACATTTTTTCTCAATTGGTCATGAGAGTAAATGATCATTTGTTGGAATAGTGTCTGTAGAAAAATTGTTTTAGGAGAAATTCTTGTTTTTCCATTTTCACAAAACATTCACTTCGACCCAATTAAAATTATGTTATCTCATAATGAAATGTTAGAAAAAATCAAAAAAAATTACAGTATATCATAATGTAATTCAAGGTGACATCAACGTAAAATACATTATCATATAATGTTGTGTAATCCACCCTAAATTCATATTATGTTATCTTAGAACACAATATCATCCATTTTTTAATAACAAAATCATATTTAATCACTCACTCTTAACCATTTAAGAGATTTTTATTCTCAATTATATTTTAAAATATGAAACTCCACTATAAACATATTATTTTTTGAATATTATGAAATGGAATAAACTGATACCAGTGTTAGGTTTCATAGGATTTAATGAAATCCATTTAAAAAATATAATAAATAATGAAACCCAATACTAGGAACACCATTAATATGAAACAGAAACAATGAACAATGTAAAATGAAAAAAAAACATATATTACATTATTGATCTACTACCACAAAAAAAACTTCCATTTTGAATTTATATAAATAATAAATAGAGGTATTAAAATATTTTAATCCTCTATGGTATATCAATAGGATAATAAAAATAACCTGATTCTTGAAAAGGAATACCATTCCATCAAAACATATTAATGTCTCTCAATATTATGAATGGTATAAAAATATATTTATAGGTGGTAGAGAGAAAAAAATATTAATAGTAATGTTGAATTTAGTTACCAAAATTGTAGTTATTATCCATCCATATAACCCCATGAACTTCATTTAAGGAGTCACTCATAAAAAATATCCCATGGATGATAACTGTAATGTTAATAACTAATGTCGAACTTCAATGTTAATATTAGATAGTATCGTGAAATTATAAACCATGTGATATGACATAAAAATTTTCACAACATGACTTACATGGGTAACATTTATAATATCCAATATTATTTCATAATAATATTTCAATATGATTTATCCTTAGTACATCCCATGAATCTCATCATTATATAATATCACATTCAGAGCATACATGAATGTAATGGTTAAGTATAAAAAATTTAAGTAAAAATGATTATCTGAATTAATGAATAAGTAGGTCTATTATCTGACAATCATATAAAATTTTAATGATTTAATTAAAAAAATTAAATTAAGAATTATTTCCTAAAAGTGTCTGTGGTTACTTTAAAAGAGTTTTCAAGAACAGACACATATGAGTGGATGGAATGAAATTTTTGTGGTCATCTATATGAAGGTGTGAAATTTAGTGAAATAAATAATCATGGATAATAAAGATGGATAATAATGTTTGGTAATGATGAATGGTGTTGTAATTCATTATTGTAAATGTGATAATGGGAATTACATTGATAAAGTTTTTTTCCCCTAATGATAACACACTATCATATAGGGATGAGAAACACCTTTGTTTACTTGGGATGGCATAAAGGAATCTCTAATTGAATAATGTGGTATCTACATTGTTTTTACACACCCAATTTAAAAATTCAATTACAACAGCATTGTTGTGGGCTTATTGCTATTAGAATACATTTATAATAGAATGTTGAAATCCAATGGTAGTTTTATGAAATATGTTTTCGTTTATCTATAAAGTTATAATAAATTTGATATGATGGCACTAAAATTATAATTCACTTACTAACACATAAAATTTATTGAATTTTCTTTATCATTCAATTATATTGGATATTGAGAATATATAGTGGATGTAATAAATGTATATATTTCTATACAATAAGTCTTGCGTGACTGATGGAAGCATCATTGATCATGATTTAGTTGATTGTTTCATGTACTTTCTCTTTCCAAATGTGACGTATCCTCTGAAGGATAGATACTAATGTCAATATAATACTTTGGTGGATCTTCTTTTCACTCACTTAATGACTAGGTATAGTTTTAAATTAAGGTTACCATAACTTTCACACCCCCTAATAGGGGTATAGATAATCAGTGACTTATTTTTATATCTGCCACTACTCACCCACAATTATGGGTTGATATAGATTATATATTTTTAGGAGATGGGTGGATGTATTTAATTCTTCTAGAATCTTCAGTATGGAATATATGGATATAGAAATATCCACTAGAACTACTGATGTGTGAATACGATAGATAATGAATAACCTGAGTAGTGACACCCCCCACAGTTTCAAGAATGAGGTAGAAGATAATGTACCCTGAACTATCTCTTCTCTTATCGATAAAAATGGGACCATGAGTACTACATATACATATTAATCCCCAAAGATATGTATTTCCTATCTAACTCGATTTAAAATTGCAATCTTAGAGAATTTGTTACCTCTATAACATGGAAATGCATCGAACTATTAACTATCATTATAGGTATTTCCATTGGAACTTTCAAGATACGTAGATATATATTTCCTCAATCGTATCATTATTAGTGCATCATTCACGAATTATTGATTGAAAAGTATATAAATGGTAATGGGATTAGCCTTTACTAATATTATAAATAATATTTACTATTTTTGTGAGCATGATGAAGGTGAGATGTGTGCGGTATGATCTATACTAATCATTGATATTATTTTTTTAGGTGATGAAATATAGAAATATATGTTTTTTTTATAAATCACTATTATGGGTTCACATAGCCTATATATATTTATAGTGTCAACTCATAGGTTGGGATGACCTTATTGAGTATTTTTATTCCCACCCCACCATTAAATCTTGTGTGTTGATTAACTTGTGTCAATGTAGATCAGTATATATAAATGATGGATTATTTTGGATTCTAGAGAAGGATGGATGGTATAGATAATTTTTGGTATAGAGATATCATTATGATTTCCACTATAATTTCATTAGTACTTGTGAAGGAAACTATTCTAGATGTGATTGATATACCCATTGATTCCTTTGTATCCTTATTAATGAATCATATATATTTCCATAATTTAATTATACATTGTATACAATGGGATTTTTCATATTTGGTTCGTTACATTATTCATTTTATGCTTCATACTTATCATGGTGGATATTGTGGCATGATAGCATGTATTAGGTTGTTATGGTGGTAATGCCTCCAATCATCTGAGAGGATGTTTTGGTGCTAGTTTCTCGACCATGGAATTATAGATATGGTCTTATGGGGATCACTTATTGGTATGTTGGGACATAAAAATATCATTATTTCATATGAAATGAAATAAAAATCCACATAATATTGTTTTCTTTAAAATAATGGATATTTTCTAACATGATATCTATATATTGTACCAAATGATATATACTAACATGTATCATGAATATATAAGTATTTAAAGCATTTTTTTAATGTATCTGACCCAAAGACATTTCAAATATCCTAACTAGGTCATAAAAAATATATTGAACACCTCTAGGCAACCAGAGGCCAGTATAAATCCCACATGATAAATAATATACATGTATGGTCTAGTTTTGCACATGAGCCTTAGCCCGGTTGGTGAGGACTCCTTAAGCGCATCCAAGTGACTCGGGATGAAATCTAGGAAGAGGCATATTTCTGGGTTACTATAGAAAGGACTACATTGGAAACTGTAGATGTAATTTAGTAGGTACTATATTTGTAACTAGAGTGGGAAATGTTTGGAACAGTAGAATTTGTGACTATCCTCCCATTTGCACCTTCAGCTCACTGGCTTGGTCACGAAGTCCTTTAAGGCCTTCAGACAACCTCAAGTCCTTCAGGCCACCTTAGGTGAAGATGCCAACTAGAAAACAAACAAGGAACAAGCTCTAGAATGAGGATGAGCTAGGAGATTTCACCATAGAATAAGCTAAAAAGATTGTAATAATGAGAGGGTATGGCACCTACCATCGGGATAAGCATGTTCATGCACGATAAAGCCTAGCTGAACAACCATGCAAAGGTGGAGAGATGATTTCACGATGAAAATGATGGGGAGGAGGAGTTTCAAGTAGTTAGTCTGGGTTGTATGAAATGCTTGAATCCAACAGGCAGTTAATTCCTCTAAGGGCTACGGACAATGTAATACTTATTCCTACAGGTCTTGTAAGGGTTCCACCTCAACCCTTGAAAGGTAGATAATAAAAATAAATGAAAAATGGAGGCATTCGGGCCATTGGAGGATGTATGATCTAGTTTTTCCTTTAAATAAAATATAAAATCAAACAAGGTATATTCCTAAATATGGAATTCCTTATATAATAAACAACTACAAATAATATATAAGAAACTATAAACAATAGTAGATGAATAATTAATTATTTTTAGAATTAATATCATGTCATGAGTAAGAACAAACATACAAAGTGTTCTAAGGATTTCCAAAAATTATATATAAAGTGTTTAGGATTACAAAAAAAACTATATAAAAAAGTTTTTTAACAGACCTAATAACCAACAAGTCATTCTTCTCATTTTTAACCACTAAAAAATGTCTCATGGAAAGTCCTCATGGCATCCTCTCTTCCATGCATTAAAACCTCAAAAGCAATCTCTTTAAAAATGAATCTCTAATGCGACTAGATAATGTGATTGGGACCATTAACATATCTATATCATAGATTAGATGTTCTACATGCATTTCATAGAGGTAAATTCATGAAATGATTATGAAAATACCTAATATGTTGTCACCACATCATGACCTACATGTCATAAACTCATTTTAATGCAAGAAAAATTATATAGCTCAATTGAAGGAAAAAATAAAAAATTAGAATGTATACTATTAATCTAAAACATGGTATTTATAACAATATAATTTAACACTCAATGTTGGTAGGGTTCTCACATAAAAACCTTAATTTAGGATTTTCTTAGTATCAATGTTGTACCATAGGTTGGGATATGATGCAGCTCATCCCACCCCAGTTGATTCACTTACAATAGTCAGGCCATAAGACAATCCCATTGGAATGTTTAATAGATATACTCTAATCAAGGAATAAACTTATACCATGGGAAATGAGGAAGGTTATATATACCATTTTCCCTCGGTTATCTCTCACAATATCTCTTCTCCTCTATTGAGGGTTCTCCCCTTGGCATTGGAACATCTCACCCCCTTTTCTGCCTCCATGATTCACTCCTTATTTCCTCTAGCTATTTTTTCCCTTATCATTTTGTCACATATTTTACAATGAACTAGGAATCCCCTTCTTTGAAATATTATTCCTCTCCATTCATGTTGCTCCCCCTCCAATCTGGATCTTATGGTTCCATTTGGGTTGTTTATTTACTTGAATTCCATGGATTTGTTTTTCTCCCACCTATGATATTTCCATCTGAACCTTTATGCTAAAATCCATTTTGGTTTGGAAAAAATGAACTATGGGGTTTTAGGATTCATATGTTGTGATATTTAGCAGCTTACCCCTTGGCCCATTCACTTTGATATTCTCTTTATACCTTTCCCCTTGTTCTTGATCTCAATTAGTTCAATATGAGATTATTTGTGATGGTTCTGGATGTTATTGGTGGTTGCGAGTCATCATCGAGGGATCAACTAGATTCATGTTGACTATCTTCATTGTTTCAAGTTTAATAATATGGTTGAGGGTTCTATATTTCTACTATTTCATCCTAGTGATGGGGATATTTATTTTCAGTCCTTTGTTGGTGATTTCTAATGGTCTTCTACTAAATTTTTCTACTACGTTGGCTAATTGTCGATGATTTCTATGGGTTGATGGTTGTTGGATTCTTTAAGGATTGTTCTAGAGGTCATGACACACATAATATTATCAAGATTCAAGGTCAACTGTCCCTTTCCAGGTCATTTAGGTTTGTTGGTATAAGAGGAGGTTCTGGGATGTGTTTGTGCGAGCAGTAGGGTGTTCTAGGAGCAGCCTCATCTGATGGTCAAATGGTTTTTGGTGTTTTATTTTAGTATTTTACAAAGGTGATGATGAACTCCATTGGTTATGAGTTACTCCTATGGTTTGTTATCACTAGAGACTGGTGTGGTGATAAGATGGAGATAAAGATAGTGGTGAAAAAATGGAAAAGACAATAGTGGTGAATCATGATGTTTAGAAATTTTATGTGGGTTACTCATCGATCGAGGTCTCTTTTGGGTTATGTATTATTTATGGGTTTTTGAATTTTGATCATCATATTTTGAATCTTTGAAATAGCATCTTGTGTGTGTTTTTTGGTTACCTATCAACCATAAAGGGACTATTATTAAAATAAAAAAATTATTTTCAGTCTTTAGGGGTATACAAAGTTAAGGAATTATGATGCCATACCTTTCTTAATTATGCAAACAATCTATGACAAATTTTAATTTAATATTATAGCTGTATAATATTTCTAATTTACTTAGTAGAAACTATATATTATGTGAAAATTTTTACCACTATGATAATATATTACATAAATTAATATATGGAATAAAATGTAGGAAAAAATATACCACAACTTGGATTTATAACATTAAATATAAATCAAATCGTCCCATCCATTCAACCAAATCAATATACATACATAAATATGAGAATATAACTATAAAATGGACTATAAAAATAATATGGTTACCCAAACATGTTACCATATAAATTTCAATAGACTAAAAAATAATAGATCTCTAATTTTTCAGAAAATTATTGAAAAATTTGTTTACCTTAAAAAAATTATATTTTATTTAAATCAATTTGACCATATTTTTTTTCCAACCCATCCCCTAAGATTTTGTTATGAAAGAGGGTAACACCTGTATAATAAATTATAGTATAATCAATTTTGGACAAGGTAAGGAGGATAATACACCACTTGAATTATTAAACCAAACTATAATATATGAAAATTAGGGTAATAAATATTCTTATGATGGAAGATGAAATTGGGAAATAAAATAAAGGAAATACCTAGATATACACAAATATAATCTACCACATCAGTCAAACTATAATATGATTAATGAAATATAATTATTCCACTATATTAATGATTATAGGATGAGGATTCATATACTCAGGTGAATGCAAGAAACATTGTATAGCTCAAGTGAAGGGAAAACTAAGAAATTATAAAATCTACTATTACTGTAAAATGTGGTATATATAAATATATAATTTAACACGCAATGTTGGTAGGTTTTTCACTTAAAAAACCTAATTCAGGATTTTCTTAGTATCAATGTCGTACCATAGGTTGTAAAATGATGCATCTCATCCCACCCCGGTTGATTCACTTACAATAGTCAGGCCATAAGATAATCCCATACGTAAGTGTAATAGATATAATATAAAAAAGGAATAATCATATAACATGGGAAATGAGGAAGGTTATAAAGACCATTTTTATCTCGATGATCTCTCACAGTAGCACTTCTCTTATGCCGAGGGTTCTCCCTTTGGCATTGGAACATCTCACCCCCTTTTCTCCTTTTCTGTCTCCATGATTCACTCCTTATTCCCACTAGCTATATTTTCCTTATCATTTTGTCCCATCTTATACAAAGTACTTGGCATCCCATTCTTTGAAATCTTCTTCATCTCCATTAAAGTTGCTTCCCCTCCAATCTGGATCTTATGAATCCATTTTGGTTGTTTGTTTACTAGAATTTCATGGATTTTTTTTCTCCCACCTATGATATTACTAGTGGAACCTTCATGAAAAAAATACATTTTGGTTTGGAAAAAATGAACCATGGGGGTTTATGATTGATATGGTGTGAGATTTATTAGATTCCCCCTTGGCCCATTCACTTCACTCTTCACTTTCTACCCATCCCCTTGTTCTTGCTCTCAATTAGTTCAATATGAGATTATTTGTGATGGTTCTGGATGTTATTGGTGATTGTGAGTCATCATCGAGGGCTTGAATAGATTAGTGTCAACTATCTTTTTTGTTTCATGTTTAATAAGATGGTTTAGGGTTCTAGATTTCTACTATTTCATCCTAGTGATGGTGATATTTATTTTCACTCCTCTGTTAGTGATTTCCAATGGTCTTCTACTAACATTTTCACCTGCGTTGGCTCATTGTTGATGCTTTTTGTGGGTTGATGCTAGTTAGATTCTTCAAAGATTGTTCTAGAGGTCATGAAACACTTAATATTATCAAGATTCTAGGTCTACAACCCTTTTCTTGAAAATTTAGGTTTTATTGTATAAGAGGAGGTTCTGGGATGTGTTTGTGTGAGCGGTAGGGTGTTCTAGGAGCATCTTCCTCTAATGGTCAAATGGTTTTTTGTGTTTAATTTTGTTATTTTATAGAGGTTATGATGAAATCCATTAGTGATGAGTTACTCCTGTGTTTGGTCATCACTAGAGACTGATGTGGTGATAGTATGTAGATGAAGATAGTGCAGAAAAATGGAAAAGTCAATAGGGGTGAATCATGATGGTTAGAAATTTTATGTGGGATCTAGGTCACTTTTGGGTTATGTGTTCTTTATGGGTTTTGGAATTTTGAACATCGTATTTTGAATCATTAAAATAAAATCTTGTGTGTTTTTTTTGTTACCTCTCAACTATAAAGTAACTATTTTGAAAATAAAAAAATAATTTTCAATCTTGCATGGTATAAAAAGTTATGGAATTATGATTCCATACCATTCTTCATTCTCCAAACAATCTATGAAAATTTTTATATTAATATTATAGTTGTATACTCTTTCTAATTTACTTAATAGAAACCATGTATTATGTGAAACATTTTACCACTAAGATAGTACATTACATAAATGAATATATAGAATAAAATTTAGGAAAAAATATACCACAACTTGGATTTATAACATTAAATATAAAAAACCATCCCAACCATTAAACCAAATCAATATACATGCATACAGATGAGAATACAACTATAAAATGGACTGTAAAACTAATATGGTTACCCAAACATGTTACCATATAAATTTCAATAGCCTGAAAAAAGAATAGATTTCTAATTTGGGGGAAAATAATAGAAATAATAGTTTACAATAAAAAAAATTAGATTTTATTTAAATTAATTTGACCATATGTTTTTTTCCATCCCATCCCTTAGGATTTTGATATGAAAGAGGGTAACACCTATATAATAAATTATAGTATAATCCTTTTTGGACTAGTTAAGGAGGATAAGACACCACTTGAAATATTAAAAAAAACTATAATATATGAAAATTATGGTAATAAAGATTCGTAAGATGGATGATAAAATTGGGAAATAAAATCAAGGAAATACCTTGATATACCCAGAGAGAATCTCCCACATCAGTCAGGCCATAATATGATTAATTAAATCTTATTATTCTACTATATGAATGATTATAGGATGAGGATTCATATACTCTTCCATGGAGATAAGGAAGAAAGGAAAAGTAGTGTATGCAATAACCATTTCTCATACATTGGGGACTTCCATTACTGATTGGTACTTCCCAGATCAATACATAAAGGTAAATCCTCAAGAGATCTAAGAGATTGTGGTAGGTGAAACCAATAGATGCTCCCCACTATATATGGACAAAAATACTAATTGTTGTTGATTTATGGGTTAAAATATGGGTATGAAGTGACTAAATTCTTTTAATTAAGGGAATATTTCCAAAAGTTTACCCGCTACCCAATACATGTCCACTAGGTAACCAGTTTCGCTTAAAATAATCACATTCACCACTTACCTCCCATTGGGTATCGATTCTACAAACTACACCTCTCCCTTTTGTACATCCCACCTTACATTCCCTTCTAAGGATTTTGAACACTACTCAACTTAAAATAAACTCATGAAGAGACTAAAGATATAATTTTATAGGTTAATTAATTAGAGAATATGAGGGTAAAAACAATCAATAACTACTTCTATATATTTCTCATAAATTTCCATCAATATAGTACTTGGAGATTAAAATATTGAAACCCATGACACTAAAAAGAGGTTCATTGCAACCTCCTGAAAATTCATCATCATATTCTTGAGAAACATCTCAAAGTATTCAACACATTAAGCATTATCAATAGAATATTACACTATTACAAAATTTAATATTCAAAAAAAAAATTAACGAATAAACAAGGTGAGTCACCACAAATAGATACTTTCCAAATATAGAAGACAATATAACACCCACCAATACAATGGAAATATGGCATTTAAAATGATGACCAAAACGATCACCTAAAATACCACTTCATATGGGACCCTTATAATACAATGAATCAAAGAATATATTAACCACAATATGACAAGCTATAGATAAAAATTTATAATATATATGTATATAAAAAACACATCCATTATATCACCATCGATACAACAATTATCCAATTATTAATCATTTCTCAATGATTTATGATAAATTTTGGTTATATGGTAGGTGAAATTATGCAAAGAATATGAATAAAATAGAACATAATCTAAAACATTAACATATAAGCTACTATGATGCGTGTTTTATTTACTTTAATTAATTACATAAATCATACTCCATCCATAATAAACTATGATAGTGAAATATTTAAATTTTAGAAAATAATAATATCAAATAATTCATATTTTATATACAGTATTATCTCTTATTAAAGGATATTGGTATATTAATACTATCAAACCCACATCCAAGAAAATATAATTTGGATAATACAATACCATCCCAAGAAAAAATTGAATTAATAATGTGTCAACGGTATATAGTATTTCAACGAAATTGAATATTATTTAACATCATTTTAAAATACATCGAGTTCTAAATAAAAAATAAATCTACCAAAATCATATGGTTTTCAAATAATTTGATGGGTTTTCAAAATAATTTTATACTAAGAATTCATATGAGAATTTTGAAATAAATATTTTAATTAATAAAACAACCATAAAATTTCAATCACATAATATTATCCAAGATAAATATAAAGGTTTATATTTAGTGTTTTAGTATTAATAAAATATGTTTTTTGTAGAAAATTTATTTTCACTACATTTCAACCATTTTTTTGAAAACAAAATATGATTGTCTAAAATACGATGTCAATACATTTCCTAAATCATTTCAATCTTATTGAAACTGTCCTAAATTTATCATTTTACCTATTTATTTATGCATTTGAACAAATTTTAAATATAAAATTTAGAATATTTTTTAAATAAATATTTTTTATTTTCTTTATGACTACTAAAATAAAAAAAAATATTTTGAAAACATTACCAAGAAAGAATAAGGTGTTCCTTGAAATTGTAAGCTATGTAATCAATCATTTATATCTATTTAAAAATATACAATACAATTTAATTTATTTGATATATTCCTATAATTTTCAAAGTCACAAGAATGTTCTTTAGGATTGTCTCACATAAATATTTTAGAAGTTTTAACAAAAACATAACTCATGAGTTCATTTCCCTAAAATATTACTGTAGAAAAATAAGATTTTTTGAAATTAGTTACAATATTTAATAATCATTTCCTATTTCCAAAATATATTCAAGGAAACTATTACAAACCAATTCTTTTTATACAATATGGGATACATAGTTAAATGAATATATAAAAGTAAACAAATAAAATGGAATTTTGAAAAATTTATTCATATGATTTTTAATAAAATATCATTGATTCCAAATAATAACAAAATAAAAAATAAAACAACTATTACTTAAGTATGTATTAAATGATTAAAATATTTTTTAGAGGACATTTTCATGCATATAGGATGTTTTATAAGTTAAGAATATTAAAATTTAAAAAGAAAAATCTATTTTAAGGAAACAATTTCATCTAAATAAAGAAATTACAATGGTTAAAGTTGTAAATAAAAAATATTCTGAATTTTAAATCTCTATATAATAATTTGTTTACACTCATTCACTCAAGGAAATGAAAACAAACATTATTTTGATAAAGTTAAGATTTCAACTCTATCATCCATAAAAAAACTAAAATATTGTATATTAATAAGTAAACCATTTGTGATTCGTTTAATTGTTAGTGGGAAATAATCCCAAAGATATAATTTATTTCCAATATATCATGATTAATTCAAAAACCTAATACCATGATTTATAAAAAATAAATATGATGAAAAACAAGATGGGAGTGGACGTGAGTATAATAGAAGAATGAGAGATGGTCACTTTTGATATGTGTATTGAAAATCACCATTGAAGTTATGATAAAGGAATAAAAAATGGAACAAAATGATGGATGGAGAAACATACCCGCTCTCAATTAATGGATGGTGATAGATTTTTTAAGGAAACTAGAATAAAATTATTCAACCAGATAAATGAAGGGTAACTCATTTTAAAGGAATAAGAAACACAACAATAGGTACCCAGTGTAACACGACTGACCAGTAGATTATAGCTCAGTGAGAATTTCCACAAAAAAGTGCTCATTGGGAACCCTGTAACATGAGAAAGTGTACTCAATGGATTTTTTCCACCATCATATAGAAACCTTATCCATTTAAAACAAAAATAATTCAAACCCATAAAACCACCATTATTCTTAATAAAAACACTATAAACATCTGAAAAATATATTTCAAATTATATATATTTAAAAAAAATAAGAAGGTAATGAAATCACACAATTTTCACTTCCTTCCCTAATGAAACATTTCAAAGATGGTTTTTAAAACTCATTTGGGGTAACCATGAAAACTATTTAATCATATTTTGATTTAAATTACATTTAAACCTAATAATTTTTAAAATCACCATGGGAAAATATATTTAAAAATTAATAATTATGTAAATCGTATGTATTTTTTTCACAAAAAAAATATTATAAAATAAAATTAAAATGTACCAAATACATTTTATTACTTAATCAAACCCTTACAAAAATGATGATGGAAAAAACTTTTATAATTTTATAGAAATTTGATATTGAAAATAAACCTACATTAAAATTTAAAATTCCTATGTTAAGAAACTATATGGGAGAATAATGAGAGAATATATGAGAATAACACATTATAGGGATAACCAATAGGGAAAATAATGAAAAATAACTAACCACATTAGAGATTGATATCCAGATTTCATCCCAAAAGATCAATGGTGATCAAAGGAAACATTTAACCATATTTTATATGTGGATCAAATAATCTATGCTGAACCAAAGACTATATAGGTTAGGTTTAAATCACATTCCCTTCATTCCATACATTAATTTATCAATTTACTTAATACTCTATCCAATAACCTATATTCACAAAAAATACATTATACATAATCCAGAATAGTTCACTAATAAGTCCCAAAAAATAATAATATTTGTTATACACACATGAGAATAATATTTTAAATATAATTTATTAACATGTAAGGAACTCTACAATTATAGTCCGGAAAAAACTAACATTGAATTTAAATAGAGAATATATATTCTATTTTTTTTCAAAAAAATATTTTTCTTATAAACATAATGTACAACCCTTCTTTAAAAATTTACACATGTTCATTATATCATATAATAAAATATTGGTTTGTGGTAAGTATAACAAGGTTAATACATTCTATCAAAATCAAAAAATTGTGATATCAATTAAAGAAATCATCTATTTACCCATATTAACCATGTAATTAACAATAAATATATTGGGAAACATGATTTATTTATTATTACTATATTATTTAATACCCACCTTCAACTTGTTTTAATAATAAATCATGTCATAAAAGACATTAAATCATGTGAAATTCATGATATTATAGTTTTTCCTACACATAATGGCATATCATGATAAATGAGACTCATCGATAGATGATTAAATTAATGGAGAAAGAAAAATAGATTATTGTACCATCCCTGGTAACATAGGATTCCCCAAAAATTATTTTATCCAGACATATTTATGGTTTAATTTCTAATTTACATGGTATTAGATTTTGAATATTCTAAAAATAAATAATAAAGCGAACATAGTGTACTCAAATAAATTTTTTTAGCGTGTGTGAATAGAATATCTATTTTTCACCAAATATACATCATTACAACAATTCAGACATAGCTATAAACTTCTATAGTCTAATTTAAATTCTAAAGGATAAGTAATATAAAAATTAGAGATGTTTTTCCACATTTATATGATTTAATAATTTCCATATAATTAGTACTAGCATATATAATTCCTTATACAAGACCGATTACACTGAGTATATAAAAAAATATTAAAGTGGATGTACCATAAAATAATGTTAAGATGTTTGATGTGTTATGATGAATAAAAAATATCAAAAAAGGGTTTAATGATATCCAAAGAGTGTACAAAGTGAATTACACTGCACAAAATGTCTATTTAATAATGTTGTGAAAACTGAAAGTTCCCTAAGAACCAAAAAGTGATGTTCTTTATATATGAACCCTCTACAAAAGTTTCAATTACATCCCTCATATAATCCTATCATAAAAACATAAAGAGGATAAATATAATCTCCTCAAAATCCATTAGGATATGAGTTTATAATATTTTGTGTTATTTCCTTTACATAGAACCTGAATGAGATGATATGCACACATCCTATTGGGGCAGTTACAAGGTGTGTAAATAAAATTTCCTAGTAGGTGATTGTTGATCCACCTCTACTTAAGTTTAATAAATAAAATTTCACGAATGAATAATTATATACAGATATATTAGTAAAAAATAATTATGTAACATGCTTACTATTAATATAAAACTAGATATTTATAACTAGAATGTGTAACTCCTTATATTGGATGGGTCCTCACATTATCCCACCTACATTGGGATTTTTGTGATATTGATGTTGGGATCGAGGTAGAAAAAATGATATATCCCATTAAATCTAGGCATATGCACATATAATATTCATATAAAAAGATCACCTAGTGGGAAAATTAAATTGTCTTATACTAGACTTAGGGTATAATCTTGTAACATTGAAAATGTAAAGGGGTAGAGAAAGTTTGGGTGTTGTGTTCACATCCCATTCTCTATCCTCTAAACAAGTTATAATAGCATGATAATTAATTTAGCAGTCATATACTCCTTATAATAAACCGAACATGTGCCAACAAGCATGTGAAATATTTAACCATTAAAAAAAGATATTACAACAATGTATATATTAATGTACATAAAAAACGCACATCAGAAGTCAGATTTCAATCATTATTCATTAAATATTAACAATAAAACATTTCAACCTAATCTACAATTAATATTATATTTTAGTAAATATCATTAATGTTGTTAAAAAGAAAAATTTATTACCAAGTAATTGTAAGACTATATATTTAAATTCCCTGAAAAACAATAATTAATAATAATCATGTTAAAAATGAATAGTTTTTTTACATTTAAAAACGTCTATTTTGATTAAATTCACTCAGTCTAGTCTATTTTACAAAAATCCCTTAATATTAAGAGTGAAATGAAGGTTAATCCAAATAAATAAATTATATCACACTTTTTTGGGGCATAGGGAAGGAGTAAAATCCACCACTTTTACAATGAACCAACCAGAATACCCTAGTATGTTGATAACCAAGCATTCTCTTACAAATCACAAAGGGAATTCCCGATCCCCACAGGTTGGTGAATATAACATGGAAATAAGAAATAATATAAATTGAATTATTTTTCTACAAAACAGTTGAATATAAATGATATAATTTAGAATATCAACACCCTCATGTAGAAAGCACCGAAAGAAAATAGGTTAAACAATACCCAAAATAGTACATCAACAAGTGACACAACATCTTATAGGATAACAATTTATTAATATCCCATGTAATAGGTGGAAGAAATATCCACAAGTCACCTATACTACTTTGTGTTCCATGTATCAATAACATCAACCACCTCCATGTTTCACTTTCCATTTTATTTGTTGTTTCATATGATAATCTAGAAACACACGAAGGAAAAGGTAGTATGGGAACTAAAAAACTCACTAGCATCACACCAAATGTTCTATAATCAATTCCATAAAAATAAAAATATTATGATTCAATTTAAATAAAACATTACATGGCATGGGATACAAAAATTTTAGAAAAACATGCTTTCAATTCAAAAAGATGATAAATATATCATTACTTTTTTAAGTGAATATTATATTTAAAAAAATTATATAAAGTAGTTTGAATGATTAAAATTGTTCAATAATAAATGAAATTCAATAATTAAATCAAAAATATCATAGAAAAATGTAATAATCCCAAATATACATTAGTATCAGGTAATATATCCTCGCCAACACAATCAGTGATCTGGGCTTAATGTGTGCACAAGTCCCTCAACTCAAGCTATCAGGACTCCATTATCCATTAAGAAATACATTCTATAGTAATTGTATGTTAGTGTTGTCATCATCAGTCCATATCAATGAGTTATATCATGAGATAATATTCCTAATTACCCACTAACTACCTGGGATGACATGTTCATTAGTTATCCATTCCATAGATCCTTGGAAAATAAATCATTTTAAATTAGTTCAAAATTTAATTTCTGATGTTTTTGTTGTCAATAAGTATTTCTCATTTCACAAGAAAATAAAAGGTTTTATTCATTTCATACCTTTTAAAATAAAAATTAAATTTAATCCATTTTTCATGTTTAAATATCAAATCATTTTATCAAATAATTTTTAAAATCAAGACATCAATTTTATCTAATCTACCCATCAATTTCAATTCTACTGAAATTGGTGGTTTTCCAAAATTTATATACCCTTTTCAAAATAAAACATCTATTATCTAAAATGTGAATTTTTAAATAATTTATAAACTCATTTAAAATATATCATGTAATTTAGTATTTCAATTATATGGAATATAATATGGAATAACATATCGTTTATCTGCGATCAAATCAGCGCTCACAATGGGAAATTATAATGATGTAATAACGTGAAGGAGATCAAAAAATAACCCCAAGATTACAAATCATTAATATCATGCTATGATTCAATCCTAAATCATGATATCACACAACATTCAAAGAAGGATGGTGGAGTGAAGGAGAAAACCAAATCATCCAAACTCACTAGGGATCCAACACCAAAATGAGATGTCTATAAGGGCTGGGTTTACTCACTATGCCTGAGAGGAAAACTAGGGTTCTTGAGGGGAGTTCATAAAAAATACCAAGTAAATCGAGAATGAATCATAAATAAAATATCTTGGAATGATGAATTTATATATTAAATCTGTGTTTTGAGTCATACATGCATCACATTTCACATTCACTGAAAATGAAATCGCCTCATGCAAAAAAATCACGACCGAAAAATTTATGTTATATGGTTTGTTTTTATAGTGTCAAACACTCTAAAGACATAATTTTATAAATTGCATTCAAAATTAAATTACTACATTTCTATTATCAAATATTTTGGCTAGTGAATAATTTATACTGTTAACAAAGGATTTATAGTGTAAATTCCTTCTATAGTAAGTTCATAGTAGCAGGCCCTACAGAACTGCCCATGAAGCTTCCAATTCAACCAAGACCAAAATTTCACCCCCTATATCCATTAACATAATTATAATTGTAATTAGTTTACAAAAATATCATATATACCTAAACTCTAGATCATTTTCCCTAAAACAATATCTCCATAATTGAAATGCTTGAAACACACCCAAACAAAGGAGTCAAAACAAGAAAAAATAAGTACCTTAGAGATGATAATGAGATATTATAACCTACCCAACATAAAAATTTATATCCATATAATGATTTTCAAGAAAATAATATATCTAATAGATGAGGTCACCACACTATCATCAGTTATTCATGCACCCACATATCATGAAAATCATAACCATGATGCCAAAACAAATAGACCAAAGGTATCATATTCCCAAGAAGAACCTTTCCCTCAGAATCAAAAATCTAGATTAGATGCTCAATCAAAAATAAATTAGGCACAATATTAAGATAATCCCAACTCAATACATGATAAGGGTGAATGATATATTTTCAAAACTATGAAACATAAAAACCATTGTGGTATGAAGTCACCATTGGTGGATGTTTCTAACGGAAAGCCACTTTCTCCACCTTCTCTATAATTTCATAAAGACCCACAAACCTCAAAATTATATTTATAGGTTTCCCAAGATGTAGGTGACCTAACTGAGGTGAAACTCTCAAGAACACCTAGTCACCAATAGAAAGCTATAGTGGTCATAGGTGATTATAAATATAATATTTTTACCATTTCTTCCCCTTCCACATTCTCTAAAAAATCAAAAAAATCATCATCGTTGTCTCTTGGACCAAACATGTTCCTTCTGAGGAAGCTTCTCCAATATATGGAAAATAAATGGATATATAAAATGGCTTCTATAAATGTCTTAAAATGATCGATTCTGATATTGTACTCATTACTTTTGTTATAGGAAAACACAAATAGTCCCTAAATGGAATCCCTAACACCGACAAAGTCAAGAGAATAAAAACATAGTATATTGTCCAGAATATGTATCGCTCAATCTATCTATACATCAGTCTACATATGATAATATGTGATAAAATATAAAAAGGGTCTCATTGTCTCCTAGATATCTCTCCATTATTGAAAATTAATACATGGATCCCTATCAAAATCTAATGTAGATGGAACTCCAAGAAAATTGAAAATAACTCTCACATAGAGACATCATAAGTCATATATCTTTTTGTCTTAAATGGGTATAAGGTGTGATTATTTGGTTAATCTATTGATAAGAAACCATATTTCATTATTCCATCAAGAATTACATAGAAACCCAACCATGAAGTCCATTGAAATATAGTCTCAATTCAAGTCAACTCTGCAAGAGGCTTATGAAAACTAAAAGTATATTGTTCTCATTGTTGATGTATTGAAAGGTATAAAAATGAGATACAAATTAAAAAAATATTAATCTTATAGATTTCCATTATAATATTCTATGAGTATCATAGAACATATTAAATGTTCTAGTGTGAACAACCCACTGAGAAATATTATAATCCCTATCATGGACTTTCTCATTGGAAAAGGCATGTCATACTGATTCTAGAAACATAAGATATCCTCAGAAGTGAACGTCCACTCATTGATGGTCTCCCAAATATAAATAGAGTCTTTAATTACATAAAATAAACCATCAAACTACTTTTTTTGGAGAATCAACTCTAGAATAGTGGAGATCAACTTCATACTCTCCAAAACAACCCCAGACTCATTTTCTTGGACTCTCAAATGAATCTATTAAAAAACTCCCACTGTATTCCACTATTAAGATAATTCATTCATAGACTAGGTCCTAATATTACTTCTTGAATAATTATAAACAACATTTACCTCACCATCGGTGTATGACATGTCAAAATCAAAAGACTACATATACTCCACATAAGGCCACTATCGAATATTTCAATATTTTTTTGGAAAATATATAACTCGATATTTTGTTTTCATAACAAATTTTAAGACATTCCCTAAATTTTTTTGCTACCACATTTTAATATAATGAATTGTTTTTTCACATGATCATAGGTTAGATAATCCTTCTCCCATGGACTATGCTTTTAAGAAGCCTTGGTGACCTTGTGAGCACCCGACATAAGGACACATCCCAAACCTAAACATGATGTGTCCTGAAAAACCACACTTAACCCACATAGGTTTTTGAATATTAAACAATGGAATATAATTCAGAAAATGATTCATATTAATAAAAAAATTATAGAACTTTTAATCCCAAAGGAACATCCATCTTATCTAAGTGAGAGAGGTCATTGGAGAAGCTATCTTTGATAAATCTTTAAGGAACCCATGATAATACCCCACCAATAACAAGAATCTCTGTATCATGAAAACATTAAGTAGTTGCTCCCATGTCATAAAATCATTCATTTTTTTGGATCATATTGGATACCATGTTCTACGAAATAATTTCCTATAAAATTCACTCTGAATATCATGAAATTATATTTTTAATCTTGGAATTTTTCAAATATTTCCATAATTTTTTCTCAAACAAAGAATAAGGTCCTCCATGGACAAGGATAAACAAGGATTTAATCCAAAAATACTACCATGAATTATTTTAGGTAACCATAAAATATCATATTCAAAAATTCCATAAGAACTATAGGATAATTGATTAGGATGAATGGAATAACAAGATACACATAATGGTCATACCTACTCTTGAAGGTAGTCTTTTAAGTGTAATATTTTATTATTCTCAATTGTTGATAATCAGATCCACATTCAATCACTGTGAACCACATATACCCTTTTAATATGTCAAAAAATCATCAATACATGTAAAAAAATACTTGTTCTGGTAATAAATACCTTGGTGATGTGTTCCATCAGATATCTTTGCAAAGTAAACAGTCCTTACCAAAGCTGAAACACTCCGGAATATAAATAATTTATATATCAGATCATACAACCTATTGTTAAACACTTTCAAACTAGTTGGACTTATATGTTAATAAGGAATAGAAATTGTCTAAGTAACATGTACTAAATTAATAGAAAACATCACCTCCCTTATTAGTGGAAATATAGTGAAATATAAAGGAATTTTTTTTGAAACTCGACAAAAATTGGAGGTAGATCATAACTCAAATATTATTAAATTCATGTAGAAGGAAAATAATGATATTAACCTACATAAATTTAGAAAAGTCGGTATGTATATACTCAAACGTGGATTCCATTATTCTTAAAAGTAAAAGAACAACCCATTAGGTGTAAAATAGAAGTCCCACCAAAGTTAATTATAAATCCAAGAAATCTGAAGAATTATTCAATCCATACAAAAAATTCTAATCATTAGTTTATTGTACAGAACCATAAAATTATAGATGAGAACAATATCAGATAAATTGTAAGAATAACCAGGGCACCGATGACCTTGTTCTATCTTTGTTATGAGGTCCATATTAAAATCCATCACATAATACAACATCTTTGTATCAAGGTTTAGAAAATAACAAAACATTTTGATATAAATGAGTTAGATTCACCTGTTTTTAATAAAGTAATAACATAATATGTTGATATATTGATGATACCTATCACGGTTTCTAGGCCCATGTTTGCATCCTCTATACACTCTTCTACTGAGTGAAGACACATTATTCGGGACACATGTGGCTAGAATCCATTAGTTATTGAATCATCTGGTTATACTAAATTAATTTTGGGTGTTGATGATAAATTTACACTTTAATGAATAGATAAAATATAAAAAACATTTTTTAGGTTTCCTCAGTAACCATAAAAACTCTATACATTTGGTGCCTCAGTACAAACCTATTTTGAATTACCATACTTTTCAATAGAAAGGAAGTCCAAGGTCCTCTAAGAGGAGCCACATTAGGTCTGGATAATTCTTCCTATCTAGAACAACCACAAGACTCATCAACCATTCAATTTCTACTAAATTAACACATATAAATTCCACTAGGAGAAAATTGATCTCCCATCAAAACTAACTTACTATCCCAGTCAATCTTAACCCGCAATGCTCTATCCACCACATCATCCTATGATGCATGCTTCAACATGAAAATATATGATCATATATAATGTAATGTGACCATCTTGGACCAATTAGATCACATATTATTATTGTATAAACATTATTTAGAAACAAAATAATCTCATAAAAATAATTTCCTTACTGTTTTGGTGTCTTTTCACTCTACTAGAGGTCATGATAACCCATGGAGTTCACCCAGACCATCATCTCTTGATATATCCAATAATTGAGTACAACTCAAATGTCTCACCTATAAGGTGCCAAACATCTAATGAGGTAGGTTCATGTTTAAATTTTTGTTTAACATCATTTAAAATGATAAATAAATTTTTTCCCTAAGAATATATGGAGTCACTGGGTTGTCCCAGGGTTATGATGAATGAAAGTGGGAGGAAGGTCCATCCATTGTGGTTTCATGGTTTTCCCAGGATTGGTACTAATATCATTACGCAACCGTATGGACTTGGATGGGGTAGGTAAATCATTTAGAAACCATGCTTAGTGGGAGCCTGATACCATACAAGATTGGATATATCCATCCCGCTTGACGGCCACATTGATTATCAAAATTTGGAGGCTAACTAAAGACCATGTGAAGTGGGTCACTCTTGGATAGAGGGTGGAACATATTTTTTCCAACCATGAATCCAAAACATGCATGTAATTAATAAGGGAGATATTTCCAATTTTTCCTCTTTGGAATTTAAGGGTTCTAACTCTATTTACTCCCTCGTTCATCTTCTAGTAGACTGGGTGACAAACAGTTTTCTCACAAGATTCAAATGGATGTTTCTCTTTATATTATTTACTATTTGGACCACTATAGGGGTAATATTGAAGCCCCAGGTAACTCTAACACTCCTCCTTCCTCAATATTTTAGAAGAGTCCTTTTGAAGTTGTTCTTGTCCTTCAAAATCCTCTAATCGCTCATTTTTTGGAACATTTGAAGCAGGTTCATTGATGTTTGTTTGAGTTTGAATCATGGGATATGGTGATGTGAGCTTTAGTCTATGAACATGAGGTTGGTTCTCTAAAATATTTATCGCATAGTTTTGGAGATATTTAACTGTATGTGGTGGTGTTGTGGTATCATTTTGGTTTACATTTGGATAACTTGTCAGGAAATGATGATTTTTTTATCTAAATGATTAATCAAACCCTCATTATTCCCATGGTTTATATTGAGTATGAGTAGATCGAGTCTATGGAGACCCATTGAGTGTTCCTCTTCCATGAACATGGATTTGAGTGGTTAAATGTAAAATAGATGTTTTTATGAGATAAAACAAATGATAAATATTTTTAAAATGTTTATATGGGTTTATGAAACTGAACCAATGATAATTGTTTTTATCTTGTTAACCTAGAATAAGGGGGTGTTTGGCCTAATTTCAAGGAGTTAAATGAGTTATTATATAATAAGGGTAAATGTTTCACATATTTAAAGAAGATTATTGTGTGAATAAGTGGTTTTATTGGGGAATTTGGCTGATGATCTACTCCCACTGTTTGGACTATACTGAGGCTCTATGACCCATCCCTATATTTCATGGGTTAGGGTTCCATACTAGGGCTCTATGCGTATAAAAAATGCACATGATATGATTACAAAGATTGAGGATCCCAAGAAAGTTGAAATATATCATTTTCTGAAATGAAATTTCACTATGATGTTGGGAAGTTGACTCCCCTGGTTCATATTTAAAAATAATTTTTTTTAGTTGATCTGCATAGGATGGAGAATTTATGATGAATATGGATAACACATGGAACTATTAATGAAAATGGCTAATGTATGTCTTTATAAATAATTTAACTTAGTTTATCCTTTCTTTATCTTGTTGTATATCATACTTATATATACAATATTTATCATTATATATATTTTTTAGTTAGAATTGGTGGTGGGATACTTTATTCTACTCACACCCTGCCTAGGAATCCATTGGGTACCTAAGCAAGATTCATGGTTGCAGGTCAGTATAAGGGTAAAGGACTTGTACTAGGGTAATGATTTTTGGACTCCAGGTTATGCATGAATGTGGAAACCATAATTAGTGTCGGGAACAATTTATGGGATTATTCATATTTTATATATTTGGGATTTTCCTTTATTCATGGCATTGTAACACAAGACATGACATATTTTTGACTAGGTTGTGGGAATTTACCCAGTTTTCAGAAATGAATTTGTGATGCATGTTTATTGGTTTTAATGTCTTGTCATTTATTATATTTCCTATTGTGTATTGTTATGATAAATATGTTATATTCTCCCCATGTGTCTCATTCAACCCTCACTCCTAGTCTGTAGCCTCTGGTGAGTGGGGAGTTGTGCTTGAGGTATTTTGATACACTGGCTTGGGGAACCTCTTTAGTGGCTCCTTAGATCGGGAATTATAAAGTTGTATGAGATAAGTTATTTATCTATTATTTAATTTATTTTATGATGGTATATAAGATATTAGGATGTGTTGGGACTTTCCAATGAGGCGATTCATGGGCTTATCTAACCCACATATAGGGGGAAACCCGAGTACCCTAGGTTGTATTGATGTTCTTGACATTCATTGTTACAGTTGAATGATAATTTCCTTGGGCGATGCAGTTAATGTGTAATGTTATTAAATTTTTGGATTTTATTATGGAATGAAATGGTACAAGGTTATGTATACTTTCATCATTTTATAAAATTAGGGATATCTGTGATATACATCATGTTGGGAACATAGGGGAAAACATATTTTGGTTTAGTATGGGTATTAAAAATTCCTTTCAATTATATAGTGATTTTTAGGAATGTGCGCCTAATAAATATATAATAACTATATAAAGAGTTTAAAAATCTATTTAATTGTAAAATATAGTGACTCATGAGAGGTTTCATTTATTTTATAAATAAAGGTTGATTAATGAAAAGGGTAATTATAGTGTATAATGAGAATTTGAAATGTGAGAGTCTGGTTTCCCTATATTATCCATGACCTACTATAGGGATGGTTGAGGGTAGTGATAGATATGTGATTAGGTCTATTGAGACAATTTTTGTGGAATGGGTTGTTTGTGGCTAGTAGTTATCCCACATTTGTGTAAACTATTGAACATTTATGTTATGTGGTTTGAGATTTTTTTGGGAATTATATAGAGATTCCCCCATGATGATTCTTATTATTGTGGAGACATGAGGATATCACCAAGAATTATCCTCATGTGGGGGGGGGGGAGAAATCCCATTAGTTCAGGATAATAGAGGTAGGATCAGTTCGGAGAGAAAATTTCTCATTTTATGCATATTATGGATTGATACCGAAGGCAAATTGTTCCCAATTTGTCAAATCTAACTAGAGTGTTTCGGCTTTAGCACCCTCCAATGTTTACTAGAGAGTGTATACCTATGGAATCTATGTTCGGGATATATCCCATTTATATTATTACATTATCTTAGAGACTCTTCTTGATAAGGGAGTCAAGTTGGAAGCTTACATGTTGGGAGGACTGGGGAAGTGCTGGTATGATATCCTAGTTCAGACTGAGTAAGAATATGGCACCCTATTGAAATATTTCCAAAAAAAATTCTGAAAATTTCTTTCCAAAGTGTCCGAGGCATGGGAGAGTTGTATAGTATATGTGTTTGAAACAAGGGACTATGTTGGTGTTGGATTACTCTAGTCAGTTCACTAAATTTAAACACATTGTTCCATCATTGGATGGTGATGAGGAAGATAAATTGAGACATTTTTAGATATAATTAGATATCTAAAAATGTACCAAGGAAATATGTTCCATTTGATATTATTTTCTGAGGTGGTGGATTATACACTCATTCCAAAAGGTAAATTGAGGGAGGATTTAGTTGGTAGACATGTAGTTTTAATTGGGTGGTCAATTGGTATGAATTCTAATAGTAGGAATATCAAAATAGAATTTTTTTCACCTGGTATGTGGGGGAAAGAGTACATATTGAAGAGCGTTGGACTCTAATGGTTATGATAAAGTGTTATGTTATTTATATGGAAGACAAGGGTAGATGTGTGATTTGTGTTCCTAACCACCATTTTAGTGCTGGGTGTGTGGAAGAATAGGGCATGTATAGTTCTTTAGTAGGAGACCTCAATAGGTATTCATTGATAGAGGAAACAAATATAAAGAGTATAGGAACGTGGTGTGCAACCCCATACCAGAAATCAGTTGGAGTTCTATAGGTTATAATATCATGGGTGGTGTATGTGGTGCTTCTGAACAAGAGTATACTTAATATTAGGGTATTGCATCCCCCATAACTCAGATTGGATCTGAGGTAAGATGGGATAGTCTTCTACATGTAGTTCAACATGAACATGGTGGTGGTCAGGATAGAGTCTTGACTTTTCGAGGTACAATTCTTATAGCATTAATTTTTTTAGTTCCAATTTTAATACAAGGAATTCATGTTATTTTATATCTTCTCATTTTTTGAATCTGTTGTATTTTGTGGTGGAATATATGAGCAGGTTTATATAAATTTTCAAACTAGTGGTAGTAGGAGTAGAAAATATCTAGAAATTTATGGAGTGAGATCTTGAGGCTTGAGGTTACCATTTACTTTTGGACTTCTTTGTACTTGAGATGTTAGGTTTTGACCAAATTTTGGGGATAGATTGGTTGGGGTTGGATCAAGCCAATGTTGAATGTTATCATCGAAGGGTAATGTTCATATCACTTGAAGGTGAAGATTATGTTTGTAAAGACCCGTAAAATTCAAGGGAAATTTTTTTTAATTTTCTTTGGAATTTTACAAGAGCGCGGTTTCTGACGGCACCTGATTCTGAGGCCCGGAGTGCCCAGAATCAATTTCTGAAGTTTGGCTCAGGTACATTCAGTGAACGAACGAGCGGGAATTTCTAACTTTTGATCCGGTGCTCGGAATTGAAATCTGAGGGCACCGATGAACTCGCAGCACCGATATTCGCTTAAGGAGACCTTTTCCGAGGTTGCGTTTATTTCGGGTTGAGAGTTAGTTTTTGGGAGTTTAGAATAAGTTAAATAAAAATTTTGGATTACAAATTTTTATTTAAACTTGTTGGTTAACTTCTCTCAAAGGAAGTTAGGGGTGGGACCCACACCCACATAACCTCCCTTGAGAGGATTAAGTGTGGTGGGGCCCACACGAACCCTAAACTTTTCATCTTCTCTCAAACTCCCTTAACCCCTCTTTAAATGACATGACAATTGTTATTTAATTTTGGATTTATCCTTTTTGAATTTCAAACCTTTGAAATTCTTTTGTTAAGTTTGTGAATAAAATAAGCTCTTATCTTATTTTGTTGGGTTAGAACTCTTTAGCCATCTTGTGAGGATTTGAGAGCTTTTCTTTCTTCTTCAAACATTGATGAAGAACGCTCAAGCATGACGAAGAACGGTCAAGCTCCGACGAAGAACGCCGCTCCTCTCTTCTTCGTCTTCCGTGTCAACGAAAGGGAACACCGCTTCCTCCTCGGACTTCCTTCATCGGCATACGAAGTTTCTCCAACGACGTATCTCTTCGGGCGTATCTCTTCGTCAACGGATTTGACGAACGACTACCGCGACGCCAGACCTCCGCGACGTTGTCTTCCGCGGGACGTTGACAAATCTTCGAACCTTATACCCAAGGTAGGGGTGGTTGTTAATTGTTTATTTATTTATCCTTGTTCGTGGCTCTAGCGTGACTAACATGAGGTTTTTAAATATGTGTTATTGTTTAACGTGAGGGGGCCGGACCGCATGAACACGGCCGAACCCCCTCCTTCGTTCTTGATGTTTTATATTGCGGATGAAACAAGGTGGTGAGGTGCCGTCGCACCACGCAGTTATTCGCCCGATTATATTGCGCGGCGCCATCGCGCCGCGCCGTGGAAGAATCATCAAGAACGCGACGCCGTCGCGCCGCGTCGAAGGGAATGGATGGCGCGGCGAAGGGGCGCGGTGCCGTCGCACCGCGCCGGATGACGAACACCGCGGTCGGTTCCGGGCCGCGGCGAGACGGGAAGACCGGCGGCACGCCGGGCCGCCGGCGTCGGAAGCCGGAAAGGGGACCGGATTTTCCGGTCCGGTTGGAGACAAACCGGCCGGCCAGGTGGCCGGCCGGAAGGTCAAAGGCCGGGGGAATTTAATTTCCCCGGCCAGCTCAAACCCCCCCTCATTTAAGAGAGAGGGGCGGTTTCCTTGAGGGGGGCAGGCGGCCCCCCGGTTGCCTTCAAAGCAGGCCCCCACGAGGGGGGGCCGGTCTCCAAAAAGGCGCGGCTCTTAAGCCGCGCCGCCTTGCTGGAAGCGGGGGCTTAGCCCCCCGCGCGTGACCCTAGCGGCGCCAGGCCGCGCCGCCGCCGGCCGGGCCGCGCCGCCGCGCCGGTTCGCCGTCGGCCGGGTCGGGTCGGGTCGCCCGGTTCGGGCCGACCCAAGGGGGGTCGGGCCGGGTCGGCCCGGACCCGGACCCCCCCGTTTTCGAGACGACTTCGGTCTTTTGGCCATAACTTGAGCCACGGACCTCCGATCGACGAACCGTCTGCGGCAACGCGATCCTTGGATCGAGACGGTCGTTTCGGTATACTATACTCAAGGTGCACCTTCTTTTTCGGAAGCCTACGTGGTTAAAACTTCGTAGTTAAGCGTGCTTGGCTTAGAGTAGTGATCAGGATGGGTGACCTCCTGGGAAGTTTCCCAGGGTGGGTGTGAGACGGAAAGGCTGATATCTTTCATTCTGGACGTCCGATTGACGAACCGTCAGCGGAGATGCGATCCTTGGATCGAGACGGCCGTTTCGGTATATCGCACTCAAGGTTTCGGATTACTTTGAGTTCGGCCGGGTTGGTTCGTACACGAAACCAACCGGACCTTCGGAGCGGAAACGCTCATATCTTGAGCTACGGACGTCCGATTGACGTGCCGTCAGCTTTGTTGTATTCCTCTTAGTGAGACGGATCTTCTGGCATACTCCGCCTGAGGTTTGGACGCAGGTGGAGTACGGTCGGGTTGGTTTTTCCTTAAAAACCAACTGGGCCCCGGAGACGAAAATGCCAATAACTCTCAGACCGAGCGTCCGATCGACGCGCCGTCTGTTGCGTTGAGTTCCTGTTGACGATACAGAACTTTTGGATACATCAAATCTGTACTTTGTGACAGTTGATGTATCAGCCTCTCGGCTCGTGGAGCGGACCCTCCGAACGAGCTTGCTGTGTGCGGGAACCCTAGTGCTGGCTCCGACTGCGACTGTGACTACTACTGCTACTTCTACTGTGACTGCGACGACGACAGTACAGAGATCCTGTGTGGATTCGACGACGACGACTACAGCACTCAGCGATCCTACGTGGATCAGTGCTACGATCATGTGTGGGTCTTTGCGGGGGTTAGTACCTATCGATCCTTCGTGGGTCCGACGACTTAGATGGATCAGTGATCATCTTCACCGTCATCCGAAGAAGTATACATGTGTGAGCTGAACCTTCAATTTTACTCGATAGAGGTAGTGCGCTTGGTTATAGCGGCAGACCGGCGATTCTAGAGACGAGCATACGGAGTACGTAGACCGTGTAGCCGGCTGAGACCTGAAGACTGCTCGACCGACTCGACTTGGAGTGAGTCGACTAGCCCAGTGGACGGAGCGCCCGGTATTTGGCGGCAGACCCACGGAGGACGGAGCGCCTGGTAGTTGGCAGCAAACCCGCGGTACTCTACTGGAGGAGTACCTCTGTAGGCTATTTGGGTGAGCGCCCGGTATTTGGCAGCAGACCCTCAACGGACGGAGCGCCCGGTAGTTGGCAGCAGACCCGCGGTACTCGACAGGAGGAGTACTTCAGTAGTCTTAGGTTAGTGAGCAGTACCTCGGAGTCGTGACAGGACCACCGTACACTTCAGAGATGGGGCTCTTCAGCAGTTACGGTTTTGATAATGAAAATCCTGGTGTGAGCTGAATCCTAATTGCTTTCCTGTGTGGATTGTGTTGTGCTATCCTATGTGGAATATGTTTTGATTTCCTGTGTGGAATACGTTTACTTTCCTGTGTGGACTGAGTTGTACTTGGGCTCGGAGGTTGGAGCGTATTTGAAATTGATGACTTAGGTATATGTATGGGAATATACCTAAGCATTGTCGGTTGTTACTTCGTGTTTGTATTTTTCTTTGTGGTTTATCCTTTGTGGATTTCGGGAGACCTACAGGGGTATCGGGGTCCCTACTGAGTATCTTATACTCACCCCTGCACGGGCTATGCCCGCACTACGTTGTGTTGGTTGCAGACGACGGACAGTGTTGATCTTGGCTGAGGCTTGCAGAGCAGGACGGTACCTGGAGGTGGACCATTGGGCGGGACGTGTTCGGAGCGGACGTCGGGACCCGTGGAGCTATCTGTACCCACCCTTCAGGTGGGATCTCCAGTGGACATCTCGGTGTTGCGGCTTTTACTTACAGTTGCTATTTTCCCTTTCGAGTTGTACTTTACTTTCAGTTTGGGTTTGTATACTGGCCCATTTACTTTTCCGCACTTCCATTTGTACTCTGCTTTTGCTTAGTGTTTACTTTACAAAGGCAATGCCTTCCCTTTTTACCGGGAATTACACCTTGGTGCTAGTCGCCAGCCCCTGGCCTATGGAAGGCGGGCTTGGGGTAGTCACGGCACGGACCCGAGGGCGGGTCGTGAAAAATTGGTATCAGAGGAGTTCGGTTCTACCGCGAACTCTGATCTTTTCTATGTGAAGCAATAATGTTTAGCGTATTGAGTGTGGTTATCAGTACAGGGAGTCTAGTGTTGGTGCGGCGGCCGACGTATCCGTACACCAGGACCCTGACTTCTGATTTCCGACTTAATGCACGAAAACATTGATTGCGTGTGTGTTTTAAAGTTTTCTTTGTGATTTCTTTATATCAGCTCACCAGGTATACTGTTTGACCGTGGCGCACCTGTTTCCTATTCAGGATGGCCCCACGACGGCTGCCAGCTAGGGTTCCGAGAGTCGAGTGTGATGACAGCCCACCGAGCGAAGAGGCCTCGGTGCAGGGCCCTTTGTCAGCAGTGGCACCGGCGGTAGCACTACCCGCCGAGCCCCCGATGCTTCCAGCGCCAGCCGCTAACGATGCACGTCGCCTCAGCGCACTGCATGAGTTTCAGCACCAACGACCACCCAGGTTTCTCGGGGAGACGGATCCCCAGGCAGCCGAGGACTGGCTGGAGGCAGTGGTACGTGTGTTTAGGCTAGTGAGGACACCAGCAGACCTCATGGTGATCCTCGCTGCGAGCCTACTACACGCAGCAGCAGGACGATGGTGGAGCTTGATGCTCCAGGTGCACGATGAGGCATCTCTACTTTGGACGGACTTTGAGAGCCTCTTCCGCTCAGAGTTCGTCCCAGCCACCCTTCGTGCGGTGCGTATCCAGGAGCTTCTTCAGCTGCGGCAGGGCAGCATGACGGTCGCTCAGTACTCGGCGAGATTTACTGATCTCTCGCGCTACTCGACCGACATGGTACGGGACCCATTATTCCGGGCCCGGACCTTTGAGCAGGGTTTGAGACACGAGATCAGGGCATCGCTGATCTCCCTCAGCATACCGAATCAGACAGGAGTACTGGAGCGGGCTCTTTTGATCGAGAGCTTCCTGGCTGAGTCCACAGCGAGACCTACCATAGGGCGGAAGATAGCGGAGTCTTCAGCAGCAGGTAGCCGACGAATGACTCAGGGTTCCAGGCATACCAGACCTACCGGTGGCCGACTGCACGACTCAGGCTCAGTTGTGCGAGGGATCTGGGGTGGAGTCAGAGCCAGGCATGCCGAGAGTAGGCAGTGTTACTCTTGTGGCGGGATTGGTCACATGGCTCGTGACTGTCCGACCCGCCATGCTGATGATCAGCAGTTAAGTGAAGAACCTCCCAGGCAGAGGCAGAGGTTCGACCGTGGAGATCCGCAGGGAGGAGGCGAACGAGGCAGAGGAGGTGGCTGAGCAGCAGGTGGTGGGCGACGCTTTGAGGCTCTGCCACCACCACCACCAGGAGGTCCGCCCCGACCACAGGGAGTAGGTGAACAAGCAAGAGCTCAGCTTCAGGCAGCCGAGGCCTTCGATCATGGAGCTCTGGAAGCAGATGGATAGGAGCAGAACTAGTGGATACGTCCTTTGTACTTCTAGTTCCTTGTTGCTATTGTGTAGCGTCTTTGTATTATGAGCTGCAATAATAAAAGACGCATACCTTGTGATGTTTTCATTCCTGTCCTCTTTTGTGTTGTTACTAAGAGGTTCCAGTTTGACTGTTGACTTGACCCTCACTTGTGAGACATCTACTGGAGGAGACCCAGTTACCACACACTGATGCCGATAGTGTGACTCAACTCTTTGAGGCGAGAGTAATGGTTGGATCTCTTGGTAGTAGCGTCGAGGCCTTACGACGTCATCCTTGGTATGGATTAGTATCATCCATGTTAGGATTGACTGTATTAGGTAAAGAATGTGGTTCATCCAGGGGATGAGACCAGATTTCTCTTGTCGGCAAAGAAGAAATCTTGCAGCACTTGTGAGACCTGTGATGGTCCAGGCCACGACAGAGAAGGTCCAGGTCATCCAGGAGCGGATGAGTACAGCTCAGAGCTGGCAGAAGCCTTATGCTGACAGGAGGCGGAGGCCACTGGAGTTCGAGGATGGCGACCACGTCTTCTTGCGAGTCTCACCTCGACGTGGTATTCATAGATTTGGCCGAGGCGGCAAGTTATCTCCGTGCTTCATCGGACCCTTTCAGGTCCTCAGCAGGGTTGGCGAGGTGGCATATCGCCTGGCTCTGCCACCTCAGTTGCACCGGGTGCACGACGTCTTCCACGTATCTCAGATGAGGAGATACGTGCATGACCCGACGCACATCTTTGACCATAGGGAGCTTGACGTTGACGATGAGGCGACTTTTACAGAGGTTCCGGTGGAGATAGAGGATCGACAGAAGCGGGTCCTGCGTGGGCGATCGATTCCTCTTGTGCGCATCAGATGGCAGCACAGAAACCTCCAAGAGAGCACATGGGAGCGGGAGGCTCAGATGCGTGCTCAGTACCCTCATTTGTTCTCCTAGTTTTTGTTGTATCTTTACGGGGACGTAAAGCCCTGAGGTGGGAGTAATGTAAAGACCCGTAAAATTCAAGGGAATTTTTTTTTAATTTTCTTTGGAATTTTACAAGAGCGCGGTTTCTGACGGCACCTGATTCCGAGGCCCGGAGTGCCCAGAATCAATTTCCGAAGTTTGGCTCAGGTACGTTCAGTGAACGAATGAGCGGGAATTTCTAACTTTTGATCCGGTGCTCGGAATTGAAATCTGAGGGCACCGATGAACTCGCAGCGCCGATATTCGCTTAAGGAGACCTTTTCCGAGGTTGCGTTTATTTCGGGTTGAGAGTTAGTTTTTGGGAGTTTAGAATAAGTTAAATAAAAATTTTGGATTACAAATTTTTATTTAAACTTGTTGGTTAACTTCTCTCAAAGGAAGTTAGGGGTGGGACCCACACCCACTTAACCTCCCTTGAGAGGATTAAGTGTGGTGGGGCCCACACGAACCCTAAACTTTTCATCTTCTCTCAAACTCCCTTAACCCCTCTTTAAATGACATGACAATTGTTATTTAATTTTGGAGTTATCCTTTTTGAATTTCAAACCATTGAAATTCTTTTGTTAAGTTTGTGAATAAAATAAGCTCTTATCTTATTTTGTTGGGTTAGAACTCTTTAGCCATCTTGTGAGGATTTGAGAGCTTTTCTTTCTTCTTCAAACTTTGACGAAGAACGCTCAAGGTTGACGAAGAACGGTCAAGCTCCGACGAAGAACGCCGCTCCTCTCTTCTTCGTCTTCCGTGTCAACGAAAGGGAACACCGCTTCCTCCTCGGACTTCCTTCATCGGCATACGAAGTTTCGCCAACGACGTATCTCTTCGGGCGTATCTCTTCGTCAACGGATTTGACGAACGACTACCGCGACGCCAGACCTCCGCGATGTTGTCTTCCGCGGGACGTTGACAAATCTTCGAACCTTATACCCAAGGTAGGGGTGGTTGTTAATTGTTTATTTATTTATCCTTGTTCGTGGTTCTAGCGTGACTAACGTGAGGTTTTTAAATATGTGTTATTGTTTAACGTGAGGGGGCCGGACCGCATGAACACGGCTGAACCCCCTCCTTCGTTCTTGATGTTTTATATTGCGGATGAAACAAGGTGGTGAGGTGCCGTCGCACCACGCGGTTATTCGCCCGATTATATTGTGCGGCGCCATCGCGCCGCGCCATGGAAGAATCATCAAGAACGCGACGCCGTCGCGCCGCGTCGAAGGGAATGGATGGCGCGGTGAAGGGGCGCGGTGCCGTCGCACCGCGCCGGACGACGAACACCGCGGTTGGTTCCGGGCCGCGGCGAGACGGGAAGACCGGCGGCACGCCGGGCCGCCGGCGTTGGAAGCCGGAAAGGGGACCGGATTTTCCGGTCCGGTTGGAGAAAAACCGGCCGGCCAGGTGGCAGGCCGGAAGGTCAAAGGCCGGGGGAATTTAATTTCCCCAGCCAGCTCAAAACCCCCCCTCATTTAAGAGAGAGGGGCGGTTTCCTTGAGGGGGGCAGGCGGCCCCCCGGTTGCCTTCAAAGCAGGCCCCCACGAGGGGGGGACGGTCTCCAAAAAGGCGCGGCTCTTAAGCCACGCCGCCTTGCTGGAAGTGGGGGCTTAGCCCCCCGCGCGTGACCCTAGCGGCGCCAGGCCGCGCCGCCGCGCCGGACCGCGCCGCCGCGCCGGTCAGTGCCGCCGCGCCGGTCCGCCGTCGGCCGGGCCGGGTCGGGTCGACCCGGTTCGAGCGGACCCAGGGGGGTCGGGCCAGGTCGGCCCGGACCCGGACCCTCCCGTTTTCGAGACGACTTCGGTATTTTGGCCATAACTTGAGCCACGGACCTCCGATCGACGAACCGTCTGCGGCAACGCGATCCTTGGATCGAGACGGTCGTTTCGGTATACTATACTCAAGGTGCACCTTCTTTTTCGGGAGCCTACGTGGTTAAAACTCCGTAGTTAAGCGTGCATGGCTTAGAGTAGTGATCAGGATGGGTGACCTCCTGGGAAGTTTCCCAGGGTGGGTGTGAGACGGAAAGGCTGATATCTTTCAGACTGGATGTCCGATTGACGAACCGTCAGTGGAGATGCGATCCTTGGATCGAGACGGTCGTTTCGGTATATTGCACTCAAAGTTTCGGATTACTTTGAGTTCGACCGGGTTGGGTCGTACACGAAACCAACCAGACCTTCGGAGCGGAAACGCTCATATCTTGAGCTACGGACGTCCGATTGACGTGCCGTCAGCTTTGTTGTATTCCTCTTAGTGAGACGGATCTTTTGGCTTACTCCGCCTGAGGTTTGGACGTAGGTGGAGTACGGTCGGGTTGGTTTTTCCTTAAAAACCAACCGGGCCCCGGAGACGAAAATGCCAATAACTCTCAGACCGAGCATCCGATCGACGCGCCGTCTGTTGCGTTGAGTTCCTGTTGACGATACGGAACTTTTGGATACATCAACTCTGTACTTTGTGACAGTTGATGTATCAGCCTCTCAGCTCGTGGAGCGGACCCTCCGAACGAGCTTGCTGTGTGCGGGAACCCTAGTGCTGGCTGCGACTGCGACTGTGAATACTACTGCTACTGCTACTGTGACTGCGACGACGACAGTACAGAGATCCTGTGTGGATTCGACGACGACGACTACAGCACTCAGCGATCCTACGTGGATCAGTGCTACGATCCTGTGTGGGTCTTTGCGGGGGTTAGTACCTATCGATCCTTCGTGGGTCCGACGACTTAGATGGATCAGTGATCATCTTCACCGTCATCCGAAGAAGTATACCTGTGTGAGCTGAACCTTCAATTTTACTCGATAGAGGTAGTGCGCTTGGTTGTAGCGGCAGGCCCGCGATTCTAGAGACGAGCATACGGAGTACGGAGACCGTGTAGCCGGCTGAGACCTGAAGACTGCTCGACCGACTCGACTTGGAGTGAGTCGACTAGCCCAGTGGACGGAGCGCCCGGTATTTGGCGGCAGACCCACGGCGGACGGAGTGCCTGGTAGTTGGCAGCAAACCCGCGGTACTCGACTGGAGGAGTACCTCTGTAGGCTATTTGGGTGAGCGCCCGGTATTTGGCAGCAGACCCTCAGCGGACGGAGCGCCCGGTAGTTGGCAGCAGACCCGCGGTACTCGACAGGAGGAGTAGTTCAACAGTCTTAGGTTAGTGAGCAGTACCTCGGAGTCGTGACAGGACCACCGTACACTTCAGAGATGGGGCTCTTCAGCAGTTACGGTTTTGATAATGAAAATCCTGGTGTGAGATGAATCCTAATTGCTTTCCTGTGTGGATTGTGTTGTGCTATCCTGTGTGGAATACGTTTTTCTTTCCTGTGTGGAATACGTTTACTTTCCTGTGTGGACTGAGTTGTATTTGGGCTCGGAGGTTGGAGCGTATTTGAAATTGATGACTTAGGTATATGTATGGGCATATACATAAGCATTGTCGGTTGTTACTTCGTGTTTGTATTTTTCTTTGTGGTTTATCCTTTGTGGATTTCGGGAGACCTACAGGGGTATCGGGGTCCCTACTGAGTATCTTATACTCACCCCTGCACGGGCTATGCCCGCACTACGTTGTGTTGGTTGCAGACGACGGACAACGTTGATCTTGGCTAAGGCTTGCAGAGCAGGACGGTACCTGGAGGTGGACCATTGGGCGGGACGTGTTCGGAGCGGACGGCGGGACCCGTGGAGTAGTGGAGCTATGTGTACCCACCCTTCATGTGGGATCTACAGTGGACATCTCGGTGTTGCGGCTTTTACTTACAGTTGCTGTTTTCCATTTCGAGTTGTACTTTACTTTCAGTTTGGGTTTGTATACTGGCCCATTTACTTTTCTGCACTTCCAGTTGTACTCTGCTTTTGCTTAGAGTTTACTTTACAAAGGCAATGCCTTCCCTTTTTACCGGGAATTACACCTTGGTGCTAGTCGCCAGCCCCTGGCCTATGGAAGGCGGGCATGGGGTAGTCACGGCACGGACCCGAGGGCGGGTCGTGACAATGTTCGTCATGGGGAATTGGATATCTTGGATGTTCGTGCTAGAGTAGTTTGTTATAAGTTAGGTGATCTCACATCCTAAGTTCCATGTCTTGTGTGGGACGATGGGGGAGTAAAAAAAGATGTTTTTCCTACTATGGTGCACAGGTTTTAGTATGTATTCCCAAATTAATTATCAATGATTTTTCCCATGATAGATATTGATTCCATAATTGAATTAGTACCTAATGATAATCAAGTTTCCATTACTCCATTTAGGATCGAATGAGCAGAGCATCAAGATCTTAAAACATGGTTAGAGGATGTATAGAATAAATGGTTTATTCATTCCAAGTACATAAACATGGGGATATTCAGTTTTGTTTAATAATAAGGCTAATTGAGCATTGTAATTGTATGATGATTATAAATATTTGAATTAGATGATAATTAAGAACCAATATCCCATCCCATGTATTGATGATTATTTTAACCAGTTAAAAGGTGATCTATTATTCTCCAAATTTGATTTGATATCATGGTATCATCAGCTAAGGGAGAGACCTTCTAATATTCTATGGACCTCTTTCAAGAGAATTTATGGTTTGTATGATTTCAAGGTGATTTCGTTCAGTTTTACAAACACTCTTATATTTTCGGCCTTATCAAACCAAATATGCCATCCAAATGTGGATAAATATGTAGTATTTTTGTGAATGATATATTCATGTACTCCAAGACATTTCATGACCATACCTAACATATTAAAATCATTATGAGTACTTGAAGAGATAATCAACTATATACCAAGATATCCATGTATCAATTCTAGATTGGAATGGTACATTTATATGGACACATCCTCCCTATGGAAGGTGTGTTAGTGGACGTAGAGAATGATTAGGAAGTTGTGTCTTAGGAGCAGTTGAAGAATGATTTCGATAATAGAATATTTTTGGGTTTAGTGTGATATTATTGAAGTTTTATTAGGGTTTTTTAATTCATGGCATCATTTTAGGCTTGACCAAAAAGGGTTTCAATTTTGAGTGTTCTGGAGAATGTGAAAATGACTTCATAGTGTTAAATAAGTGTTTGACTACTGCACCGATTTTGATCTATCTTGATCAAGGGTAAAGAGTATATCATCTTTATTTATTCATTTGGAGTTGTAAATAGAGTAGTGTTGATGTAGGGGGATAGAGTTATGGTGTAAGGGTGGTGATAGTTTAGACCCCATGAAAAACTAACCATATTCACAATCTTGAGCAAGATTTGGTGGTTTGTGCCTTAACTTTTTGGTTAAATTTGATATTGGGAGAAAATATTACTATGTATAATAATATAAAGATCATAAATTACATCATGTAATAGGGATATTAAGACCTCTAGTAGTGGATATGGGGTGATTATATGAATTCATTTGAATTTTATCTCACTAATAAGTATGGGAATAGAATTTGTGTTATAGATACTTTGATTAGGAAAACACAAACTAAAGTCTTTCAAGAGACCAACTCATTGTCGAAGATGATGGACTTGTTCTGTGAAAAGCATGGGGAGGTTAAATAGGGATATGAATAGATAAACCTTGTATCTTTTTCTATTGATTCCACACTTATGATCTAGGTCAAGTAGAAGAAGTACGAGGACCTAGAGTGTTTGGATTTCAGAGAAATACTTAGAGATAGGTAGTCAACTTCTAGATAGACTATGGACATTGATGAGATCTATTTTTTTGAATAAATATTGTTGTGTGCACATGTAAGCGAGAGGAGATGATGCATGAGTCCCATGCCTCAAAATTGTTGATTCATTCGGATTTAACCAATATGTATCGTGATCCTCATAGATAGTATTGGTGGAAAAGGATGAAGAAATTGTTTGTAGTTTTGTGACTTGCTGCTACACCTGTTAGTATGTGAATATTGAGCATCTGTAATGGGTTCGTCTACTCATCCATTTAGCATTTTGGAATGGAAGTGAGATGATGTCACTTTGAATTTTTTTCTAGATATTCTGAGGATTCCTTGTAAGAATGATGTCATATGGTTTATCATGGATCAGTTGACAAAGGTATCACACTTCTTACTGATTTGAGAGACTTTTAACATTGAAAGGTTTGCTGAAATGACTCTATGGGAGAAATGAAATTCTGGGTACCTGAGAGTATTATTATAGATTTTGATACACATTTTACGTAAATCATTTGAAAAGGGTTACACAAGGAACTTGATAACATATTATTTCTATGTACATGTTTTCACCCACATACAGAAATGTAGTCAAACCATTCTATATGGGTTCTAGAGGACATGTTAAGGGAATGTGCCCTAGAGTTTGATGAATCCTGATAGAAATCAAAGAACACATAGAGTTTTCCTATAATAATAGTTATTAGGAAACTATTCAAATGGAACCATGTGAGGTTCTCTATGCTTGGCCATTTGGATCACCGATGTGCTAAATTGATGTTGGGGAATGAGAGTTGTTTGGGACAAGTCCCTTGTAAGATACATCAGATTAGGTTTATATAATTATGGAAAAATATATATGGATCAGTGTAGGTAGAATTAATATATTGATCAACATCTTAGAACTGTTGAATTTATGGTGGGAGATCATGTATTCCTTCAACTATTTATATGGTTTTGTTACCATTAGATTTGAATACAATGTATGTTTTCACCCAGGTTTGTTGGGCTATTTGATATTATGGAGAGGATCAGAATAGTGGCATAAAAATTTTCTCTTGAAAAGTTTTATACTATAATTCATGATGTATTTCACGAGTTAATGCATCCGCAAAATTTTCCTGACCCTTCTCCTCTGAACGATATTGATTATGGCGAGCTTGAGGAAGATTCTTCCTTTGAGGAGCATCCAATTCATATTGTCGGTTGTATTGAGAAAGTTTTTATAACGACCCATACATTACATACATTATTATTACATCAGAGTTGAAGCATACTTATTACAACATATAACAAAACCACTAAATGACCATATATGTATGTTGTCTTTAGAAACTAGGAAACATAAAAAAACTAGTTCATAAAATCAACTATATTGTATCTTGTTTATTTCATCATATCTAGAGTCCATTTTAGGCATATCCTACTTAATATCCTTCATTCTAACCTGGGGAAAATAAAACATACAAAAGGGTGAGCTCAAATGCTCTGTAAGGGTAAACAAAAGAAATATTAGTCATATCATATTCATAAGAACATAACATTTTGAAAATCTTAACCTTCAAAAGAGGTCATAATATCATGTCATGGGATAAATCATAGTAATGAAAAGTAATCCCAAATAATCATAACTAAAAACATGAAACATTGTGGAATACACACATAATCGTTGAAAATCATTTCATATTAGTCATGGCTCATTACCAAGACAATCATAGAGGACAAAGTCCATTATTGAACCGAGTTCACTCCTCGTTACAGTCCTTTATCACTGAACCAGTTTTACTTTCCGTTCCAGCCATGTATATCTCATGAGATATAAATCTTTACCCAATGCATTGGAGCGAGATATAGTTCTCACCCATCTCATAATGAAACCATTCTTATGTGAGCCACAAAATCATAAATCATATATCATAGCATAACCAATGTAATAAAAATGGGATTCTTAAACATCATGCCATCATAACATAACCCGTATAAGTCAAAAGGACATCATAAAATTAATTCCATCATAAAACAATCAAATCAATGTAAAAATAGGGATAGAAACAGAACCCAATTTTATCTTAGATGGAAAATAATTTTGATAAAACACTTGAACTCTATTCTTGAGGAAAATATCGTTTCTATTTCAAAAACATTTTTCCTTTCTTAACATGTCATACTACTTTAAACTAAAAGAAGTTGATTTAAAATAAACTTGAATACTTGTAATGGAAGCTTCATGGAAATAATGTTCTAAAAATCAATTTATTCCATAAAAGTTTAAAAAAATATTCTTCTCGTACTTTGGCTGGAAAAGTCAAAAAGTACCTCGTACGAAAAAAGAAAAAAGATTCCTTTCATATGTTTTACTAAAAGCTCACTGGAGGGTAAAATTGGATTTAAACAATTGTAGGAGGATAGAAATAATATTACATATTGATGAAACATTTATGTGGATGATAAAATACACCCCAGTAAATACCAAAGTATAAACAATCTCGGATAAAAATGAGATTGTGAGATTTTCCCTTACCTTAGGTATGATAAGTTTTGTATGAATCCTATCCTACAGTAATATGGTTTAAATAATTTTAATTGACTTATTACAGAATCATATTCATTGTTATGATATCTTATATGGTCATATTTGTATCTTCTTAGTAGTAATATTTCATTTCTACTTGTTATTCAGGTGTTTATTTCTTTATGTTCTTATGCGTGTTTTGTTGAATAAATTCTTATTCCTCTTTATAGGATATAGATACATCATTTACATAATGATATTAGTGTAATATATATCATATTCATTCATTCGATTCATTTATATAATCATTATTCAATGAAGATCATATAGAATGAGTCGCATCACATCGTGGAGATGGTAGGCCGTACGCACGCATGAGCGATGATATCGTTCCCATGATCGTGGAATTGTATGGAAGTGTATGTATAATATTTCTGAATCAATAAAAATTTACAATAATCATATATAGTTATTTATTTACACCATTATATCCATCCAAGTAAGGTGGTGGTGGAAAACATATTACACCACGGCGTGGAGACGGTATTCCGTACGTACGCACGCACGATGATTTTGTTTACCGTAGGATGGATAAGAGGTGAAATAGGGTTGTTTAATATTTATAATAATATATCAGTATATGAGGGATACTTATGTTATTACCTCATAATAAAAAAACTAAATAATAGGGAGTAGAAGAATAATGAAACTTGACGAAAATGGTAGAAGGTATTACCTCTCCTTCGAAGTGCCTCTCTAAACATTATTTTAGGGCACTAGAGTTGGTCTTTTGAGAAGTCCAGTATCTCTAATAGGTTTATAAGGAAGTGGGGAAGTTAAATGGGAAGGGGTTGGCCGAGCATGAAGGCTTAATGTGGTGTCAGGAGGAGATGGAGTAGGGGCCCTTTTATAAGGAAGGATAGGGTCACCTTTGGAAAGTGTAAAAATATTATTTTATTATAAACATATATTCGGAATAAAATGCTCAAAAAATCATTAAAGGTGAAGATAAGATGACTTATGGTCTAAATAAAACCATCCAATCAGAATTGGACATGTTTTGGATAATATTTTAATCATTATAATCTTATTTATTTAAATCATTTATTAATGAGGTAAATACTGCATCATTATTGTGTCATAAATTATTTAATTTATATGATGTATACAAATTATAAAAAAATACCAACATGTAGGAAATAGTTTTATATTTACAATGAATATTTATAGTCTAAAGGATAATATATATAGCTCCTTATAAAAATTAATTACTGATGAATTTTTGTTAATTCCAATTTTGACTTTACATAAAATTAATTAATCTAATGTGTCATTGTCATTCCTAAGTGGCTCCATGGGGTCCCAAAATCGACCCAAGGATGCCCATGGTCGTCCATTAATCATAAAATAATGTTTGGACATGTGATAAGGTAATTTTGAATTAATAGATTTTTCTTTTAACCTTGAATTACCCTATTTACATTTAACCGTGGTAAATAAAAGTAAAAGGTTACTATTCACCAGAAATTATTTTTATCTAATTGAACCACATTTTACTCCTTGATATTAACTGTGTCTCTTGGATTTTTTAAATTCAACTCACAGAAGCAGTAAAATTATGTTTTATGAACAATTGCAAAAGCTCCGAGGATGTGGGTAAAAGACGGTGAAAAGTTCAATACAATTTTTTTATAAATCTAAAATTATTATAAAATTATTCCAATAAATTTCATTAAACTTATATATTTAATATGAATCTATTTTTACCTAAAATAAATTTAAACCAAATAAATGATTATTTAAATAAAAAGTCGGTTTTAACCAAAAACTCAGTGTTTTCACTATTCATCAAAAATTGAAGTTTTTCAGAAAAATACCAAAAATTCAGCCTAAGATATATTTAATATTCCGAATTCAAAAATTATTTATATTTTTTCAAATTCAAAAAATAGAAGTGGCATTAATTAATTTTAAATTTAATTCCAGTTATCAAAACAAATACCGTGTTTTTAAGAAATAAAAACTATAAAAAAATCATCACTTGTTTATGTCCAATTTCAATGTGAAATTAATTCCAATGACCAACATTGGATTAAATGGTAAAAATATATTACAATTACACTTTTAAACCATTTAAAAATATAATCTATCCATATAAATTATTGTGATGAAAAAAGTTGTTTTTAATTAAAATATAGCGTGTTTTTACTATTCATCAAAATATGAAAGTTACTAGAATAATATGAAAAATTTATCCAAAGCAAATTTTTATATCCTGATTCCAAATAAGAATTTTATTTTGTCAAATTTAACTTATAAACATGTCAAAAACTAGATTTAAAATGTGTGCGCCATCAAAAGGCGGTAAAACTGCATTTTTTGAAAAATACTTCTTTTATCCAAAAAACTGATTTTGTTTTCATACATCATTCTAGAAAATGTGTAAGATGATTTATATTGTTATAAAATTTAAAATTCAATTAATAATATTCATAAAGTCTAGTTTATAATATTATAATATATCGTTGTTTAGTGAAACTCGGTATAGCGTACTACACACGATATCGAGGAAGGTCACGATTGTGTGTAATGAAAGCCAACCTAGTGTTGTGTGCAGTGAAAGATTCCTTTGCATATAACATAATACATAAAAATATATATACTTCTCATAAAATATCAGGGTGTTACATTCTACCCCCCTTAAAATGAACTTCGCCCTCAAAATTCGTCACTTCGTAACAAACAAATGAGGATACCTCTCCCTCACCATATCCTCAAGCTCCCATGTAGCTTATTCTAATTGGTGGTTCCTATATATATCATTCACCAAGAGAGTGGTCTTTTTCCATAGAACTTTTTCGCTACGATCCAGAATCTCTATCGGTTGTTCTTCATAAGAAAGATCTTGCTCCAACGGTATAACTTCTGAGCTTAGTACATGTGAAGGATTCGGTATATACTTTCTTAGGAGAGATACGTGGAACAAATCATGAACTTGAGAGAGATTCGGTGGAATCTCCAATCGATAAGCTACCTTCCCAACACGATCCAGTATTTCGAAAGGACCGATATACCTAGGGCTCAACTTTCCCTTCTTCCCAAATCTCATTAATCTCTCCCAAGGAGATATTCGTAAGAACACTTTATCACCCACTTCACAATATATGTCTTTTCTTTGGTTGTTGGCATAAATTGTTTGTCGACTCTGAGCTGCTCTTATGTGTTGCTGAATAGTTCAGACTTTTTCTACCATCTCATCAATAAGATCAGGTCCTAATATCTTTCTTTCCCCAACTTCACCCCAACAAGATGGAGTTCTTCATTTCTTTCCATAGAGAGCATCATAAGAAGCCATCTGAATACTAGAGTGAAAGCTATTATTATAGGAAAAATCCACCAAATTTAGGTGTTGATCCCAAACACCTTTGAAATCCATAGAGCAAGATCTCAACATGTATTCTAGATTTTGAATTGTTCTTTTAGACTGACTGTCTGTCTGAGGATGATAAGCAGTGCTGAAACTCAACTCTGTATCTAGAGTATGCTGAAGTCTTTTCCAGAACTTCGAGGTAAACCTCGGATCCCAATCAGATATAATGGAAAGTGGTACTCCATGCAATCTTACCACTTCCTTTATATATATCCTGGAAAGCTGATTCAGAGATAAATCATCCCTAATAGTAATGAAGTGTGCTGACTTCATAAGACGATCAACTATAACCCATATAGCATTATTTCTTTTGGATGTTTTAGGAAGTCCAGTGACAAAGTCCATAGTGATGTTTCCCCATTTCCATTCTGGTATGGGTAATGGTTGTAACATCCCTTTAGACTTGTGTCTCTCAGCATTAACTTGCTGACAAACCAAGCATCGAGAGACATATTCAGCCATATCTCTTTTCAGGCCATCCCACCAGAAGTACTCATTCAAGTCCCTATAAATTTTCGTGCTTCTAGGATGAATAGAGAATGAAGAACAATGAGCTTTATCCAGCAACTCCTTCTTTAATTCAGGGATTGGAGAAAACAAACCCAATTTCTGAACCTTATTATCCCATCATAATCAAGGTTGAATTCAGGAACATTTCTCACCATCTTTTGTAACTCTACATCTTCTTTTTGTGCCTCTTTAATCTTCACATGTATAGATGGTTGAACATTCATTTGAGAAAGATAAGATTTTCCCCTTCCATTATAATTCCAAGATCCATCCTTTGTAAATCCATAAATATCGAATCTTTTGTGATCCTCAACATGGATAAGCTAGCATGGTCTTGTCGACTTAATGTATATGCCACCTTGTATGCTTTCCCAGGGTGGTAATGAATTGAGCATTCGTAATCCTTAATCAGCTCCAACCATCTTTTTTGGAAAATATTCAACCCATTTTGTCTGAAAATATACATTAAACTTTTGTGATCAGTATAAATATCAAACCTTTCACCATAAAGATAATGCCTCTAAATCATTAACGCAATGATTACCGCAGCTAACTCCAAATCATGAGTTGGGTAATTTTTCTCATGGATTTTCAACTGTCGTGAGTCATAAGCTATCACCATATCATTTTTCATGAGAACACACCCCAATCCCTTCTTGGATGAATCATTTTAGATCACAAACCTTTCTCCACTACAAGGCAGTGTGAGCACAGGTGCACTGGATAACCTTCTTTTAAATTCCTTGAAATTTTCTTCACACTCCTCCGTCCACATGAACTTAACTCCTTTTCGAGTCAACCTCGTGAGTGGATTAGATAACCGTGAAAAATCTTTCACAAAACCTCGATAATATCCAGCCAAAACAAGAAAACTTCGGATCTCAGTTATTGTTGTTGGTATCAACCATCTTTCGATAACCTCTGTTTTTTCTTGATTCACAGATATTCCCTCTTTTGAGATTATGTGACCCAAAAATGAATCTTTTTGAAACCAAATTCACACTTGGTAAAGTTGTCATAAAGCTTCCCCTTTCTCAGGTATTCAATACAATTATCAAGTAATCTTGATGTTCTTCCTTGATCTTTGAATAGATAATAATATCGTCTATAAAGACTATCTGAAACTGATCAAGATAGTCTCTAATGACTCTATTCATCAGATCCATGAAGATAGCAGGGGAATTAGTATGACCAAATCGCATCACTGTAAATTCATAGAGTCCATACCTTGTACGGAAAGTTGTCTTTGGTATATCCTCCCTTTTGACCCTTAATTGATAATACCCTGAACAAAGATCAATCTTGGAAAAGTATTGAGCTCCGCGTAATTGGTCAAATAAGCCATCAATGCATGGGAGATGATATTTTTTCTGGATCGTGATCTTGTTATGTTCTCGATAATCAATGCAGAGTCTCATTGATACATCTTTCTTCTTAACAAACAGAACTGGTGATCCCCAAGGTGACACACTTGGGCATATGAATCCCTTATCAAGATTCTCTTGGAGTTGCTTCTTCAATTCCTACAACTCAATTGGTTCTGTTCTTTAAGGTGTCTTTGAAATAGGTAAAGCACCTGGTACGAGTTCTATTGAAAACTCAACATCAAGATTTGGTGGAAGACCCGGAAATTCCTCCAGAAAAACATCATCAAACTCCCATACAATGGGAATATTCTTAATCGTGAGTTTCACGCCAACCAATTGAGATAAATAACCTTCATTAATTGGAATCAAGACCCATAAGTTGGAAGAAATTTCCTCTGGAAGGTTATATTAATCCTTATATCGATAGACTATCATCGATTGATCTAGAATATTAAATGTGATTTCCATTCGTTGTCAATTGATATGAGATCCATATAAAGAAATCCAATCCATGCCAAGAATCACATCAAATTCCACTATAGGAAGGATCACAAGATTTGCAGGAAGCACTTTCCCACAAACTTCAATCGGAGAAGAATTATAAACCATTGATGCGACCGTTGTGCCATCAAGAGTTGTCACAACTAACTCAACATCTAATTGTTGAGGTAATATGGCGATACCCTTAGAATATTATTCAGAAATAAAAGAGTGGGTGGATCCAGAATCAAATAAAACATTTGCTACTTTAGAGTGGATGGTAAGTGTACCTTTCACCACTTCTTTATCATACTCCACATCGCCGATAGTAATTTCATGTGACTTTCCATTGTCTTTGACCTTAAGAGTTCTTTGACGTCGATCATCATCAATAATCATTGGATTTGGGCATTGATTGGCATAATTCCCCATCTCCTTTCACATGAAACATTGAAGTGTAGGAGGTTCATTCTGTGTATCCCTTTCTTTGTTCTCATCATTAGAAATACTATTCCCATTATTTATACATTCAACTACCTAATGACATTCTTTTCCACACTTAAAACATTTTATTGTCCCTTTAAGAAAATTCCCTCTATGTTTCCTTCCACAATTTGAGCATAAAGGAAAACTCATCTTCTTTTCAGTGTGGTCTTTAGATTTTCCTTTTAAATCCATTTTCCTCTTCTTATCAAACCCATATGACTGATGGGTTACTCCAATCTCCATCTCAACCTTGAGAGCATATCGAACAATTTCCTCATAGTTATTGAAGTCCCTTATGGCTAACGCCCTTTGAAGTCTTGGTTTTAAGACACTAATGAATCGATCGATTTTACTCTCAGGTTGGATAATAATTCCATAAGCGTACCTTGAATGTCTTGTAAAATTAGCATCGTAGGTACCAACTGATTCATCATCCTTTTGCTTTAGTTAAAGAAATTCCTTCTCTATCTTTGTTCAAAGAATACGAGGGATGCACTAATTGAAAAATAAGTTATTGAACTTGTCCCATTCCATGGACTCATTTCATCTCTTTGACTCGTATTCTTGATAAGATTCCACCATTGATCAACATCACCTTCCAAATGATACACTGGTAAGATGACTTTGTCATGTTCAGAACATTGTAGAACAGAAAATATATTTTCAGTGGTACTAATCCATTGTTCAGCTACTAATGGATCAAAAGACCCACTAAATAAAGGTAGATGTTTCCTAATGAAGGATTCAACAGAATGTTGCTCATTCCTTTGCTCATTTGGAATCCCTACATGCTTCTTATCTTGAGAATGTTGTGTGATTCTGGCTACAAGATTTTGAATTCCAGCTCCCATAACATTTGGTTACTTAGGGGGACAATCATTGCATTTCCCATCACATTCAGCATTAACACGGTTCCTTCAGGTTCCAGCCATTTACTAAAACCAAGAAGCATAGTGTGAGAAACACTAATCATAATAGGAAAAACACATAATCAAGAATAAAATTTCATGCTTAAGGTCTTATCATAGGTTGTTCATGGCCATTTCTAATACACTAAGATTTTGATCTATTCTTAGATATATCCTTAGGGTTCTTACTAAGGATTTCACGTCCTAGTTTCCAAATATTGACTATAACTTTCCTCTGATACCGACTATAACGAACCATACTTTACATAAATTATTATTACATCAGAGTTGAACCATACTTATTACAACATATAACAAAACCATGAAAGGATCGTATAGGTATAGTGACTTTAGAAACTGGGAAACATAAACAACTTGTTCATAAAATCAACTACATTGTCTCCCTTTTATTTCACCATATCCAGAGTCCATTTTTGGAATATCCTACTTAATATCCTTCTTCCTGACCTGGGGAAAAGAAATCATACAAAAGGGTGAGCTCAAATTCTCAGTAAGGGTAAACAAAAGAAATATTAGTCATATCATATTCATAAGAACCTAACATTTTTAAAATCTTAACCTTCAAAAGAGGTAATAATATCATGTCATGGGATAAATCATAATAATGAAACGTTATCCCAAATAATCATAACTTAAAACATGAATCTTTGTGGCATACACACATAATCATATAAAATCATTTCATATTAGTCAATGCTCATTTCCAAGACCATCATAGAGGAAAAATTCCATTACTGAACCGAGATCACTCCTCGTTCCAGTCCTGTATCACTGAACCGATTTAACTTTCCGTTCCAGCCATGTCTATATCATGAGATATAAATCTTTACCCAATGAATTGGGGGGAGATATAGGTCCCAACCATCTCATAATGAAACCATTTTTATGTGTTCCTCAAAATCATAAATCATACATCATAGAATAACCCATGTAATAAAAATGGGATTCTTAAACATCATGCAATCATAACATAACCCATATAAGTGAAAAGGACATCATAAAATTAATTCCATCATAAAACAATAAAATAAATGTAAAAATAGCTATAGAAATAGAACCCTATTTTATCATAGATGTAAAATAAATTTGATAAAACACTTGAACTCCATTCTTGAGAAAAATATCCTTTATACTTCAAAAACATTTTTTCTTTCTTAACATGTCATAAAATTTTAAACTAAAAGAAGTTGATTAAAAATAAACATGAAAACTTTTAAAGGAAGCTTCTTGGAAATAATGTTCTAAAAATCCATTTATTCCGTATAAGTTAAGAAAAACATTCTTCTCGTACTTTGGCCAGAAAAGTCAAAAAGTACCTCGTACGAAAAACGACAAAAGATTCCTTTCATATATTTTATTAAAAACTCACCGAAGGGTAAAATTAAATTTATAAAATTGTAGAAGGATAGAAATAATATTACATATTGAGGAAACATGGATGTGGATGATAAAATACACCCCAGTAAGTACCAAAGTATAAACAATCTCGGATATAAATGAGATTGTGAGATTTTCCCTTACTCTAGGTCCGATATGCTTCGTATGAATCCGAACCTCCTGTAATATGGTTTAAATAATGTTAATTGACATATTATAGAATCATATTCATTGTTATGATATCATATATGGTCATATTTGTATCTTCTTAGTAGTAATATTTCATTGCTACTAGTTATTCGGGTCTTTATTGATTTATGTTATTATGCTTGTTTTGTCGAATAAATTCTTATTCCTATTTATAGGATATAGATAAATAATTTATAGAATGGTATTAGTGTAATATATATCATATTAATTTATTCAATTAATTTATATAATCATTATTCAATGAAGATCATATAGAACGAGTCGCATCACATCGTGGAGACGGTAGGTCGTACGTACGCACGAGCGATGATATCATTCCCATGATCGTGGAATTGTAATGAAGTGTATGTATAATATTTCAGAATCAATACCACTTTACAATAATCATATATAGTTTTTTATTTACACCATTATACCAATCCAAGTAAGGTGGTGGTGGAAAAAATATTACACCACGGCGTGGAGACGGTATTCTGTACGTACGCACGCGCTGTGATTTTGTTTACCATAGGATGGATAATAGGTGAAATAGGGTTGTTTCATATTTATAACAACATATTAGTATATGAGGGATACTTATGTTATTACCTTATAGTGAAACAACTAAATAAGAGGGAGTATAAGAATAATGCAACTTGAAGAAAACGGTAGAAGGTATTACCACTCCTTCGAAGTGCCTCCTTTAAACTTTCACTTAGGGCACTAGAGTTGGTCTTTTGAGAAGATCTGTACCTATAATAGGTTTCTAAGGAATTGGGGAAGTGAAATAGGCAGGTGTTGGATGATATTAAAGGCTTAATGTTTTGTGAGGAGGAGAGGGAGGAGGTTCCCTTTTATAAGGGAGGAGAGGGGCACCTTTGGAAAGTGTGAAAATATTATTTTATTATAAACTTACCTTTGGTTTCAAAAGGTCCAAAAATCATTAAAGATAAATATAATATGAATCATGGTCGAAATAAAATCATCCAATCAGAATTGGACATGTTTTGGAAAATATTTTAATCAATATAATCTTATTTATTTAAATCATTTATTAATGAGGTAAATACTACATCATTATTGGGTCATAAATAATTTAATTTATAAGATGTCTAAAAATTAAAAAAAATATCAACATGTAGGAAATCTTTCTGGATTTCCAATGAATATTTATAGTCGTAAAGATAATTTATATATCCCCTTATAAAAATTAATTACTAAATAATTTGTTTTAATGCCAATTTTGTGTTTACATTAAATTAATTAATCTAATGTGTCATTGTCTTTCATAAGTGGCTCCATGGGGTCCCAAAATCGACCCAATGATTCTCATGGTCAGCCATTACTCATGCAATAAGGTTTGGACAAGTGTTAAGGTAATTTTTAATTATTATAAGTTTCTTTTAACCTTGAATTACCCTATTTACTTTTAACCGTGGTAAATAAAAGTAAAAAGTTACTATTCACTAAAAATTATTTTTATCTAATTGAACAACATTTTACTCCTTGATATTAACTGTGTCTCTCGGATTTTCGAAATGAAACTCACAGAAGCGGTGAAATTAAGTTTTATGAACAATTGCAAAAGCTCCTAGGATGTAGGTAAAAGACGGTGAAAGTTCAATAGAATTTTTTTATAAATCTAAAATTATTATAAAATGATTTCAATGAATTTAATTGAACATATAAAATTATTATGAATTTATTTTTACCTAAAATAAATTTAAATCAAATAAATTATTATTTAAATAAAAAGTCAGTTTTAACCAAAAACTCGGTGTTTTCACTATTCATCAAAATTGATGTTTTTCAAAAAAATACCAAAAATTCAGCCTAAGCTATATTTGATATTCAGAATTCAAAAATGATTTCTATTTTTCCAAATTAAAAACATAGAAGTGGCATTAATTAATTTTAAATGTAATTCCCGTTATCAAAACAAATAGCGTGTTTTTAAGAAACAATAATAATCAAAAGATCATCACTTGTTTATGTCCAATTTAAAAGTGAAATTAATTCCCATGACCGACATTGGATTAAATGGTAAAAATTTATTCTAATTACACTCTAAAATCAATTAAAAAGACATTCTATCCATATAAATTATTGCGATGAAAAAATTTGTTTTTAATTAAAATATAGCGTGTTTTTACTATTCATCAAAATATGAAACTTACCAGAATAATATGGAAAATTTATCCAAAGTAAATTTTTATATCCTGATTCCAAAGAAGAATTTTATTTTGTCAAATTGAACTTATAAACATGTCAAAAACTAGATTTAAAATGTGTGCACCATCAAAAGGCGGTAAAACTGCATTTTTTTAAAAATTCTTCTTTTATCCGAAACACTGATTTTGTTTTCATACCTCATTATAAAAAATGTGTATGATGATTTATAATGTTACAAAATTTAAAATTCAGTTAATAATATTCATAACAGCTAGTTTATAATATTATATTATATCGTTGTTTAATGAAACTCAGTATTGCGTAATACACACGCTATCGAGGAAGGTCGTGATTGTGTGTAACGCAAGCCAACCTAGTGTTGTGCGTAGTGAAAGATTCCTTTGCGTATAACATAATACATAAAAAATATATACTTTTCATAAAATATTAGGGTGTTACATTCTACCCCCCTTAAAATGATCTTCGCCCTCAAAATTCGTCACTTCGTGACAACAAATGAGGATACCTCTCCCTCATCATATCGTCATGATCCTATGTAGCTTCTTCTAATTGGTGGTTCCTCCATAAAACTTTCACCAATCGAGTGGTCTTGTTCTGTAGAACATTTTTTCTACGATCCAGAATCTCTATCGGTTGTTCTTCATATGAAAGATCTTGCTCCATTTGTACAACTTCTGAGCTTAGTACATGTGAAGGATCGGGTATGTGCTTTCTCAGGAGAGAAATGTGGAACACATCATGAACTTGAGAGAGATTCGGTGGAAGCTCCAATTGATAAGCTACTTTCCCAACACGATCTAGTATTTCGAAAGGACCGATATACCTAGGGCTCAACTTTCCCTTATTCCCAAATCTCATTACTCTCTCCCAAGGAGATATTCGTAAGAAAACTTTGTGACCCACTTCACACTCTAGGTCTTTTCTTTGGTTGTTGGCATAAATTTTTTTTCGACTCTGAGCTACTCTTATGTGTTGCTGAATAGATCATACTTTTTTCACCATCTCATCAACAAGATCAGGTCCTAATATCTTTCTTTCCCCAACTTCATTCCAACAAGTAGGAGTTCAGTATTTCTTTCCATAGAGAGCTTCATAAGAAGCCATCTGAATACTGGAGTGAAAGATATTATTATAGGAAAAATCCACCAAAGGTAGGTGTTGATCCCAACCACCTTTGAAATCCATAGAGCAAGCTCTCAACATGTCTTCTAGAGTTTGAATTGTTCTTTCAGACTGACCGTTTGTCTGAGGATGATAAGCAGTGCTGAAACTCAACTCTGTATCTAGAGTATACTGAAGACTTCACCAGAACTTCGAGGTAAACCTCGGATCCCAATCAGATATAATGGAAAGTGGTACTCCATGCAATCTTACCACTTCCTTTATATATATCCTGGCAAGATGATTCAGAGATAAATATGCCCTAATATCAATGAAGTGTGCCGACTTCATAAGACGATCAACTATAACCCATATAGTATTATTGCTTTTGGATGTTTTAGGAAGTCCAGTGACAAAGTCCATAGTGATGTTTTCCCATTTCCATTTTGGTATGGGTAACGGTTGTAACATCCCTTTAGACTTCTGTTGCTCAGCTTTAACTTGCTGACAAACCAAGCATCGAGAGACATATTAAGCCACATCTCTTTTCAGGCCGTCCCACCATAAGTACTCATTCAAGTCCCTATACATGTTCGTGCTTCTAGGATGAATATAGAATGAAGAACAATGAGCTTCATCCAGCAACTCCTTCTTTAATTCGGGGATTGGAGGAACACAAACCCAATTTCTGAACCTTATTATCCCATCACAATCAAGGTTTAATTCAGGAACATTTCTCACATTCCTTTGTAACTCTACATCTTCTTTTTGTGCCTCTTTAATATTCACATGTATAGATGGTTGAACATTCATTTGAGAAAGATAAGATTTTCCTCTTCCATTATAATTCCAAGATGCATCCTTTGTAAATCCATAAATATCAGATCTTTTGTGATCATTATCATGGATAAGCTATCATGGTCTTGTCGACTTATTGCATCTGCCACCTTGTATGCTTTCCCAAGGTGGTAATGAATTGAGCAGTCGTAATCCTTAATCATCTCCAACCATCTTCTTTGGCGCATATTCAACTCCTTTTTTGTGAAAATATACTTTAAACTTTTGTGATCAGTATAAATATCACACCTTTCACCATAAAGATAATGCCTCTAAATCATTAACGCAAAGATTACCGCAGCTAACTCCAAATCATGAGTTGGGTAATTTTTTTCATGGATTTTCAACTGTCGTGATTCATAAGCTATCACCATATCATTTTGTATGAGAACACATCCCCATCCCTTCTTGGATGCGTCACTGTAGATCACAAACCTTTCTCCACTACAAGGCAGTGTGAGCACAGGTGCACTGGATAACCTTTTTTTCAATTCCTTGAAATTTTTTTCACACTCCTCCTTCCACACAAACTTAATTCCTTTTCGAGTCAACCTGGTGAGTGGATTAGATAATCGTGAAAAATCTTTCAAGAACCATCGATAATATCCATCCAAACCATGAAAACTTCATATCTCGGTTATTGTTGTTGGTCTCGACCATCTTTCGATAACCTCTGTTTTTGCTGGATCCACAGATATCCCCTCTTTTGAGATTATGTGACCAAAAAATGCAACTTTTTGAAACTAAAATTCACAGTTGGTAAATTTTTCATAAATCTTCTCCTTTCATAGGGTCTTCAATACAATTCTCAAGTTATCTTGATGTTCTTCCTTTCTCTTTGAATAGACAAGAATATCGTCTCTAAAGACTACCACAAACTGATCAAGATAGTCTCTAAAGACTCTATTCATCAGATCCATGAAGATAGTAGGGGAATTAGTAAGACCAAATGGCATCACTATAAATTCATAATGTCCATACCTTGTACGGAAAGCCGTATTTGGTATATCCTCCCTTTTGACCCTTAATTGATGATACCTTGAACAAAGATCACTCTTGGAAAAGTATTGAGCTCTGCGTAATTGGTCAAATAAGTCATAAATGCACAGGAGAGGATATTTGTTCTTGATTTTGATCATGTTATGATATCGATAATCAATGCAGGGGCTCATTGATCCATATTTATTCTTAACAAACAGAACAGGTGCTCCCCAAGGTGACGCACTAGGGCGTATGAATCCTTTATCAAGATTCTCTTGGAGTTGCTTCTTCAATTCGTGCAACTCAATTGGGGCCATTTTATAAGGTGTATTTGAAATAGGCAAAGCACCTGGTGTGAGTTCTATTGAAAACTCAACGTCACGATTTGGTGGAAGACCCAAAAATTCCTCCAGAAAGACATCATCAAACTCCCATACAATGGGAATATTCTTAATCGTGAGTTTTCCGCCAACCATTTGAGAAAAATAACCTTCATTAATTGGAATCAAGACCCATAAGATGGAAGAAATTTCCTCTGGAAGGTTATATTAATCCTTGAATCTATAGACGATCATAGATTGATCTAGAATATTAAATGTGATTTCCATTCACTGGAAATTGATATGAGATCCATATAAAGAAATCCAATCCATGCCAAGAATCACATCAAATTTCACTATAGGAAGGATCAAAAGATTTGCAGGAAGCACATTCCCACAAACATCAATCGGAGAAGAATTATAAACTATAGATGCGACCGTTGTGCCATCAGGAGTTGTCACAGCTAACTCAACATCTAATTGTTGAGGTAATATGGCGATACCCTTAAGAAATTATTCAGAAATAAAAGAGTGGGTGGATCCAGAATCAAATATAACATTTTTTACTTTAGAGTGGATGGTAAGTGTATCTTTCACCACTTCGTTATCTTACTCCACATCGCCGATAGTAATTTCATGTGAATTTCCTTTGTCTTTGGACTTAAGAGTTTGTTTACGTCGATCATCATCAACAATCCTTGGATTTGGGCATTGATTGGCATAATGCCCCATCTCCTTGCACTTGAAACATTTAAGTGTAGGAGGTGCATTCTGTGTATCCCTTTCTTTGTTCTCATCATTAGAAATCTTCTTCCCATTATTTTTACATTCAACTACCCGATGACCTTCTTTTCCACACTTAAAACATTTTCTTGTCCCTTTAAGACAATTCCTTCTATGTTTCTTTCCACAATTTGAGCATAAAGGAAAACTCATCTTCTTTTCAGTGTGGTCTTTATATTTTCCTTTTAATTCCATTTTCCTATTCTTATCAAACCCATATGACTGATGGGTTACTCCAATCTCCATCACAACCTTGAGAGCACATCGAACAATTTCCACATAGTTATTAAAGTCCCTTATGTCTAACGCCCTTTGAAGACTTGGTTTTAAGACACTAAAAAATCGATCGATTTTACTCTCATGTAGGATAATAATTCCGGAAGCGTACCTTGAAAGTCTTGTAAAATTAGCATCGTAGGTACCAACCGATTCATCATCCTTTTGCTTCAGTTCAAGAAACTCCTTCTCTATCTTTGTTCGGAGAATACGAGGGAAGTACTTATTGAAAAATAAGTTCTTGAACTCGTCCCATTCTATGGACTCAATTTCATCTCTTTGACTCGTATTCTTGATTAGATTCCACCATTGATCAGCATCACCTTCCAAATGATACACTGCTTAGATGACTTTGTCATGTTCAGAACATTGTAGAACTAAAAATATCTTTTCAGTGGTACTAATCCATTGTTCAGCTACTAATGGATCAGAAGACCCACTGAATGAAGGTGGATACTGCCTCATAAAGGATTCAACATAATGTTTATCCTTCCTTTGCTCGTTTGGAAGCCCTCTATGGTTCATAGTTTGAGAATGTTGTGTGAGCATGGCTACAAGATTTTGAATTACATCTCCCATAACATTTTGTTACTCAGGGGGAAAATCATTGCATTGCCCATCGCATTCAGCATTAACACAGTTCCTTCAGGTTCCAGCCATTGACTAAAACCAAGAAGCATAGTGTGAGAAACACTAATCATAATAGGAAAACCACATAATCAAGAATAAAATTTCACGGTTATGGTCTTATCATAGGTTGTTCATGGACATTTCTAAAACACTAATATTGTGTTCTATGCTTAGATATATCCTTAGGGTTCTTACTAAGGATATCACATCCTAGTTTCAAAATATTGACTATAACTTTCCTCTGATACCAGCTATAACGAACCATACTTTACATACATTGTTATTACATTAGAGTTGAAGCATACTTATTACAACATATAACAAAACCATGAAAGGACCGTATAGGTATAGTGTCTTTAGAAACTGGGAAACATAAACAACTTGTTCATAAAATCAACTACATTGTCTCCCATTTATTTCATCATATCTAGAGTCCATTTTTGGCATATCCTAATTAATATCCTTCTTCCTGACCTAGAGAAAATAAAACATTCAAAAAGGTGAGCTCAAATGCTCAGTAAGGGTAAACAAAAGAAATATTATTCATATCATATTTATAAGAACCTAACATTTTGAAAATATTAACCTTCAAAAGATGTCATAATATCATGTCATGGGATAAATAATAGTAATGAAAAGTAATCCCAAATAATCATAACATAAAACACGAAACTTTGTGGCATACACACATAATCATATAAAATCATTTCACATTAGTCAAGGCTCATTTCCAAGACCATCATAGAGGACAAAGTCCATTACTGAACTGAGTTCACTCCTCGTTCCAATCCTGTATCACTGAACCAGTTTAACTTTCCGTTCCATAAATGTCTATCTCATGATATATAAATACTTACCCAATGCATTGGAGGGAGATATAGGTCCCACCCATCTCATAATGAAACCATTCTTATTGTGCCAAAAAAGCATAAATCATACATCATAGCATAACCCATGTAATAAAAATGGGATTCTTAAACATCATGCCATCATAACATAACCCATATAAGAGAAAAGGACATCATAAAATTAATTACATCATAAAACAATCAAATCAATGTAACAATAGGGATAGAAACAGAACCCTATTTTATCATAGATGTAAAATAAATTTGATAAAACACTTGAACTCAATGTTTGAGGAAAATATCCTTTCTACTTTAAAAACATTTTTCTTTTCTTAACATTTCATACAATTTTAAACTAAAAGAAGTTGATTAAAAATAAACTTGAAAACTTGTAAAGGATTCTTCTTGGAAATAATGTTCTAAAAATCCATTTATGCCGTATAAGTTAAGAAAAACAATCTTCTCGGACTTTGGCCGAAAAAGTCAAAAAGTACCTCGTACGAAAAACAACAAAAGATTCCTTTCATATATTTTACTAAAAACTCACCGAAGGGTAAAATTTTATTTAAAAAATTGTATAAGTATAAAAATAATATTACATATTGAGGAAAGGTGGATGTGGATGATAAAAAACACCCCAGTAAGTACCAATGTATAAACAATCTCGGATAAAAATGAGATTGTGAGATTTTCCCTAACCTTAGGTCTAATATGCATCGTATGAATCTGAAACTCCGGTAATATGGTTCAAATAATGTTAATTGACTTATTATAGAATCATATTCATTGTTATGATATCATATATGGTCATATTTGTATCTTCTTAGTAGTAATATTTCATTGCTACTTGTTATTCGGGTCTTTATTGCTTTATGTTCTTATGCATGTTTTGTCAAATAAATTCTTATCCCTCTTTATAGGATATAGATAAATCATTTAAAGAATGGTATTAGTGTAATATATATCATATTAATTAATTAAATTCATTTATATAATCATTATTCAATGAAGATCATATAGAACGAGTCGCATCACATCATGGAGACGGTCGGCCGTGTGCATGCACGAGGGATGATATCATTCCCATGATCATGAAATTATATTGAAGTGTATATATAATATTTCAGAATCGATACCACTTTACAATAATCATATATAGTTATTTATTTACACCATTATACCCATCCAAGTAAGGTGGTGGTGGAAAAAATATTACACCACGACATGGAGACGGTATTCCGTACGTACGCACACACGGTGATTTTGTTTACCGTAGGATGGATAAGAGGTGAAATAGGGTTGTTTCATATTTATAACAAGATATCAGTATATGAGTGATATTGATGTTATTACCTCATAGAGAAACAACTAAAGAAGAGGGAGTAGAAGAATAATGGAACTTGAAGAAAACGGTAGAAGGTATTACCTCTCCTTCGAAGTGCCTCCTTTAAACATTCTCTTAGGGAACTAGAGTTGGTCTTTTGAGAAGATACGTACCTCTAATAGTTTTCTAAGGAAGTGGGGAAGTGAAATGGGCAGGGTTTGGATGTGCTTGAAGGATCAAAGTGGTGTGAGGAGGAGAGGGAGGAGGTGCGCTTTTATAAGGGAGGAGAGGGGTACCTTTGGAAATTGTGAAAATATTATTTTATTATAAACATATATTCGGTTTCAAAAGGTCCAAAAATAATTAAAGATGAAGATAAAGAGACTCATGGTCTAAATAAAATCATCCAATCATAATTGGGCATGTTTTGGAAAATATTTTAGTCAATATAATCTTATTTATTTAAATCATTTATTAATGAGGTAAATACTGCATTATTATTGTGTGAGAAATAATTTAATTTATATGATGTCTAAAAATTATAAAAAAATACCAACACGTAGGAAATCGTTTTAGCTTTCCAATAAATATTTATAGTCGTAAATATAATTTATATATCCCCTTATAAAAATTAATTACTAAATAATGTTTTTTAATGCCAATTTTGTCTTTACATTAAATTAATTAATCTAATGTGTCATTATCTTTCATAAGTGGCTCCATGGGGTCCCAAAATCGACCCAAGGATTCCCATGGTTGGCCATTACTCATCCAATAAGGTTTGGACAAGTGTTAAGGTAATTTTTAATTATTATAATTTTCTTTTAACCTTGAATTACCCTATTTACTTTTAACCGTGGTAAATAAAAGTAAAAAGGTTACTATTCACCAAAAATTATTTTTATCTAATTGAACAAAATTTTACTCCTTGATATTAACTGTGTCTCTCGGATTTTCGAAATGCAAATCATAGAAGCCGTAAAATTAAGTTTTATGAACAATTACAAAAGCTCCTAAGATGTGGGTAAAAGACGGTGAAAAGTTCAATAGAATTTTTTTATAAATCTAAAATTATTATAAAATGATTCCAATGAATTTAAATGAACTTATATAATTATTATGTATCTATTTTTACCTAAAATAAAGTTAAATGAAAAAAATTATTATTTAAATAAAAAGTCGGTTTTAACCAAAAACTCAGTGTTTTCACTATTTATCAAAAATTGAAGTTTTTCAAAAAAATACCAAAAATTCAGCCTAAGATATATTTGATATTCAGAATTCAAAAATGATGTCTATTTTTCCAAATTCAAAACATAGAAGTGGCATTAATTTATTTTATATGTAATTCCCGTTATCAAAACAAATAGCATATTTTTATGAAACAATAACAATCAAAAGATCATCACTTGTTTATGTCCAATTTCAAAGTGAAATTAATTCCCATGACCAACATTGGATTAAATGGTAAAAATATATTCTAATTACACTTTAAAATCAGTTAAAAAGGAAATCTATCCATATAAATTATTGCGATGAAAAAAGTTGTTTTTAATTAAAATATAGCGTGTTTTTACTATTCATCAAAATATGAAAGTTACCAGAATAATATGAAAAATTTATCCAAAGTAAATTTTTATATCCTGATTCCAAAGAAGAATTTTATTTTTTCAAATTTAACTTATAAACATGTCAAAAACTAGATTTAAAATGTGAGCGCCATCAAAAGGCAGTAAAACTGCATTTTTTGAAAAATTCTTCTTTTATCCGAAAAACTGATATTGTTTTCATACCTCAATCTAGAAAATGTGTAAGATGATTTATAATGTTATAAAATTTAAAATTCAGTTAACAATATTCATAACATCTAGTTTATAATATTATAATATATCGTTGTTTAATGAAACTCGGTATTGCGTACTACACACGCTATCGAGGAAGGCCGCGATTGTGTGTAACGCAAGCCAACCTAGTGTTTTGTGCAGTGAAAGATTCCTTTGTGTATAAAATAATACATAACAAAATATATAATTCTCATAAAATATCAGGGTGTTATAGTTTTACATGGTAAGACTATGTAATTTGCTTGAGTTTAGTGGTAGCATAGAAATTATTAGAATGAAACCTTCGAAAGGGTATCTGATGTTCAGGTGAAATGTCCTAGCATTTTTTACCTTGGAGACTCAACAGTTCTTGGGACCATGGCATGATGATGAGATATTACAAGTTGGGGAGGTTATAAGGTCCTAAACATCTAATGAGGTATGTGATTATTTATATTTTGATTTAACTTGCATTAAAATGATAAATTAAATGTTTTCTGAGAACATGTAGGGTCTTATTGGTGTCTTAGGGATTGGGGTATAAAAGGGGTAAGGAAGGGCCATCTTGTTCATGCTTCATTGTTGGTGTTTGATTAGTAATAAATGTGCGTCATAATCATGTAGGACAACAAGAGGCTAGGGAATGGTTGAGAAATCATGAAAAAGGGGAGCTTGAAATCATGCTATATTAGACAGATCCATTCTTTATGTCCACCATGTGGTTTATTAAACATTGTGGGATTCTAGAAGGCAATGTGACTGAGGTCCCTCCTGGGTAGAGGGTGGAGCACAGTTTGGCCAACTGTGTGGTCAAACCACTATATACTTATTAAAAGGGGTAAAATTCCACCTCCTCTATATTTAAGGGTTCTATGTCAATTTTAACCCTCATTCATCTTCCATCATCATATGTGGAGAAAAAGTTCCTCCTAAAATTACAAGGGAAATTTCTCCTTCGATTCTTAACCGTTCAGAGTGTCCTAGGGTGAAGATTCAAGCTTTGGGTAACCCTAACACTCATACTTCCTATATGATTCTATAAGAGGCCTTCTGTAGTTTTTATTCTCCATAATAATTCCCTGATATATATATATTTTTGGATGACCCTATGTTGGGTATTTGAATGTTTTTTGAGTTGGAATAATGTTCTATAGTTAATAAGTGTTCGTCTACAAACTTGAGGGAGATGGTCTAGAAGTTATATCCCCCAGTCCTAAAGTTTTCCATGTGTATGTTGTGGTGCAATGGTATCATATTGATTTATATTTCATTTAATTTGTAGAAAATTATAACTTTTTTACCTAAATGATGAATTTCTCTCTCATAATTCTCATGGGCTCTGTTAAGGATGAGTAAACTCTGTCTTTGGACACCCATGGAGTGTGAATATTCCTTAAATATGGATTTCTAAAGTTAGATATTAAAATCGAGGGATTATGAGATAAAACAAATTATAATTACGTTTATAATTTTATGCTGGGTTTATGAAATAAAACCTATGATAAATTTGTTTAATCTTGTTAACATGGAAACTGGGGGTGTTTTTTCTTACATGATTGTGTTAATTGAGTTATGGTATGAAATTGATAAACGTGTTAAACGGTTAAAGAATCATGATCATATGAATAATTGGTTTTAGTGGGGTTTTATAGTATGGATATAACCACTTGGGTTTGGATAGACTAAGGATATAGGCCTCACCCATGTATTTCTTTGTCTAGGGTGTCAAAATGAGGATCTATGCCAATAATGAATTTAAATGATATGATTATCTGGACTAAGGATCTAAGTTAAATTGATATATATTATTTTTAAAAATGATACATACATGGGCTATAGGGAACCTTAATCCCTTTATCAAAAGTTTAGAATACATATATTTTTTAGTTGGATGACAAAGGAAGAAGAATATTTGATTAATATGGATAACACATGGAACATATGATGAAAGTGGATAATGTAAATATAGATAATTAATGTAACTGGGTTTATCATTTTTTGTAGCGACACATCCCCATAAATAACGGAGGCAGTGTTAGCAACTAAATACATTTGTATGATTATAATGAATATATCCCAAAAGGACTGATTGGTTTAGTAGTATTGGTAAACAAGAAACACAAATTAGTATTTTATTATAAATGGATACACTAATGCCAACATATTTTTTCTTCATCAAAAATAAATAGCTTGATGATAACTCTAATCCATCTAGTATATTCCTATATTTCATTCATAGTATGCTTCTTGGATTCCTAGGGAAAGAAACAAAATAAAGATGATCTCAAATACTTAGTAAGGGAAAAATAGTGGAAGAAATAATAAATCAATGAGAATTGTCATTATGGAAATGTAAATAACTGGACACACATACCATGTAATCTATAAACTAAATGAACGTAAATAAAAAATATGGAATGGTAATAACTGGAAAACCATTCAATTAAAATAACACGATACGGAAAAATAAATATGGAATGGTATGTAACTAAACCACATTCCATTAATCAAGGAATTGAAATAAAATGTATTCATAGGTATGTTGTAGAAAAATCTCATGAATGAATAATAAATGAAGCTACTATGAAATAAATTTCTTTCATATCAGACGTCATGTCTTGGGAACATGAGGACATATTACTGTCATGACCTTTCACAACATAGTTTAAAAATAAACGTAGAAACCAATTTTTTCACAATTATTCATTTCATGAGAACATGTCGGTCCATTGGGGGGCTATATAATTTCCAGGCTCTACCCATCATTGTTAGTTTAAATCATTCATTATATTGAATAATAAAAATAACTATTATTCCTTATCATGTAACCATATTGGATGATAAATATGGATTTATCAATAATTACTGAATTAATAAAGTAGGTATCAATGTAGGCACCATATGTGAAATGATATACGATTTAGGCAATAATAATATCAATGAAAAATTAAATGTATAATAAGGTGAAATTATAAGTTCAATGATCAAAGAAAATTGAATACTTCAAGGTGACCAAAAAATAAATCATGGTAGTGAATGTTAATTCTATCCTTGGTGAAATCAAGAATAAATCATCTAGAGTAAGAATAAGGACGATATCAAAACAAAAAACTATAGTGGAGTAAAATAAAGGATTTTTTCATTAATGTAATACAAGTTTATCATTTAAAAATATTCTCATGGAAAATAAACCCATACATATAAATGAGGGTTTTTGAAAAAAATATCTTTAAAAATAAACCATTTGAACTTGAAAAAGAGGCATCAAAGAAATGATGGTGGAAGAATCCACACATGTCGTACGAGGTAAAAAAGAATACTCTTTTTGTATGATAACAGGTTAGAAAATTCTTCATTATAAAAGATACAAAAATATTACTTTGATACATTGTTAAAAGAAAAAATGGATAAAAATTTGTTTACCATATCATATTTTAAAAATGCTAACCATTTAATAAAACATGGATTTTAGAATTAAATATGTTCTCTAACTAAAGAGGGATATAAACTCGGGTTTTCTGAAAAACATTTTTTAAAAACATATTAGTGCTAAAGAGTGGGAAAATGGTACTAACACTTCAAATGGTCATGAATAACCAGAGTATAATTAATGTTTTTTTTTATTTTTATATAATTTCCTCAAATATAAATTCCATTGAAAAATCATTAGGATTAGTCCAGAGGAAAATAAACATTAAACAACCCAATGTGTCCCATACCACTTTGAATCATTTTTAAATCATAAACCTCATGAAAGAATAATATTAAATTTAAGTATTAAATACCATGAAGGAATATTAATCCATGATTTAATATATCAAAATTTTTATTTGGCACACCACAGAAAATATTTAAGTGCTGAATATTACATTGATCTCACAAATGTGAAACGTTAGAGGGAAATAATTACAAATGTAGTGACAAATTGATTGAAAAAAAGGTTAATAATCCTTAAATAAATCATTTTAATACCAGTAAAATAATTTAATTCATTATAATATGTCTGAATTTGGTAGTAAGTACACCAAATATAAGAAATTATTTGTACAAAAATTAAGTATGCATCATGTAATGAAAATGAGACAAGAATCCTTTACCTTGTGTTTACTTTTGGGTGAACATCTTTTATATTCGTATATAATAAACTAATGCTAACTTTATACTTTCTTCATAACCTTTTTCATGTATATAATTACTTTTATTTCACTTACTATCATATTTTTTACAACTACTTAATCAATTAGGTTTACATTGTGTGTTTTTGACAAAATTCGGTTTATGTGTCAAAACAACTATTATTGTTAACTATTTTCAAAGGGGTAATTATATATCATCTCTATAATGATAAAAATGACATAATTATCATATTATTACACCAATTATACTTTTAAAATAAATAAATAAATATGGTTATGAAAATGGGAATATGTTACAATCCGGGAGACAATAGGTCGTACATACGCATGAGTAACATTCATATTTTTAAATGATCATTGTGGAAAGAAGGTAAGTAACTTGAATATTTCTATGATAGAAACTTGTGGAGTAAAAGGAATCACATCATGTTGAGGAGGTGGTAGTCCACAAAGCCACAGATAACATTATCACTTTTTAAGTGTGTGAAATGTTAATAAAGAAAATGATATATATATATATATCTATAAAAAGGTTATTTTTAATGAATATAATATATATGTTTTGAATTTAATGTTTGTTTAATTATGTCAATTCCTTAATACATTCCATGTATCATGCGAACGAATCACATCGCTTTGAGGGGTGGTAGCCCACAATTCCTCAAATGAGATTATCGTATTTACACAACTTTGAAAGCATAAATTTATGCTATACATAAAAATTAAATATTGTTAAAACAATATAAATATAATATATAAAATATATAAATATATTTATGATCATAATTCCCACCATAAGAGGTGGTAATGGAGAGTTGAACAATCATCATTTCATGAGGCATTAATTCATCATTCATAGAAAAAACATGTTAATTGCCCATTTGATGGAGGTGTGTGTAATTGTAGGTAAAAATCACATATTAAAAAAATACCAGTTTATTTAGGATATGTTTTTTTTTAAAAAGAATATAATAATGAGATTTTAGGGGTTGTAGAATGGAAATAAAACTTGATAGATTGAGAAAAGATAATATCTTTTAATCGGGTAACTTCTTTTGGTTTAACCAAAATGCATCTATGGGAGGTATTGTGACCAAAAGTTGGATTATAGGTAGATGGTAGGGATGTTTGGAGAATATTTATTCAGATAAAGTCAGAACTTAAGAGGTTATAGAGGTGTGAGGAATGGGTAGTTTTAGTGGCCATTTATAGGGAACTAAAATGACTCAATTTGTATTTTTAAAATGATGTTAGGTGTAAAAATGTTATTACCCAAAAAAGTCATACCAAACCATCCAAACTAAATAATGGAAGGTTAATGGACTAAATATCTCAATAAAATGAGTGTTGGAAAAGTGTATATGTCAATTGGGCCCTTCAAATTAGGGTTTTAGTCCATTTTAAGCCTAATTACACCTTAATCACTCTAATTATTTTTAATCACTTTCACTAATTTTTTTTAAAAAAAGATTAAGTTGATCTTAATAGAAAAAAATATTATATTTATTAAAATAGCGTATTTAGGATTTTGAAGATTCATATCACAGAAGTGTAATAATTAAGATTAATGCTAATATCACAGAGAGATGGATTGACTAGTTTTAGTAGAAAAATGTTCCAAATATTGTTATGTTTTTTATATTCAATTTAAAAGTATTATTCATTATAATGAACTAAATTATATAAATATATGCATAATTCATCAAATTTGACTTAAAAAATTTATAATATTATTTAACTCCAATAATTTTTTAAATGGAAACGATGTTCTTAAATAAAATGCATTATTTTTCAATATTGACTAAAAAAAGAAGTTTCTCTGAAAAATCCCAAAAACTCATCCGAATATAATTTTGAAATTATGAATTCAAAAATAATTTTTATTTTATCTTATTAAATTCATAAATTTTTCAAAATTAATATTTAAAATAGGTTCTCCATTAAAAGGCGGTTAAAAATTCCGGAATAAAAATATAGGGTTTAATGTTAATTATTGGGTTTGATATTATATTATGCTTACCAAATATATTGGATGAATATCAAAAATAATTTAATAAATATGTAACATATTTATTAAATTAATATCACTAAATAATTTTAATTAATTTAATCTATTTGGTTAAAATTTCTTTATGAGCAAAAAAATGTTTTTTATAAAAATACGTTTTAAATATTTAACAGTTTCTTATATTCATTTATAAATTATTTTTAGCCAATGATTTTGTTTTCTAAATCATATATTTTCATTATTTAGTTAATAATATTAATAAATTCTTATTTATATCTTATTATATGAAATAATAATGTTTTAATTATATATTTGTTCTCATTAAGACCCAGTATTGCATATAGCGCAAGCCATCGAAGAAGGTCCTTTTTGTGCGTAACAGAAGCTGTAGAGGAAGTTAATTATTGAGTATGAGGTAACATAACCCAGTTTTGTGTGCATTGTAGACTAACTCAGTGTTTCATTCATTGAAATATATAGAATATATTACAAATAGTATATATATTATATAGTATACATATATTATATTACATTACACGCTTTATGTCGCATGTCATACACACTATCAAATAAAAGGTTCCTACTTTAGTTTTTCAAGGCATCACATTCTCCCTAACTTATTTAAATTTTTTCCTACAAATTTAAAATAGATCATGGAGATAGATTGTTTGATACTTCATATGTTTGAAATCCCACATCTTGAGAATAGTTATTATGTAATCTTCTATAAAAAGGAGAATTAAAGTACAATGGTCACATAGAATAACATGTAACTAGGTCTATAAGTTGGAGAAAATAAGTGGAAAGTAAATATAAATACATAGAGGAAAAAATGTAAATATTTATAGGGATTTAATGAGGTCATCAATATAAAATAAGTGATTGTTCAATGTAATGTTGAGAGATCAAATCCATAAATCATTGATGATTTAGAAGGCCATCGTTTAAATAGAAATTTATGCATTTTGAAATCATTATATTCATAAATAATTTTACTAATATTCAGAAATTATTTTACTAACCAATAAAAAAATATTCTTACACGATTGGTTTCAATATCATATGAACAATCCTAACTTTTGGTTATACTTTGATCAAATTATAATTTAACCCATTACTCACCAAAAAATTAATTACCAACCATGATTTTTCTAATTCCATAAGAACTAAAAGGAACTTTTAAAGGATTGTAAGGTCAATAAAAGAGTGAAAGGTATTACTATTTGACATTAACTATCTCCCAAAGTAAATATGGTTAATAGATTAATTTCAGATCCAATAAAGTGTTACTACTGGTTCTTCATTAATATTTATTTGTTAAAAATTTTAACTAATATATGTAAAGTAACAAGGATATTGCATAAGTCAGTAGTTTTTGTGAACCCCTTATCATCCTTCAGTTATGGGTTTAAGACCTGTGGCCTTGCCATATTTGATTGTTTCTCACCCGGCTTATATATTTTCCTATTTTAAAACCATATTAATATTACTTACAAATATAAATATTATAGAAATATTCGAAATTAGGTTAATCCCAAAATATACTTTTAACTATGGTTTTTAAAAATTTTCCAATACATAAATACTTAATCTATTTCATTTCCAAAAAGGTCCATCCTTGGTTTATGATTTACCCAAAATATCCCTTCTATGATTTCTAAATAATGACACCATATATTCCAACCTAAAACACGTTAGGTTTAGCCTTGATTATTTATTGTCAAAATTATTTAAAACATTTCATAATGGATTGTAAAGAAAATGTGTATAATCATAATAATATCCCTCGGGAGGGTCAAACTAGGTGCGTAGTAAGACCCGCTGTTGTGAAATAGGTTACCCCGAGTCAATCTCAAACCATGTTATTATAGTTGATACCTATAGGTAATTGTTTTCTATAACCACTTCCACTTATTGTATCCAGACAGGGATGTATCACTAAGAAGACCCACATAATCTATAATTTATCAAAATTATATGGTTTTTATCTATAATTATTCAAATTCTACCTTAGGATTATGTTATCTAATATATATTTTCCTAAATCTAGTTCCCAAGGATTCTACTAAACCTCCCTTTGATAGAAACTATTGCTACCCATCCCTATATATCCCATAGCTAGTGTCCAATACTAAATAAATTGGCATTATTACAAGGAATCATGGTTTGAAGGACTAGTTAATTTGGTTGTCTTGTTAAACAAGACATATAAATGTGTATTTTATTACAAATGGGTACACAAATTACAACAGATTTTTTCTTCTAAAAAAATAAACATCTTGAGCATAACTCTAATCCATCTAGTATATTCATTCATTTCATTCATTGTACGCTTCATAGATTCTGGGGGAATGAAACCAAATAATCGTGAGCTCAAATTCTATGTTCTAGAAAAATATATCATAAGCAATAATGAATCAATGAGAATAATAATTATGGTGGGGTAAATAACAGAACACATAGGAAATTTAATCAATAAACTGAATGAAAGTATATAAGCATTATCAAAAGGTAAAAACTAGAAATACATGACATTCAAATAACTAGATTATAAAAATTAAATATAGAAAGGTATGATACTAAAAAACAAGCGATTAATCAATGAACTAAAATGATATGTATCAATATATATGTTTAATCAAAATCCCATGGATGAATAATAACTGAAACTACTATGGTGAAATTTGATTTCTTATCAGAAATCATTTCCTAGGCACATGATGACCTTTTACCATAATGAACATTCACAATATGGTTTAAAAAAAGGGTAGAAACCCATTTTTGCGTAATTATTTATCTCATTAGAACCTTTTGACACATCGTGGAGCTATATAAAGTCAAGGATCCACCCGTTATTACTAGTCCAATGAATTTCTCATATTAAATAATCAAAATAAATAATTTGCCTTATAAAATTACAATATTAGTTGAGAAATATGGATCTATCATTGATTCCCCAATTAATAAAGTGACTATCAATGTAGAAACTATATGTAAAATGGTATAAAATTTAGGAAATAGTAATATCCATGAAAAAAATAAAATGGATAATAAGGGGAAATTAAAAGTTCAATGATCAATGAAAATTGAATACGTCAAGGTGACTAAAAAAATAATGGAAGTGAAATGGAATAATATCCTTTTTCAAATCAATAATAAAACATCTAGAGGAAGAATAAGGATGGTATCAATATAATAACCCAATGTGGAGTAAAGTAGTGGGTTGTTATCATTGATGAAATAAAAGATTAACTTTTAAAAATATTCTTGAGAAAATTATCCTTTTCTTTTGAAAAACCATTTGAAAATATTTTTTTTAAAAAATTAAACTTTTAAGCATAAAAATAAGGATAGGATGAAATGATGGTAGAATAATTCATTCATGTCGTACGAGTAAAAATAATATTCATTTTTTACAAAAAATGATAAAAAATGATTTGTTAGGAAAGGGACAAGAAGATTCGTTTGAAACATTAGTAAAAGAAAAAAATGATAATAATTTATTTACCATATCATTTAAATAAAAATTTTAAATCCTTTTAAAGAATCATGGTTTTTAGAATAAAACAGGTTCTCTGAAAAAAGAGTGATATAATGTTGGATTTCATAAAAAAAAATTTCATAAAAATTTGCATTGAAGAGTGGAAAATGGTAATAAAACATGAAATCATCATTAATAACCATATTATAATGAATGTGTTTGTTGAAAAATTGTTATATAATTTCATTAAATGGATATTTCATTGAAATCTCATTATGAATAGTCTTGATTAAAAAAATCTTTAATCATTCTAAAGTATCCCATGCCACTTTGAATGATTTTTAAATCATAATATTCTTGAAATAATAATATTAAAAAAATTATTAAACACTGTGAAGGAAAATTAATTCATGATATAATATATTATAATTCCCATTTGGTATACCACACAAAAGAAGTTAGTGGTGAATATGACATTTATCTCATGGATGTAAAAAGTGAGATGGAAATCCTTACTAATGTAGTAACAAATGGATTGGAAAACACAAAGGTAATAATAGTTAAATAAAACATTTAAATACCAAAAAAAATATAATTAATGTTATTATATGTCTATGCGGAAGTTAGTATTACATATATAATAAATTAGGTGTATAACAATTAATTATGCCTCATATAATGAAAATGAGACAAGAATCCCTTACCCTGTGTCTCTTTTCTGGTGAACATCCTTTAAATTACTATTTAATAAAATTATGTTAATATTATACTTACTTAATAACCTTTTTCATTTATATAATTACATTTATTTCACTTATTACCATGTTGTGTACAACTACATAAACATTTATGTTTACGTCGGGTGTTTTTCACCAAATTCAGTTTCTAGGTCAAAACAACTATTGTTTGTCAACTATGGTCAAAGGGGTCATTATATAAAATCTCCATAATTATAACCATGAAATAATTATCATATTTTAACAAAAATTGTACTTTTAAAATAAATCTTTAAATACTGATATGAAAATGAGAATTTGTTACAATCATAGAGATGGTAGGTTGTACGTACGCATGAGTAACATTCCCATTTTTAAATGATCGTTACGAAAAAAAGGTATTTAACTCAATTCATTTCCAAATTATAATTATATAATTATACCACATTATTTAATCACATTTACTTTTATATATAATTATGTGGTGTAAAAGGAATCATATCATGTAAAGGAGGTGGTAGTCCACACATCCAAAAATGACATTATCACTTTTTAAGTGTGTGAAAGGGTAATATAGAAATTGATATATATAAATATATATTATGAAAGGTAATTATGTAATTAATATGATTTTTTTTATGTTTCATATTTTTAATTGTTTCCATTCATTTATACATTCCATGTATCATGTGAATGAATCACATCGCTTTGAGGGGGAAATAGTCCAGATTTTCAGAAATGAGATAATTATATTTACATAGATTGGAAAGCATAAATGTTTGTAATAATTAAAAATTAAATAAGTTTGATGCATTATAAATACCATATATATCATATATAAATATAGGTTCTATCATAATTTCTACCTTATGATTCGTTAGTGGAGAGTTGAATAATCATAATTTCATGAGGCAATAATTCACTGTTCCTAGAAACAGTATGTTGGTTTCCCATTAGTTGGAGGTGTGGGTAATTTTAGGTCAAACTATAAGCATAAAAACATCCTAGTATATTTATGATAATGGTGTTGTTACACAAGAACATAATAATGGGATTTTAGCAGTTGGATAATGGAAATGAAACTAGAGAGATTGAGAAAAGGAATTACCTTTCAATTGGGTAACATTATTTTGTTTAACCAAAAAAAAATCCATGGAAGGTATTCTACCAAAAGTAATGCTTATAGTTATAGTGCTGGGATATTTTGAGACTAATTTGTTATATCATGGTTGAATTAATAGGTTGGATATGTGTGAGGAATGGGTAAATTGGTGTCCTCTTATACGGAATGAAAAGGACACACTTGGTATTCCTAAAAAGAGGTTAGGTGTACTCATGTTATTACCTAAATGATGTCATAAAAAATCACAAAAATCATGAATGGAAGGTTAATGGAAAAACTATTTCCCTTCAATGAGTTTTGGATAACTGGATATGTATCGCCCCGACCCTAGTTACCCAAAGTCGGTGAGTTATAACATAACATTGGCATGATCACCAGGGATAAAATCCTGAAATACCTATTAGTTTAGTGTCCTTGGATGTACTAGATAAATTCATAAGTTTTACATTAAATCATGAAATAAAAACACCCACAAACTTCTATCCTCATTGTACATAGATATGTTCTTATCATATCCTTTCTGGTCAACCATAAAATATTTCTTCACATCCTTGGAAAATAAAACATATAAAGGGGTGATATCAGATGCTTAGTACGGATAACAATATACTGGAAACTTTCATAAATAAGCATACACAATTAAGGGAATGTATAAGACTAAAACATAATCCTTTTAAACATAAAAATCTCCATAATATGGCCAATGTAAATCAAATAATTCAATTTAATTATTCACATGGATATTATGCTAGTTGAATAATCACATGAAATATCAATAGCCCATTTCATAATGATGGAATGCATAATGCCAGAATTCATAACCACATAGTTAAGGCCTTGTGCCAATACTATAAAGTTGATTTTGTCATGGCCTTGTGCCTAGACACTAGCTTGTCTCATGAGACCTAACGATGAATTGAGGAGCTATAGCGGGCTCCACCCATCACTTACTAAGCCCAATGCATTCCTCATATGAAAAGGTTTAAACATAACATTTACATTCGTATTAAAAGTAGCATAGAAAATGTCAATACATTATCCATAAAACGTGAATGGTGTAAAAATAACACATCCACAATCAAACATATCACAAAACCTTCAATACAATATATTTGTTTTATATCACAATAAACCAACTTCAAACAAGCTTAAAATCCATCAAAGGATGTTGTCATAGATAAAAGAAAAACTTTTTTAGAGAAATATATATTTCTATTTTGAAATCATTTAAAATTTAAATAAGTATAAATAAAACATTTATTTTGAAAATATTTGAATAAGATTTTATGGAAAGATTCAATTATGTTATAGAAGCATAAAATAGCCGCACCCTCTGTATAAGTTAAGAAAATACATTCTTACCTTAATTTTTTTGAAAAGGTAATAAAGTACCTTGTCTGAAAAAAACGAAAAGATTCCATTCAAAACATATATGGTAAAATAAGGGTATAAATGACTTTAACCCATAGTCTAGTAAATAGTAAGAATGTATTGAATTGAATTTTTAATAAAACACAGATGTAGATGATAAAGAGGTCATAGTAGATACTTACGTATTAACAGCCTTAGATAAGTAACGAGATTATAGAATTAACCCTCACCTTGTACTTTTATTTATTTTATGGTATGTTATCATAATGTAAAATGGTTAAAAAAAATTTATTAAATTATTCAATAATCATATACATAAATATGACATCATATATGATCTTATAATATTGCTTTGTTAATAATATTTTAGTAGTATCATTGTTTCAGGTGTAAACAAATTCGTTTTCCTTTATGTGATTTGTTACGTAAGGCATGTTTTTTATGGATAGGTTGTATTTGACTCATATAAAGAATGATTTTATGTTCATAAAAACTATTTTTAATCATAAAATGAAAATTATTCTTGAATTATTATGATGGGGAATGAATCACATCGCGTTCGTGGAGACGGTAATCCGTACGTACGTACGAGCGAAAATATCATAATATTGATGGTGAAATAGTATGTAATTGTATGGTATATCATATATAAAAAATCATTAACATGCTATATTTATTATTTACATCAGTTATAATAATTTTTATACCCATCCAAATAATTATGTGTTTGAATAACAAACTACACCACGACGTGGAGACGGTAAGCCGTACGTACGTGTGTATGGTGACTTTGTAATTTATAGGATGGGTATAATAATGAATATGGTGGTACCATATTTATAATAACATCATAGTATGTATATGGAAATGGAGTTATTATTTTGGAATGGAATCAACAAATAATGAGGAAGTGGAAGAAGAAAGGAACATGAAAGAGGGTGGTTAAATTATTACCTCATCTTCGGGTGTTTCCTTTTGAGTTGATCCAAAGGGATCCATAGATTGGATTTATTATCCAAGTAAGGACTCTAGGATGATGTGAGGGAAGTTTTTATGATATTTGGGTATGGTTTGTCTGAGAAAAATGTCTTTGGTGGTGTAGAATAAAGAGAAGGGGAATTACCCTTTTATAAGAGAGGTGAGGGTCACTTTAGGAAAAGCTTGAACTATTATTTTATAATAAAATAATTTTTATTTTCAAATGGCCCTAAAATGATTTAGTTAGATGATAAGGTGGGAATTGTTTGAAAAAATATCAATAAATATGTTTTATATAGGTTTAGGTCACCATATTATCCTCATCTTTTAGATTTAACTCTTAGTTAAATAGTTTGACATTTACCATTTTTCTTTATATTTTTATTTTATATGGTTAATTAACATACTATAAAAAGACAATAGAACCCCAAGTGGTTCATTATTAATATATATAACCCTATCTAAGGACTTGTTATGATCCTTATATTTTTAGCAATATTATATCAATTAATAATATAGTATTTTATTTAAAAACTCAATTATGTCAATTTTGACACTATTTAGTATTTTTTTAATCATAACAACATGATTACTTCAAAAAACTATTATTTAATCTACCCTAACATGTCATATTATCCTATAAAATTAGTGTAATTTATCAAAAGTCTCCAATTAAATTAATTTTTATATTTATAATATCAATTATTTTAATATTTCAGAAATAAGGTAATTACTTCATCATCATTGTGTCATATATAAATTAAATTATTTAATGTCTAAAATTTATAAATAAAATACCATCATATAAGAAATATTTTTATATTTATAATGAATATTTATAGTTGAATTTATATTGTGTGTAACCCTATATTGAAAATGGTTTAGTTATTAAAAATTGTATTAAACACTTATGACTCTTCTTTAAATAAAATAATAATAAATGTTCTAATCTAATACAAGTGGACCAAAAGGATCATTTTTAATTTATATGTTTGTTTTTTGTCTAATTACACTTATCCAATAGAATTATGACTTGAGTTAGGGTTATTATAATATAATTTTTACCCTTAATCACCCTATTTACTTTTAACTGTGTTAAATAAAAGTCAAAAATTACTATTCACCAAAAATTATTTTCATCTTATTGAACCACATTTAATTACTGATGTCAATCGTGCCTCTCAGATTTTTTAAATTCAACTCACAAAAACTTTAAAATTACGTTTTATGAAAATTTGAAAATGCTCCTCGGAGGTGGGTAAAAACGGTAAAAAGTTCAAAAAAAATTTATATATCTAAAATTATTATAAAATGACTCCAATGAATTATATTAAACATATAATGGTATTATGAATTTATTTTGACCTAAAATAAATTAAAATAAAACATTTTTTTTAAATAAAAAATCAGTTTTGAACAATAACAGAGTGTTTTTCACTATTAATCCAAAATTGAATATTCCCAGAAAAATACGAAAAATTCACCCAAAGCTAATTTTGATATTCCAAATCCAAAAATTATGTCAATTTTGAAAATTAAAATTTATAAAATTTCAAAAAGATGGTATTACTATTCGTAACCGATTATATCATTGGTCGTGGTGTGTTAAAACTCCATGTTGTATACAACGCATGCTACTGCATTATTCAAAGGGAAACATATTATGGAAGCTTAGGGTGTTACATTTTCCCCTCCTTAAAATAATTTCATCCGTAAAATTTCTATAATATTACTACATAAAAATATTCGAGTGGTTATTCATCATAAGTTCCTCGGGTTCCCGTGTTGCCTCTTCCATCTTATAGTTTCTCCATAGAACATTTACCAGACGAGTCGTCTGGTTTCTCAACACTTGTTCTCTAGTATCAAGAATTTTGATAGGCTCTTAACATTAAGATAGATCATGTTCCAGTTCAATTTCTTCATAGGTGAGTCCATGCATTGGGCCAGGCATGTATTTTCTCAATAGTGATACATGGAAGACATCATGAACTTTAGAGTGATTTAGAGGCATTGCCAAACAATAATATACAACTCCAATTCGTTCTAGAATTTCTAAAGGTCTGATGTAATTGGGACTCAATTTACCCCTCTTACCAAAATGTATAGCACCCTTACATAGAGATACCTTCAAGAAAACATGGTCTCCTACTAGAAATTACAAATCCTCCCTATATTTATCAGCATATCACTTTTTCCTACTTTGGGCTGCTTTGATGAGGGTTTGGATAACCTTCACATATTCCATTATTTTTTCAAAAAGTTATGGGACTATGTGTTTTATTTCAACAACACCATCCCATAAAGTTAGTGTGCGCCATCTCTTTTTATATAACACTTCATATGGTGTCATATGAATACTTGAATGGAAGCTATTGTTGTAGAAAAATTCTACCAGAGGTAAATATTGATCCCACGTACCTTGAATGTCATGTGAGAAAGATCTCAACTTGTCTTCTAAGGATTGAATAGTCCATTCTGATTTTCCATTGGTTTGAGGGTGGTAGGTAGTACTCAAACTAAGTTTAATATCCAATTACTTCTGAAGACTTTTCATGAATCTTGATGTAAAACGGTGATCGCGATCAGAAACAATCAATAGGAACAACTGGAAATGAACCCTTTACCAATGGTTCCAAACCATTGGTAAATGCTAGATAACTGTTGGTATAATATATACCAATGGTTATCCATACCGTAGGGAATTAAGGCATAGGAAAAAACATATGCCAATGATTTCTTGAAAACTATTGGTATATGTTAGGAAATCTACATTATATCAACGGTTATGTCAAACCGTTGGTATAAATTTTCACCATCAGTTTGAAACCATTGGCAAAAAAACAATTCCAATTGTTTCAAACTATTGGAATAGTTTTGTAATTATTTTTACCAACGATTTACATAAACCTTTGGTATATCTAAAAATTTCACCTATATCCCATGGGTTTGTAAACTGTTGGGAAAGTATTTTAACCAACAGTTCTAAGAGAACCATTGGTATAAAACACATTCAAAAACCCATGCCAATGGTTGAAACCATTGGAATAGTCTTTGATGTGCAATTTTGGCAGCAACCTACTGCTCTATACTCTATTATCAGGCTTCCCTTTCTGCATTTCCTGCTTCCCCAACTTCAATTACCTGTAATAACCAACTATAACAAATACATATACACAATTAATTCATATATATTTAACACATAATACACCCTACAACTATACGCATACAAAATTAAAACATAATTTATAAGGTAATTATAAACATACAATATTGATTTAGAATTAAATTTAGAATTGAGATGAAAATTACATGTTCTATCCGGAATCCAATTCATAATTGAATACTGAATTGAATACATACATAATTTAATTATCAATTATGAATATAATACATAAAATTTTGAATATTTAATTATATGTGTTATAAATAATTAGGAATACATACACAATTGCATTTTGTATAACATATATATGATTAAATTCAAAAATTAGAAGCTAATTACCCCAAAATACGGAAATGGATAAATGACTTCAACCAAACACAAATATGATGTCCCATGGTTTGGTTCTGGTGTCATGGAACTTAGTGACGATGATAATGGGTGTGTATCAAGAGCTTGTGTGACTTAGGGAATTTAGTTTACCTCGGCGTATTAAATGTCATGTGTTTTTGAATATGGGTAGGAGTTCCCCACAAGAGAAGTGGATTGTGTGAGGCTAGACCATCGATCCTTATACTAAAGTATCAACACAATCTAAATAAATTTGGTTGGTTAACCATATGCAAATTATTTTTACTTAAAATGATGTCCATTTTAAAGAAAAGACTGACACTTCGAGTGATATCAGCCACACCATGCCTTAGATTGTGGCGGGGTTGACTCGTACATGTCTCAAATGACTGAGGGATCATTGTTCTAATGTATCAATATAATCCGAATGTGTTTTGTTGGTTTTCTGTATGCCAGTTGTTGTTTTCACTAAAAATTCTATGCATTCCAAATAAAAGTGAGACACAATGTGTGGAACCAGCCACACCATGCCTTGGATTGAGGAGGGGTTGACTCATACACGTTACAAATGACCCATGGATCCTTGTGCTAAAGTATCAACACAATCTGAATACGATTGATCAGTTTTCCATATGCCAGTTGTTTTTAATTAAAAGTGTGTCCATTTTAAATAAAAGAAAGGAATTTTGAGTGAAACTGGCCACACTGTGCCTTGGATTGAGGCGGGGTTGACTCGAACAAATCACATCTGACACATAGATCATTGTCCGAACTTATCAACACAATCAGAATGCGTTGTTCAGTTTTCCGAATGTCAGTTGTTGTTTTAACTTAAAATGTTGTCCATTTCAAATAAAATTGAGACACTTTGAGTGGTTCTGGTGACACCATGCCTCAGATTGAGGTGGGGTTGACTCATACATGTCAAAAATGACTTATGTATCCTTGTGTTAAAGTATCAACACAATCCGGATACGTTTGGACAGTTTTCCGTATGCCAATTATTTTTACTTAAAATGAATTATATTTTAAAAAAAATATAGACACATCGAGTGATACCGGCCACACCGTGCCTCAGATTGAGGAGGGGATGACTTTTACACTTCACATATGACCCAAGGATCATTGTCCTAATGTATTAACACAATCTGAATGCATTTTTTCAGTTATCTGTATGGCAGTTGTTGTTTTCTCTTAAAATTTTGTCCATTTCAAATAAAAGTGAGACACTTTGAGAGGAACCAGTTACACCATGCCTCGAATTGAAGTGGAGTTGACTTGTACACATCACAAATGACCCATGGATCGTTGTGCCAATGTATCAACACAATCTTAATATGTTTGCTCTGTTTTTCATATGCTAGCTGTTTTTAATTAAAATGGTGTCAATTTTAAACCAAAGTGAGACACATAGAGTGATACCATCCACACCATGCCTCATATTGAGATGGGGTTGACTCATAAACGTTAAAAATGACTCATGGATAATTTTCCTAAAGTATCAACACAATCTGAAAGCGTTTGGTTTGTTTTCCGTATTCAAGTTGTTGCATCCACTTAAAATCTTGTCCATTTCAAATTAAAGTGAGACAATTTGAGTGGTACCGGCTACATCACGCCTCGGATTGAGGTGGGGTTGATTCACACACATCACAAATGACATATGGATCATTTTTCTAAAGTATCAACAGAATATGAATGTGTTTGGTCAGTTTTCGGTATGCCAGTTGTTGTTTTCACTCAAAATGTTGTCCATTTCATATAAAAGTGAGACACTTTGTGTGGTATCGGCCACACCGTGCCTCAGATTGAGGAAGGGTTGACTCATACACATCCAAAATGACCCATGGATCCTTGTTTTAATGTATCAACACAATCCGAATATGTTTGTTTGGTTTTTTATATGGCAGTTGTTTTTACCTAAAAGGGTGTCCAATTTAAAAAAAAAAGAAACACACCTTGAGTGATAACAGCCACACTATGCCTCATAATGAGGTGGGGTTGACACGAACACATCACATATGACCCATGAATTGTTTCCTGAAAGTATCAACACAATCCGAATTCATTTGGTTGGTTTTCCATATGCCAGTTGTTGTTTTCACTTAAAATGTTGTCCATTTCCAGTAAAAGTGAGACACTTTGAATGGAACCCATCACACCAAGCCTCGTATTGAGGCAGGGTTGACTCGTACATGTCAAAAATGACACATGGAACATTGTTCTAATGTATCAACACAATCCAAATAGGTTTGGATGATTTTTCATATGCCAGTTTTTTTTACATAAAATAATGTCCATGTTTAACAGAAGAGAGAGACTTAGAGTTATACCAGCCACACCATGCCTTAGATTGAACTGAGGTTGACTCTTACTCGTCACAAATGACTCATGGATCGTTGTCCTGAAGTATCAATACAATATGAAATTGGTTGGTAAGTTTTCCTTATAAAAGTGGTTGTTTTCACTTAAAATATTTTACATTTCAAATAAAAGTTTGATAGTTTGAGTGGTATCAGCAACACCATGCCCCAGAATGAGGTGGGGTGGACTTGTACATGACCCAAATGACCCATGGATCATTTTCATAAAGTAAAAATATAATCCGAATGCGTTTGGCCAGTTTTCCGTATGCCAGTTGATGTTTTCATTTAAAATGTTGTCCATTTCAAATAAAAGTGAGACACTTTGGGGGATACCCTCCACAGCATACCACAAATTGAGGTGTTGTTGACTCGTACACATCACAAATGACCCATGGATCCTTTTTCTAGAGTATAAGCACAATCCGAAAATGTTTTGTCAATTTTCTGTATTCCAGTTGTTTTTACTTAAAAGGGTGTACATTTTAAACAAAAGAAAGACACATCGATTGATACCGGCCACACCATGACTCGGATTGAGGTGGGGTTGACTCGTATATGTCACATATGACCCATGAATTGTTCCCCAAAATTATCAACACAATATGAATGCGTTGGGTCAGTTTTTCATATGATAATTATTGTTTTCACTGAAAATATTTTTCATTTCAAATAAATGTGAGACACATGGAGTGTTACCAACCAGAAAATGCCTCGGATTGGGGAGCGATGGACTGGTACACATCAAAAATGATCCATGGATAATTTTGATAAAGTATAAACTCAATCTGAATATGTTTTTTCAGTTTTCTATATGCCAGTTGTTTTTACTTAAAAGGGTGTCTATTTTAAACAAAAAATAGACACTTCAAGTGATACAGGCCACATCGTGCCTCAGATTGAGGATGGGTTGACTCATAAACATAAAAAATGACCAATGGATCCTTTTTCTAAAGTATCAACACAATCTGGTTACATTTGGTCAGTTTTCCATATGCCTGTTGTTTTTACATAAAATGATGTCCATTTTAAACAAAAGACAGACACTTAATGTTATACTGGCCACACCGTGCCTCATATTGAGGTGGGGCTAACTATTAAATGTTATAAATGACTCATGGATCATTTCCCTAATGTATGAATACAATCTGAAAGTGTTTGGTCGGTTTTCCGTATGCAAGTTGTTGTTTTCACTCAAAATCAAGTCCATTTCAAATAAATGTGAGACACTTTGAGTGGTACCGGCCACACCATGCCTCAGATTGAGGTGTGGTTGAATCTTAACACTAATGGAAAGTAGGATTTTCCCAAAACTTATATACCAACGATTCTCCAGAACAATTGGTATAAGTGTTTTTTACCAACGGTTTTAACAAACCGTTGGTAAAAAATGTTTTTGTGAAGGCTTTCCCAATGGTTTGAAGATACCGTTGGGAAAGACAATGTTATTTCATCTTTTCCCAACTATTCTTATAAACTGTTGGGAAAATTCATGTTTCCCAATGGTTTTTACAAACCTTTGGGAAAGTTCTCCTCAAATACATCCAATTCCAGAGGCCCCCGCAGCATGACACAACATTCCCCAATTTGAAGAAGCTGCGGTGCCCAGTGAACCGTAACTCAATTTCTTTCATCCAATCGGATGCAACTCAATCCTCCAGGTAAGATTATTTAATCCTCTTCCCAAATACAATCTCTCTTCATCCTATTTACACATTTATTTCAATATCTCGAAAGATCACATAATTTTTTCCTATTTTAGGGATTTTTAAAAATTTTAAGATTCACAATATTTGATAGTGAATCAATGACTAATATTTGGAATTTGATGTTTTTAACAAATTTCATTGAGTTTTGTATAAGTAAATGTTGAGTTTGAGTAATGTATTAAATAAAACCATAACGTGGCATTCATTGTTTTGACCTTCATTTAAGGTATGATTAAATTCTTCTATCGGTATATTTATCAACCTAATAACATAAAATTATTTGCAATTCTATATGAATATTTTCAACATATAGGTGTCATTATGATACCATTCAGACCATGTGGGAGTTCTTTTTTCTAAAATGACACCAATGATTTATGGGTCCTCATTTTATAAATTGAAACTACATAAGGGTTATAGCTTCAGGGAATTCATTGATTTTGTGAGTTATACATTCCTAGGGAATGGTTGAAAACATAGAAGGTTACATGAACCTTATTATTAAACATTGATCTATGAATCAATAATTAGTTAGATAGATTAATATTCATAAGAGTTAATCAAAATCTAGAGAAAATTACATGTATGGGTTATTATATAATTGGCTTCATAGGGATGATGATCCAATAGAATATACTAATTGGTGTGAAACTGTGATAGTGAAATATAGAGCTAGAACACATTTTTTGATGTGGAACCTATCATGTTGTTAAACTATTGAAATGAATTATATTAGTTTGGTAGAATTTTTTTATATGTGAGATGTAAAATGACATTCATGGGTTATTTATAATTTATAACGGCCTAAATGTATAGATAATACATAGTTTTTCTGGTATAGGGGGGATTACATTACAAAAGGACCATGTCATTTAACACCAATAATTAATTTATTTTTTAGATAATATTACTATTTCCAATGATGTGTGTGACTATGACTAGAGAGATCATCACACATACATCTAGTGTAAATCTATATTAATATAATTTCAAGTTGTTTCATTCTCCTCTATATTAATTTTGGTGCCTGGTAAATGTATTTTTTTGCTACATCTACAACTCATCTTCAATAGTGGATTGAATGTGCGCCTTGGGATGAGTTATCCTCCCTAGTAAATGAATAACATGTCACTTAAAATATATGGAATGTTATATAGAATGTTTACTAGTGAATCCTTTCATTTGAGGGATAATATCCAAGAAAATCAATATAATATGATTAAAACATTTTATTATAGCTCGTGATGATATCAGTTAGGCATCCTATTCATTCAGAAAATGATGATGATAAAACCAGTTTGTAGGTTGTCATTGATCCCCAAAAATATTCTAAGGATTTGAGTGTGTGATAGACCCATAGGTAATAATACTTCTGAGGCATTTCATTACTATACATTAACTATAATGTTTTAACATCAAGATACATAAAAAAATTAAAAAGAATTCAATAATTAGGATTGAATTCCCTGATTTATCTAGATTTATCATAGGGTTATGTGGTAGTAGGAAATTATGTTTGGTTAATGTTGACATGCTAGTAGGAGAATCTATGCTATTTCAAAAGAACTCTTCTATTAAAGGTTTGACAATTCCCCTTGGATAGCCTGTACCCCCTGGACAACCCCCACCCTTGTTGACAGCCCGCCCACCCCACCCCCGGACTCCCGCCCACCACCCCCCGAACACCCCATCCCCCTGGACGCCCCCACCCCTTGGAAAGCACCCCCACCCCCTTGACACCCCCTACCCCACTGGAAAGCACCGCCACCCCCGTGGACAGCCCGACCACCCCCATGGACAGCCCACCCACCACCTGGACAGTCCGCCCACCCCCTGGACACCCCAGACCCCCTAGACAGCCCCGACACCCCCATGGGTAGCCCTCCCACCCCTGGACACCCCGTACCCCCCAGACAGCCCCACCCACCCCCTAGACACCCGACTCGCCTCCTTGGACAGCCCACCCACCCTCTTGGACTCCCCCTACCCCCTTGGATAGCCTGACCACCCCCGCAGACAGCCCGCCCACCTGGACACCCCAACCCCCCGAGACAACCCCCACCCCCTGGACACCTCCGACCCCCCAGACAACCCCCACCACCCCCCTAGACACCCCTCACCCCTGGACACCCTGCACCCCCCTTGGACAGTCCCACCACTCCCCTGATCCTCATCCTACTCCTCATCCTGATCTCCCTGAAGAAGTTAATGTATAAAACTCATGTACTCCCAACAAGATCCTTAAGGATTATGTATTTCTTGATCCACTTCCAATATCTTACTGGGAAATCCTTGAATATAGGCATTAGAAATTCTGTATCTTATTTTCTTATATACACTGTATTTTTTTTGTATTTCTTAATAGGATTCTCATATATAGTAATGTGTCAGTTATGCTTTTATATAAAGTAAACAATTTTCATTTAACTAAATATTTTTTTGATTAAACATGAATATTATTGAATTGCTTTGAAATGACTTATTGCAATTTTTTACAAAATGGACAGAAGATGGATGTACGAAACTGATTGAATTTCAACCGATTTTCAAAATACTTTGAAGAGCTTTCTAGATTTTTCATTTGACAAGGCTTCAGATAGTGGTCGCATACACTGCCCATGTTTTAATTGTGTTGGAAGACCTTGGTTGAGTCGTGAAGCAGTTATCTATCATATAACCAAATATGGTTTCCAAAAAAACAATTATGTGTGGTATCATAATGGAGAGAAAATGGAATCTCAAAATTTTGATGATCCAAATAATAGGACTGAATTGGAGAGTTTGATATATGATCAGTTTCCATTTATTCGCCATCATGATAACGAAAGGATGTCCAGCCAACAAGATTTCGATACAACCACACATTATGTGTCTAATGAAATTGATGTTGTTGATAGGGTGAAAAAATTGAATGATGATGTGATGACTCCAGTATATCAGCAATGTGGTAAAATTAAGGTAGGAATTTTTAATCTGATCGTTTCATTGGAAAACTATGTATGGGATTTCAAATACTGCAATTGATTACTTTCTTACCTTCTTGAAAGAATTACTTCCAGATGATGCAGATATTCCCTCAAACCACTATATGGAAAGGAAGTTAGTTGATGAACATGGATTCTCAAAAAGAAAATTCATGCTTTCCTGAATGATTGCAGCTTATTTTGGGAGGAAACTACTGAAAGAAATGATTGTATCAAATGTGGAACCTCCCGATGGAAGCCAAAAGATGATGGAACACTATCTTGTGTGCCACAAAAAGTAATGTGGCACTTTCTATTGAACCCTAGATCACATAACCTTTTCATGTCTGATGAAATATCCGTAAAAATGTGATGGCATGACACCAAGAGAAAAAAGAATAATGAAGTGTTGGTTCACCCTGCAGATGGATTTGCATGGCAGAGATTTGATTCTCGATATCCTGAATTTGCAGCCGATGTGCGTAATGTGAGACTGGGTCTTTCATGTGACGGTTTTAATCCATTTGGGCAGATGCTTACTTCGCACAGCACATGGCCTGTTTTCATACACATTTATAACCGTCCCCCTTGGTTGTGTATGAAAAAGACTTACACTTTCTTGAGTATACTCATATCTGGACATTCTGATCCAAGAAATGATATACATGTATACATTAATCCTTTAATAAAAGAGTTGAAACTTCATTGGGATGTGGGTGAGACCACATACGATGCATGTTCAAAAGACATATTTTAGATGCGTGATGCGCTTATGTGGACGATCAATGATTTTCCTTCTTATGCAATGATGTCTGGATGGAGCACAAAAGGAAAATTGTCATGTCCTATTTGTATGAAGAATAATCGATTGAGAAGACTGAAATATCATCGTAGTTTTAGTTTTATGGGACATCAGAGATTCTTTCCAATGAACCATCCATATAGAAAAAATCATTGAAGATTTGACAATACCATGGAGAATGAAGTTCCACCTCAGTGTATGTATGGAATTGATGTGCTTAATGAATTGAATGATTTCATTTATTCATTTGGGAAGGGTGTAATGAAATTTAGAAAGAGGAAAAATGTTTCCAATGATACCTGTTACAATTGGAAGAAGACGAGTATATTCTTTGAGTTGTTTTATTAGTTAACCAACTTGTTACGTCATTGCTTAGACGTAATGAACATTGAAAAGCATATATGTGAAATGTTGCTTTTGATTCTTCTAAATGTCAAGGGGAAGACAAACGGTGATTTACAATCTCGGCGTGACTTGGTAGATAGGGGGATCAGAACCAAATTGCATCATGTCTGTATCAGTGAAAATAAATGGAATGTTCGATGTGCTTTTTATGTGATGACACCTGCTAAAAAAACCAATTTATGGAAGTTCTAGAGACTATAAAAGTTCCTCATGGCTATTCAAGAAATATATAAAAACGGGTCAATAGAAAAGAGTTGAAGATGAAATCATTGAAGACTCATGATTATCACGTCCTTTTGCATGAGTTGATTCCAATAGCAATCTCTCATCTCTTGTCCAATAATATTAGAGTCTCAGTTATTCGGTTGTGCTATTTATTTATAGATATTTTTGATAAGAGGTTGTCCAAATCCTTCTTGCAAAAACTGTTGGCAGAGACACCATTAATTTTGTGTGAGTTAGAGAAAATATTCCCTCCATCATTTTTTACATGCATGTTGCATCTTACTGTCCATCTTCCGACAAAAATACTTCTTGGAGGACACGTTGCTTTCTGTTGGATGTATCCAACTGAAAGAAACATGTGCACATTGAAATCATATGTTCGGAATAGGAATTATCCTGAAGTTTGTTTTGTGAACGGTTACTTGGCTCAATAATGTTTTTATTTTTGTGCAATGTATTTGTCTGATCTTACTATGAGAATAAATAGACCAATGAAAAATGAAGAAGAACAGTATGGGAAAATTTAACCCAGTTTTCCATCACATCCACAGATAGGAGGAATTCTGGGATCATATACATTGATGACATTAAGCCTTGAAGAGAGAGAGATGACACATCGCACAATGTTGTTCAATTGTGATTTGTTTGATGAGTATATCAAGTATGTAAATTTTACATGTATCTCTTATCTTATCTCTTGTAATTTTAAATATTTGTTAAACTATTATTATTTTTATCTACAGGGAACATAAAGAATTGATATATAGAAAGCATTGTTCTTTATCTTTGAGAAGGAAAGAGACTTTGCATAGCAAAGGGTTTTCTGCCTGGTTGAAATTGAAGGTAAAAATATTTCTGTAATAACTAAATAAAAATAATATTTAATTAAATTTACTATTTGATTATATTTCAGGTATCGAGTTTGCCTGCAGACTCTATTTCTGTGGAAATAAGAGCTTTGGATTTTGGTCCTAATACCATGGTTCATGCTTGTAAATCACTTGTGATCAATGGATACAAATTTATTATTACTGAACGAGCAAGAAACATGGGAACACCACATAATGGTGTTATTCTAACTACCAAAACAGACTATTATGCCAGTTCATCAGATACTAGACCTCGTTCTGAAAATGTTGCTTATTATGGAGTCGTGGAGAAAATAATAATTTTGGATTCTTACTCTCATGGCCGAGTCATGATGATGAAATGTCAATGGTTTGATTCAATGATGAGGCAAGGCACCTTTATTGATGATTGTGGATTTCGAGTTATTGACATGAATTTCACTCTTTCCATCGATGAACCATATGTATTGGCATCAATGGTGAAACAAGTTTTTTATGTCAAAGATCATCGTCATCCTAAATTCAGTGTAATTATTGATGTAAATCCCAGATATGTTTTTGATGATGGTGATGATGAAGTTGACACTATCCCTACTGTAATTGGAAGCAATCCGTTTATTACTTATGATGATGCCAATAGATCAATTTTCAGAGTTGATTGTGAACCAAAAGTTGTGGTGGGAAATGTATATAATCATACAGTCTTGTTCTCACCTACATGTTTCACCTACATCATTTAGAGTGTGTATCCTAGTACTTACCTTCAAACCACCATAAATGTTCTTTTAATTTATGTTTTTTATCAGAATGGGTTTTCTATATATATTTTTGGGTTACACATTAGTTATCTGTTTCTAATTACTTCCATATTTGTTTTCATAACAGGAAATGACACCCATTGAAGAGAGGCGATGGAAAAAGATGACAGATAATAATCATCGCATGTTACAGATGGGTGTTCCTCCACTCATCCCTATTGTGAGTATTTTATAACAAATATAAATATTTCAATAACTTATAATATCATGTGTTTAATTTTGTGTTAATAATTTTTTCAGGATCGACCCCCTAGACGAGAGATATTTGACAAGGAGCCTGATATTTCTCCCAGTAGAGAGGCTGGTGGTAGGAGGGGGGTGTTGTCAGAGATGGACGATAATCTAGTGGTCCCGGTACTGAAGCCGGTGGTACGAGGGCTCGTGGGGAGAAAGTTAGATGATCCACTACCACAGACGTATCTTCCTTACCCCATTTTGATCCTGGCATGTCTTCAGGGACACACGGGATATTTAGACCTCCGATGTTTACACTACCAGTTGGCCAGACGTCTATGCCATCATCTTTTCCTTCTGGTTCATTATCTCCAAGCTATTATATTCCACCTTCTCCGACTCTTATTACAACACAGTATGTGGGTGAGGAGCGTACACTGAGGGACACTCCACCTGTACAGGATATTCCTTTAGCTTCTGCACATCCAGCGACGCCCAATGATCCAACTACCACAAGTATATTTATATAACTCTATCAAATTTTTATACCAAAATTTATTTTATTATAACTTGTACTGATATTATTTTTCTTTAATAACAGATTCATCTACAGATAGGAGGAGGGGGAGGGGGCGTACTCTCTTGCATGCGGTATGGAACCTCTAGAAACAGTTGATGGTTGAATACAATGCTGATGGACAAATGATTGAAAAATATGGGCAGGAATGTCGGGATTTTTTGGCGACGCTAGCTAAATACTCCGATATCATTCCGGTCAGCTCTCTCTCTTGGAGACATCTGCCACACGAAGTCAAAGATAACGTGTGGGAACAAATATGGGTAAATAAATATATTGTATTTAATGTAGTATTTTTTTTACTTATATGAACTAATCTATTGGGTTTCAGCTTCAGTTTAACCTCCCTGATGGCGAAGGTGCACGACCAGCGCATTTAGAAGAGTTGGGAGAGATTTGGAGAGCTTATAAGCATGACCTGTATGTTAGCTGGTGTGATAGAGTGGTAACGGAGTTAGAGACATTACCTATCATGGATGACTGCCTGATAGAGAAATATTTCCAAATGATTACCCATTGGGCGACTGCCAAATTTAAGGAATTAATCTCATTTGAGGTATTTAAATGAGAGTTTTCATATTTTGCATTAATATAATCTTATTTATTATTAAACATTATTTAGGAATCTTCTGAATAAAACAAAAGAGACATTGATTAAATGCAATACCTCAACACTTTGGGGCACACAACTATGTCAGATCATGAGAGGCAGCTGGTATGATATAGATGTTTATAATTTTTTTAGGACTTTCCCTTTTTATTGTTTCCTACTAAAATTATGTGATTTGTTGGATATTGTATATATGATTATACTTTCACTTTATATTGTTTCAATGTCATTACAGAAGCACAAGTTTAATTTTGAAGGACGTATCCCTCGAGCAAAATTGTTTTGCTCGAGTAGAAGAAAAAAATATGGAACTGCAGTAAATGAATCAACCCAAGAAAAGATTATAATTTTTTATTTGTTTATTTCAAAGTTTAATATCTATTTCGTAATTTATTAATCTATTAATATTTTTAACGGGCTGATTTAGAGGCTCATGATGCCCATGAGACTGACAATTTTGGGCCACATGATCATTTATATTAGGTTTTGGGAGAGGAGCACTCTGGTCGAGTATGCTGCCAACCTAGTAAGAATATAGTCCCGACGAGGTATTGGTCCTCTCCATGTATCTATTCTACTACCACCGAGTTGGAACAGGTCAAGAAGCATGAAATACAGTTTAATAAAAGAGTCATAGAGTTGGAATTATAAGTTCAAACGAGGGACAAAGAATTTATGAAACTGATGAAATTTTTATCTTCATCACTTACACCAGAGGCTAGCACGGATTGCCAGACATTTATGTCATCGATGGGTGAATTATCCAATGCAACAGGTGGAAGCTCTAGTGGCGTTCAAGATGATGATTTTCCTGGTGATGAAGAGGATTCTGAAGAGGATGAGGGCGAGGATGAGGATGAGGACGAGGGCAAGGATGGGGCCGAGGGAGAGTATGGGGCCAAGGGCGAGGATGGGGCCGAGGACGAGGATGAGGCCGGTGATGAGCATGGGGACGATGACAAGGATGACGATGAGGATAGAGATGGTGGCGAGGATGAGGCTGATGATGACAGTGGTGATGGTGATGGTGATCAGGGGCAGATTGATGCATTGCATTTTTGAATTCTGTATAACTCTATATTTTCTAACATAGTTTTCCACTCTGGGGTTTTCCTTTGCTTTATAGGGATGTTTTTATCAGATCTATTTTTTTCACTTGATTCTTATTGTATGATTAGTCTACTACCTAGACCTTTATTATTCCTTGGTACTCTGATACCCATTTTTTATTTTGTATTACTTAGCATTCTTAGTTAGCCATGTATTTCATGTTTATGTCATTTATGGCTGATAGTTTTATGCCTAATAGTAACATGCGTGGAATAATCACATGAAAATAAATGTGATTTTTCATGTAGTAATTGTAGATTATTGATTATGTTCTTATTTTGGTGTTTTTGAAGTGAATCGTGTTGTTTTTGAATTTCCATTCTGTTCAGGGGATGATTTCTGTTTTAGTAATGGTGGATCTTCGGTGGGAAGAGGTTAGGAAGGGGGGAGGGGAGTGGAGGGGGATGCTAGGTGAAAAGGGTGGGCAGGAGGGGAGGGGCAGGGGGATGCTTGAGGAAAAGGGTGGGCAGGGGGGAGGGGAGGGGAGGGAAGGGGAGGGGAGTGGAGGGGGCTTCTGGGTGAAAAGGGTGGGCAGGAGGGGAGGGGCAGGGTGGAGGGGAGGGGAGGGGCCGGGGCTAGGCAGGTTGGTGGGGAGGGCAGGAAAGGGGAGGGGAGGGGAGGGGAGGGGAGAGGATGATGATGACAGGAGGGAGGGGGTTCTGGGGGAAGAGGTTGGGCAGGGGGAGGGGAGGGGAGGGGGCTGTTGGGGGAAAATGGTTGGCAGGGGGGAGGGGAGGGGAGGGGTAGGAGGCTGTTGGCGGAAAAGGGTGGGCAGGGGGGGAGGGGAGGGGAGGGGCAGGGGCTGGGCAGGTTGGAGGGGAGGGCAGGGAAGGAGAGGGTAGGGGAGGGGCTGGGTGATGGCCGGAGGGAGGGGGATACTGGGGGAAAAGGTTGGGCAGGTGTAGGGGAGGAGAGGGGTAGGGGATAGGCTACTGGGGGATGGGGCTGCGCAGGGGGGGGTCTGAGGTGGGAGGGGGAGGTGCTACATGTTTCATTGATTTTTTTCCTTTTATTATTTTAAATGTATGTTACTTCATGATTACTATTTCAATTTGTTGAGAATAAATTTTGCAATCCTGTTCCAATATAATTTATGATTTCTACTGTTTCTTATCTGTGCAGATGCGTAGTGGAAAATAATTCAGGGAAAGCAATAGTTTGGTTATTATGAAGTTCAATTTGTCTTTTGTGATGGGTCTTCTCTTAAAGAAAAGGATAGGTCTCTTCTGCTGGGATTTATGATATGAAGGAAGCACAAAATGGTTATTGCTAAAGTGGAATCCCATTTGGGCCAACTAGTGAGTTTTGAACACAGTATATAAAATTATACTTGGTTGGAAAGTAATATTGTTATAAGGTGCATAATATTGATCATTCGTGATGTCCTCTTCAAAAAGACCTTTAGGGAGGCTGTCTTTGTTGCAGATGCATTTGGTTCTGAAAGTGTCTTTCATTTGTTTAAAATGGAGGCACTTTTATTTAAAATAAACGACATACAGAAAACTGGCCAAACACATTCGGATTGTGTTGATTCTTTATGAAAACGATCCATGGGTCATTTGTGACGTGTACGAGTCAACCCCGCCTCAATCCGAGGTGCAGTGTGGCCGGCGACATACGGAAAATGGACCAAACGCGGATTCTGTTGATACTTTAGGAAAAGTATACATGGGTCATCTGTGATGTGTACGAGTCAACCCTGCCTCAATCTGAGGCACAGTGTGGCCGGTACAACTCAAACTCTGTCACTTTTATTTGAAATGGACATGATTTTAAGTGAAAACAACTACCGGCATACGGGAAACTGACCAAAATCATTCGGATTCTGTTGAAACTTTAGGAAAACGATCCATGGGTCATATGTGACGTGCACGAGTCCACCCTGCCTCAATCCAAGGCATGGTGTGGTCAACACCACTCAAAGTGTCTTTTTTTTAATTGGATGCGCTTTTAAGTAAAATAAAATCCATACAGAAAACAGACCAAATGCATTCGGATTGGGTTGATACTTTAGGAAAACGATCCATAGGTCATTTTTGACAGGTACAAGTCAACCCCGCCTCAATCTGAGGTGCGCTGTGGCAGGCACCACTAAAAGTGTCTCACTTTTATTTGAAATGGACAGCAGTTTAAGTAAAAACAACAACTGACATACGTAAAATGGACCAAACACATTCGTATTCTATTTATACTTTTGGAAAAGTATCCATGGGTCATTTGTGACGTGTACGAGTCAACCCCGCCTCAATCTGAGGCATAGTGTGGCTGGTACCACTCAAACTATCTCACTTTTATTTGAAATGGACAAGATTTTAAGTGACAACAACAACCGGCACACGGAAAACTGACCAAACGCATTCAGATTCCGTTGATACGTTATGAAAAGTTTCCATGGGTTATTTCTGACGTGTACGACTCAACCCTGCTTCAATTTGACGGCCGGTGTGGCCGATACTGCTCAAAGTGTCTTTCTTTTTTTTAAACTGGATGCGCTTTTAAGTAAAATAAACGACATACGGGAAAAACACCAAACACATTCGGATTGTGTTGATAAATTAGTAAAACGATCCATGGGTCATTTTTGACGTGTACGAGTCAACACTGCCTCAATCCGAGGTGCGGTGTGGCTGACACCACTCAATGTGTCTCACATTTCTTTGAAATGGACAACAGTTTAAGTCAAAACAACAATTGACATATGGAAAATGGACCAAACGCATTCGGATTCTATTGATACTTTAGGAAAAGTATCCATGGGACATTTGTGACATGTATGAGTCAACCCCTCCTCAATCTGAGGCACGGTGTGTCCGGTACCACTCAAACTGTCTCACTTTTATTTGAAATGGACAAGATTTTAAGTGAAAACAACTACCGGCATACGGAACACGGACCAAATGCATTCGGATTCAGTTTATACTTTAGAAAAAAGAACCATGGGTCATATGTGACGTGTACGAGTCAACCCCACCTCAATCTAAGGCGTGGTGTGGATGGCACCGCTCAAATTGTCTTTCTTTTGTTTAAAATGGATGCGCTTTTATGTAAAATAAACGACATACGGAAAATAGACCAAATGAATTAAGATTTTTTCTGATACTTTAGGAAAACAATCCATGGGACATTTGTGACATATACGAGTCAACCCCACCTCAATCCGAGGCGCGGTGTGGCCGGTACCACTCAATGTGTATCACTTTTCATTGAAATGGACAACTGTTTATGTAAAAACAACGACTGACATACGGAAAACAGACCAAATGCATTCGTATTCTATTGATACTTTAGGAAAAGTATCCATGGGTCATTTTTAACGTCTACGAGTCAACCCTGACTCAACTTGAAGCACGGTGTGGCCGGTACCACTAAAACAGTCTCACTTTTATTTGAAATGGACAAGATTTTATGTGAAAACAACTACAGGCATACAGAAAATTGACCAAAAGCATTCAAATTCTACTGAAACTGTAGTAAAACGATCCATGGGTCATATGTGACGTGTAAGAGTCAACCCCGCCTCAATCAAAGGCACGTTGTGGACGACACTACTCAATGTGTCATTCTTTTGTTTAAAATGGATGCGCTTTTAAGTAAAATAAACAACATATGTAAAATAGACCAAACGCATTCGTATTGTGTTGATACTTTTGGAAAACGATCCATGGGACATTTGTGAAATGTAAGAGTCAACCCTGCCTCAATCCGAGGTGCGGTGTGGCTGGCACCACTCAAAGTGTCTCACTTTTCATTGAAATGGACAACAGTTTAAGTAAAAAAAAAACTGACATACGGAAAATGGACCAAACACATTCTGATTCTATTGATACTTTAGAAAAAGTATCCATGGGTCATTTGTGACATGTATGAGTCAACCCCGCCTCAATCTGAGGCACGGTGTGGCCGGGTACCACTCAAATTGTCTCACTTTTATTTGAAATGGACAAGATTTTAAGTGAAAACAACTACCAGCAAACGGAAAACCGACCAAACGCATTCAGATTCTCTTGAAACTTTAGGAAAACAATCCATGGGTCATATGTGATGTGTAAGAGTCAACCTTGCCTCAATCTGAGGCGCAGTGTGGACGACACTACTCAAAGTGTCTTTCTTTTGTTTAAAATGGATGCACATTTATGTAAAATAAATGACATACGGAAAACAGACCAAACACATTTGGATTGTGTTGATACATTAGTAAAAATATCCATGTGTCATTTTTGACGAGTACGAGTCAGCCCCGCCTCAATCCGAGGCACGGTGTGGCCGGAACCACTCAATGTGTATCACTTTTTTTTGAAATGCACAACAGTTTAAGTAAAAAGAACAACTGACATACGGAAAATGGACCAAACGCATTCCGATTCTATTGATACTTTAGGAAAAGTATCCATGGGTCATTTTTGATGTGTACGAGTCAACCTCGCCTCAATATGAGTCATGGTGTGGCCGATACAACTCAAAATGTCTCACTTTTATTTGAAATGGACAAGATTTTAAGTGAAAACAACAACCGGCATACGGAAAACCGACCAAATGCATTCAGATTCTGTTTATAATTTAGGAAAAGTTTCCATGGGTCATTTGTGACGTTTATGAGTCAACCCCACCTCAATCCGAGGGCCAATGTGGCCGGTACCGCTCAAAGTGGCTTTCTTTTAATTAAACTGGATGCGCTTTTAAGTAAAATAAATGACATACTAGAAACAGACCAAAAACATTCAGATTGTGTTGATACTTTAGGAAAACTATCCATGGGTCATTTGTGACATGTACGAGTCAACCCTGCCTCAATCAGAGCTGCGGTGTGGCCGACACCACTCATAGCGTCTCACTTTTCTTTGAAATGGACAACAGTTTAAGTCAAAACAACAACTGACAGACGGAAAACAGACCAAATGCATTCAGATTCTATTGATACTTTAGGAAAAGTATCCATGGGTCATTTGTAAAGTGTACAAGTAAACCCCTCCTCAATTTGAGGCACGGTGTGGTCGGAACCACTCAAACTGTCTCACTTTTATTTGGAATGGACAAAATTTTAAGTGAAAACAACAACCGGCATACGGAAAACTGACCAAACGCATTCGGATTCTATTGATACTTTAGGAAAACTATCCATGGGTCATATGTGACATGTACGAGTCAACCCCGCCTCAATCTGAGGCGTGGTGTGGTCAACACCACTCAAAGTGTCTTTCTTTTGTTTAAAATGGATGCGCTTTTAAGTAAAATAAACGACATATGGAAAACAGACCAAATGCATTCAGATTGTGTTGATACTTTAGAAAACGATTCATGGGACATTTTTGACATGTAAGAGTCAACCCCACCTCATTCCGAGGCGCGGTGTGTCCAGCACCACTCAAAGTGTCTCACTTTTCTTTGAAATGGACAACAGTTTAAGTAAAAACAATAACTACCATATTGAAAATGGACCAAACGCATTCAGATTCTATTGATACTTTATGAAAAGTATCCATGGGCCATTTGCGACGTGTACGAGTCAAACCCGCCTCAATTTGAAGCACGGTGTGGCCGGTACCACTCAAACTATCTCACTTTTATTTGAAATGGACAAGATTTAAAGTGAAAACAAATACCAGCATACGAAAAACTGACCAAATGCATTCAGATTATGTTGAAACTTTAGGAAAACGATCCATGGGTCATATGTGACATGTACGTGTCAACCACACCTCAATCCGAGGCGCGGTGTGGACGGTACCACTCAAAGTGTCTTTCTTTTGTTTAAAATGGATGCGCTTTTAAGTAAAATAAACGACAAACAGTAAACAGACGAAACACATTTGGATTGTGTTGATACTTTATGAAAACGATCCATGGGTCATTTGTGACATGTACAAGTCAACCCTGCCTCAATTTGAGGCGCGGTGTGGCCGGCATCACTCAAAGTGACTCACTTTTCTTTGAAATGGACAACAGTTTAAGTAAAAACAACAACTGACATACGGAAAACAGACCAAAAGCATTCGTATTTTGTTGATACTTTAGGAAAAGTATCCATGGGTCATTTTTGACATGTACAAGTCAACCATGCCTCAATTTGAGGCATGGTGTGGCCGGTACCACTCAAATTGACTCAATTTTATTTGAAATGGACAAGATATTAAGTGAAAACAACAACCAACATATGGAAAACTGACCAAACACATTTGGATTCTATTGATACTTTTGGACAAGTTTCAATGTGTCATTTTTGATGTGTACGAGTCAACCCCACCTAAATCCGAGGGCTGGTGTGTCCGGTACCGCTGAAAGTGTCTTTCTTTTGTTTAAATTGGATGCACTTTTAAGTAAAATAAACGACATACGGGAAACATACCAAACCCATTCGGATTGTGTTAATACTTTAGGAAAACGATCCATGGGTCATTTGTGATGTGTACGAGTCAACCCTACCTCAATATGAGGTGTGGTGGGGATGACACCACTCAAAATGTATCACTTTTCTTTGAAATGGACAATAGTTTAAGTCAAAAGAACAAGTGACATACAGAAAATGGACCAAACGCATTCGTATTCTATTGATACTTTAGGACAAGTATCCATGAATCATCTGTGACGCGTACGAGTGAACCCCGCCTCAATCTGAGGCACGGTGTGCCCGGGTACCACTCAAAATGTCTCACTTTTATTTGAAATGGACAAGATTTTAAGTGAAATCAACTACCAGCATACGGAAAACTGACCAGATGCATTCAGATTCTGTTGAAACTTTAGGAAAACGATCCATGGGTCATATGTGATGTGTACGAGTCAACCCCGCCTCAATATGAGGCACGATGTGGACGACACCGCTCAATGTCTCTCTTTTGTTTGAAAATGACATCATTTTTAGTGAATACAACTGAAATTTACACTCATCAATGATAGTCGCAAACTCTTTTTCATGAGTTGGGTAGTTTCACTCATGGGGTCATAAGTGAAGAGACTCCTAAGAAAATACATTTTCACCATATATTATAAACAATACAAGTTCAATGAAAAATTCATCACAAATCATTACATACCCAAATCTAGGATCAGGAAAAAATGGGATTTGAGCCAATTTAAAACTCTTACTCAACTCTAATAGGTATTTCTCAAACTATTCTGCCTATTAGAATTTGATGGGGAGGTGTGGTGGATGTGCTGGTTGGGGGGTTGTGCAGGGGTGAGTTGAATTACTATCGGATGATTGTTGTCATATGAAGATTGAAATTGGGAATTGTAGTAAATTACATGGTTGGAAGAATTTGATGGTTTTATGTGTTTTTTGTGTGTGCTATTTTATGTGTTTTTTATACTTTTTTAAGTTTGTATGTGGTTTTTGTGATATTTTTTATGTAGGTGTAGGTGTAAAGTGGAGGGGCTATTGGAGGGGGCTGTTGTGCATCAGTTCTGGGGAAACTCAATACCAACGGTTCTAAACCATTGGTATAAGAGTGGTGGAATTCTGGAAAATCACTATACCAACAGTTTAGAACTGTTGTCATATGTGTTATGGAATTCTGAAAAAACACATATACCAACGGTTTAGAACCGTTGGTATATGTGCTCTGGAATTCTGAAAAAACACAATACCAACGGTTTAGAACCGTTGGTATATGTGTTCTGGAAAATCAAATTTCCAACGACTGAAAACCATTGGTATAACAATTCTCAAAAAAATTAGTACCAATGATTGTAAACCATTGGTATACATTGGAAAAAATTTAATAAAACAATATACTAACAGTTTAGATCAAACCGTTAATATAAGGCTTTCCTCACGGCTTACTCACCAACGGTTTGGAAAACCGTTGGTATAAGCTATACCAACGGTTTTCCAGCCTATACCAATAGTTTAGAACCATTGGTATAACCATCTTTTCTAGTAGTGTACACATTAAAAATGACGCATGGATCGTTGTGCTAAATTACCAACACAATCATAATACTTTTGGTCAAATTTTGTATGTCTGCTTTTTATACTTAAAACAATGTCCATTTTAAATAAAAGTGAGACACTTTGAGTGATGCCGACTACAAAGTGCCTCAAATTGAGTCAGGGTTGACTCGTACAAGTCACAAATGACCCATGGATCCTTGTTCAAAATTATCAATATAATAAAAAAGTTTTAGGTCAGTTTTCCATATGCAAGTTGTTTTTACATAAAAGGATGTCCATATTTAACAAAAGAAAGACAATTCGAGTGATACCGGACACACGGTGCCTTGTATTGAGGCGGGGTTGACTCGTACATGTCAAAAATGAACCATGGATCATTTTCCTAATGTATCAATAGAATCCAAATTTATTTGGATGGTTTTCTATATGCCAATTGTTGTTTTCACTTAAAATGTTGTCCATTTCAAATAAAAGTGAGACACTTTGAGAGGTACCAGACACACCGTGGTTCGAATTGAGGCGGGGTTCATTCGTACACATCAAAAACGAACCATGGATCCCTGTGATAAAGTAAAAACACAATCCAAATATGTTTGGTCGGTTTTCCGTAAGCCATTTGTTTTTACTTAAAAGGGTGTCCATTTTAAACCAATTAAAGACACTTCGAGTGATACCCGCCACACCGTGCCTTGGATTGAGGCGGTCTTGACTCGTACACATCACATATGACCCGTGGATCGTTTTACTAATGTATAAACATAATCAGAATGCGTTTGGTCAGTTTTCTGTATGTGAGTTATTGTTTTCACTTAAAATGTCATCCATTTCAAATAAAGGTGAGACACTTTGAGTGGTACCAGCCACACCATGCATTAGATTTAGGTGGGGTTGACTCCTACACCTCACAAATTACCCATGGATCATTTTCCTAATGTATCAACACAATATGAATGAATTTGGTCAGTTTCCCATATGCCAGTAGTTGTTTTCACATAAAATGTTGTCCATTTCAAATAAAAGTGAGACACTTTGAGTGGTATGAGCCACACCGTGCCTCAGATTGAGGCAGGGTTCAAATGTACACATCAAAAATGACCCATTGATCATTTTCCTAAAGTATCAAAACAATCAGAAAGCATTTTTTCCGTTTTACGTATGCAAGTTGTTGTTTTCACTTAAATTCATGTCCACTTCAAAAAAAAGTGAGATAGTATGAGTGGTACTGGCCACACCGTGCATCAGATTGAGGTGGATTTGACTCGTACATGTCACAAATGACCCATGGATTATTTTCCAAAAGTATCAACAGAATCTGAAAGTGATTGTATGGTATTTCGTATTCCATTTATTGTTTTCACTGAAAATGTTTTTCATTTCAAATAAAAGTGAGATACTTTAAGTGGTACCGGCCAAAATGTGCCTCCGATTGAGGTGGGGTTGACTCGTACACGTTACAAATGACCCATGGATCCTTGTGCTAATGTATCAACACAATACAAAGCTCCCATGAGAAATTATGGGTGGGTCTCCTTCGATCCTTAGGTGTTTTGAGTGCCGTCAAGTGAGGATTGATGATCCAGGTGAGTCTAATCCCCTCGATTCTTCTTATTTTTTATTATGGTTTGCACTCTTCTCTCATATTCTTCCAAATCTCTAAAACCCCCCTTTCTATTATGATTTAGGTTGAATCTTTAAGAGAGATTAGATTGGGATTTGAGACACCGAATTAAGAGTTTCATTGTCTTCGGAATCAAGGTAGGTGGTCCTTATCCTTTCTTGAATTGTCATGATGTTTTATAAATGCCGAATTGCTTCTCTCCCAATGTTGGGGTGTCGATTCAGGCGGTTGTTCGGGTTCCAAGGTGGACGGTGGTGTGGCTGTTCGGGGTCCAAGAATGAGGGTGGGGGCTGTCTAGGGTCCAGGGAGGAGGGGGGTTGTCTTGGGTCTTGAAAGGGGGGGGGGGGGTATCCAGGGAGTTCCCAAACAGACAAAACTCTGGAAACATCCTCAAGATACACCTACATAAAAAACAGACACATAAAAACAACATTGCATAAAAAACAACCACATAAAAATAGCCTATCCTGCCTAATACACTGCATACACCTGCATGAAAAACACACATAAAAAAGCACAAAAAACAGACACACTACAAAACACACTTCATAACACAATACACAATACACTACATACACCTCACTGTATACAACAACATAAAAAAATAGCTCAATAACATAAAAAATCATACTTCAAACACCACAAAAAACACCTTCAATAGCCCAAAAACACATATGTCTTGAGAAAGGAGAGGGGGTTGTTCGGGGTCTTGGGAGGAGGGTGGGGGGGATTTTCGGGATCTTGGGAGGATAGTGGGGGGGGTTTACATGGTCCTGGAAGGTGGAGGGTTGTCTGGGGTCCCGGGAGGAGGGTGGGGGACAGTCCGAGGGGTTGTCCAAGGGCTGTCCGGGGGGCTGTCCGGGGGGCTGTCTGAGGTCCATGAAGGAGGGTGGGGAGGCTATCTGGGGGCTGTCCGGGGTCCAAGGAGGAGGGTGGGGGGCTGTCTGGGGTCTTGGGAGGAGGGTGTGGGGGTTGTCCAGGGTCTGTCCATGGGGCTATCCGGGGGGCTTTCCCAGGTTCGTGGGATGGTATTTACATATTTTCTAAGAAAATTCAACCAAGGTTAAAAAAATAATTCCCGAATATCAACTTCTAATCAGAATTTTTTTTTTCTAAATTCCACCAAAAAATTAAATTTTAATTAAAATAGGGGGATTCCACAATAAATAAATAATCCTCAAAGGTCAATAATATCAGTCAAAAATGTAACGAACCAATCACTCCTTCATCACCATAACTATCATATCCATAATCATCACCCTCACCCTCTTCCTCATTGCCTTCCACATCATCGTCCCCACCCTCCTCCCCACACTCGTACTCAGCCTCAGCCTCCTCCTCGCCCTCCTCCTCCGCCTCGACCTCCTCCTCCGCCTCAGGCTCCTCCTTTCCCTCCTCCCCCTCCACCTCGGCCTCATCCTTTCCATAGTCTCAACCACTACTATAACTGCCACCTGGTGCACTATATATAGAACATATTGATGACATATATTCATCACAAGCAGTTCTGGCCTCTAGTGTAAGTGTTGGATGTAAAATTTTCATCAGTTTCATAAATGTAGTGGTTTACCATGCAGACTGTTATGCCATCTCTATGGACCATTTTCAGCCTGTTCTGTCTATGCCTTAACCTACTCAAACTCGGTGGAACTACAACTCGTACATGAGGAGGGACAATACCTCTTCGTAAATATACTCTTCCCAGGTCAGCAGCGTACTCTATAAGGGTTCTCATCTCCCAACAACTGATGTAAGTGATCATTTAGCCCAAATTTCCAGGTTCCTGAGCATAAAATGCATCTAAAGAAGCCTGTTACAAATATAAATAGATTATTAAGTTACAAAAATAGAGAATAAAAATATAAATCTACAAAGTAAAACATACAATATGCTACTGATTCGGTTCATTAACCGCACTTCCATATTTCTTCTTTCTACTCAAGAAAAACAGTTTTGGTCGAAGAATACATTCTTCTATATTCAATTTATTCCTCTAAAATGAAATTGAATGTAGTAAACCATAATTAAAAATATGATACAAAAAAATAGTAATTTCATAACTAAAATTATATAACCACTTTAGCAATCGAATAAATTATGGAGGAAGAAATAGAATGTGCAAGTCGTAAAGAAGGATTATAAAATTCATACCTACTGTCTCCCAGGATCTGGCATCGTAGTAAATCCCAATGTTTAGATATATTTCTTTGCATCAATGTTTTTTATTTCATCCAGATTCATTCTAAATTAAACTCAATAAATATTATTAATGAAAAACATTAAAATTTTCATTTAAATACCTCTAATTTAACTATTATTTTAAATTAGCTAGTCATCCAATGAGTAATCATCTATCGATACTGTTATAATGGAAAATCATCCACGACAGGGACCGCCTCTGACTCTGTGCCCACTCTTGAACCCCATCCAATGTACAAAAAATTATTATAAGCTCTCTAAAGCCCACCTAAATCCTTTAGACATTCAAGCCGTGCACCCTCACCATCGGGGAAATTAAACCACAACTGGCACCAAAATATTAATTCATACAAATAAAAAAATTTATATATTGCATTAAATACAACATATTTTTTCACCCATATTTCTGCACATGCTTTATCCTTGATTTAATTTGGTAGTTGTCTCCATGAGAGCCGGCTGACAGGAATGATGTTGGAGTATTTGGAAAGAATGCCAAAAAACTCCGACATTGATGCCCTAATTTTTCAATCATTAGATTATCTTCATTGTAGTCCATCATCAACTGCGTTCGGCAGTTCCACACTGCACACAAGTTTGTATTCCCCTGCCTCTACCTTTTATCAGTAGATGTATCTGTTATGAAATAAAAACAAATATTTTATCAATACATGTTATAATGAAAATAAATATTGGTGTAACAATTTTTTAGGTTTGTATAAGTATACCTGCGGTAGTCCGATCAATGAGCGTCGATGGATCTATAGAAGCTGAAGGAACAACCTATACAAATGGAGTGGGTCCCAATGTATGCTTCCTAGGTACAGACTCTAGTGGAGCATGAGTCAAAGAAGATGGAATATAAAGGCCCAGAGAGAAGGAAAAAAGAAGTAACAGAAGATGATAGGGATGGCTAGCCAAATGCAGGCTGGGGAGTGGGAATCATCATTAGATATGGTAATGATGGGCGAGGAGGATCAGATGTAAAGGGTAGTGAAAACACGGGAGGCCTAAATATCCAATGTGTCCTTAACGACACATCGGGATCATAATTTTGGATGGATGGAATGACAGTGGGAGGGGCATGGTCTAATCGGGTACGCCGACTAGATCTTCTAGCTTCCGTACCACCCCCTCATACAAACACACTGAGTAATAGGACCACTACTAGGCTGCTCATCAAATAACTATCGCCTTATAGATGGATCCTGAAAAAATGTTTAAAAAAAATTAATCACATGACATTATATATTATTTAAATAGATATATTTGAAATAAAATAATCACTGCATGCACTAGTGGTGCAATGCCCAGCTCAGTCATGCGATGATTATTGTCCATAATCTTTTTTCACTACCTCCCTTCAATTGGTTTCATTTCATGCATTTAAAAACAAATATAGAAGTAAATAAAAAATTATAACTAATGTGTGACCCCAAAAAAAAGAGGGAATAGGGGGATTCTTGGATAATTTAATTACCATTGTTTTAGGTGAGCTTGAACAAATATATATTGAAGTCAATAAATCGTACAAGTTGTAATAAAGAAATTTAATTTTTAGTAGGATGATTATTTACTAAGTGTCATCTGTATATTAAAAACATGGAACATTGATTCTACTATATTCATAATAGGTAAAGGAGTTGTCAAAAATAAGGAAAAATATAATTTTTTTAGCTCAGGTAGATGATGCAAGTTTCAATACATGTTTGGCATAAGAATACAAAACATCATGTTCATTACCTAGTAAAATATTAAATATAGGTCTTAGAGTCATACAAACTTTATACAAATCATAATTGAAGCATTGAATGTTCACCAAGTTAGAAGTGTTGGTTTCTTGGGTTTAAATATAATTCAATTAAAAATTAGAAAATGCAATTCAAATAAAACAGCCAACCAATAAACATTGAAAATTCACATAACGGTCTAGTCGGATACAACATATTTGTAATCAATATTAAATCAATTTGAATATTAACAACCTTAACCACCCAACATGAGGTAAACCAAAAGAATTGAGAACATGGATGGATGATTCTATATATTTTCCACCACAACATTAGGTTCACAATCAACTCTGAAAATTGAGCTATTAAAGTCATCAAAGTAAATAAATGGATTTGTTCTAATGGAAGTAGGAAAGTGTCAAATTGAACTTCACCAAGATAAAAAATATGTCTTGGAATTACTTCAACTATGACACTAAATTCGGCTCGAAGATGGTCTTTGACATAAAAAACATGTTTATCCCTTAAGGCCAATACATATTGTTCTTCAGTATCAAGAGTGTGAGTAATATTAATTACTTAAATTCCACAATCATCAATAAATGTGGCATTTCTCATCATCGAATCAAACCAATGGAATTTCATCATTGTGACTCATCCACGAGAGTAATAATCCAATATTATTATTTTTTCAATGACTCTATAATATCCTACATTTTCAAATCACGGTCTACTATCTGATGCATTGGCATAACTATCTATTTTGGTAGTAACCATAACACCAACATGTTGTGTTCTCATGTTCTTTTCTCGTTCAGTGAAAATAAATTTGTACCCATTTATAACAATTGATTTACAGTCACGAACCACGGTATTTGGACCAAAACCCAAAGCTCTTATTTCATCAGAGACAGAGTCAGCTAGAAAACTCAATACCTGTAATATAAATTATTACTAAACATAATTAAATATTGATTTAATTATTTTAGATAGTAATATTTTTACCATCAATTTTAACCAAGAAGAAAACCCTTTTCTATGAAAAGTCTCCATCCTTCTCAAAGATAATGAACAATTCTTTCTATTTATCATTGTTTTATGTTCCCTGTAGATAAAAAATATGAATAGTTTAATAGATATATATGTAAGATATAAATATTCAATTTAGCTACCTGATGTAGTCATCGAACAAATCACAATTAAACAAAACAATGCGATGTGCCATCTCCTGCTCTTCAAGGATTAATGTCTTAAATGTATATGATCTAGAAATTCCTCTTGTTTGAGGAAGTGATGGAAAACTGGGTACTATTTTCTCTTACTGTTCTTCTTCATTTCTCATTGGTATATTCATTCTTTTAGTAAGATCAGACAAATACATTGACCAGAAATCCATACATTCTGGAGACAAGTAACCATTGAAAATAGTTTCTTCGAGGTGATTCTTGAATCGACCATAAGACATTAAAGTGTATATATTTCTTTCAGTTGGATACATCAAATGAAATGAAACAGGTCCTCTGAGAATTATTTCAATGGGAATATAGGCAGTTAGATGCAGCATGCATGTGAAAAATGATGGAGGAAATATTTTCTCCAACTCACACAAAATTAATGGGGCATTGGTCAACATTATTTTCAATAAAGTCTTGGAAAACTTCTTAGAACAAAGATCTATAAAAAATGGCACAACCAAATAAAAGTCACCCTTATATTATTGGATAAAAGATGACAGATTTCTATTGGAATCAACTCATGCAGAAGAACGTGATAATCATGAGTCTTCAATGATTTTAGCTTCTACTATCTTCTATTAACCCATTTATACGTGTTGCATGAATAGCCCTAAAGAACTCTAATAGTCTCTAATACTTCCAAAAAACTGTATTTTTTCATTGGTGTCATCACATAAGAAGAACGTGGAACCTTCCATTTATTTTCACTGATACGCATAGGATGCAATTCTGGTCTAATTCCCCAATCCACCAAGTCACACAGAGACCATAAATTATCTTTTGTCATTACTTTAACATTTAGATGTAGAGAAAGAAAAATTTCACATATATTCATTTCAATGTGCATTACATATAAGCAATGACACAACAAATCGGTTGACCAATAAGGAATATCAAAAAAGACACTCCTCTTCCTCCAATTGTAACAGGTTTTAGTGGAAACATTCATTCTCTTTCTTGATTTCATTTGACCCTTCCCAAATGAAAATTGAAATATTTCAATTCATTAAGCACATCAGTTTCAGATATACGCTGAGTTGGATCATTGGTCTCTATGGTATTATCAAATCTCTTATGATTATTTCTATATGAACTGTTCATTGGAATGAATTGTCTAGGTCCCATAAAACAAAAACTACAATGATGTTTTAGTGTTCTGGATCATGTATTCTTCATACAAATAGGACATGATAGTTTTCCCTTCGTGCTCCATCCAGACATCATTGCATAAGCCATAAAATAACTGATCGTCCACATAAGTGCAACATGCATATGGAATATGTCTTTTGAATATGCATCATATGTGTACACACCCACATCCCAAATTAGTTTCAACCCTTTTATTAAAGGTTTCATGTATACATCAATATCATGGTCAGGATCAGAAAGTCCATATAAGAGTATACTTATGAAAGTGAAAGGTTTTTTCATACACAACCATGGGGGAAGATTATAATTGTGAATAAAAACTGGTCATGTGATATGCGAAGTAAGAATCTACCCAAAAAGATTAAAATCGTCACATGAAAGACTCAACCTCACATTACGCACATCAGAAGCAAAATCAGGATATCAAGCATCAAATATCTTCCAGGAAAATCCATCTACAGGGTGAACCAACTCATTATTAGTCTCCTTTCTCTCGGTATCATGACATCTCGTTTTTATTGATATTTCATCAGACATAAAAAGATTCTTGAGTCTTGATATCAATGGAAAGTTCCACATTACATTATATGGAATGCAGGATAGTGTTCCAAAAGATTTTGATTTCCGACGAGATTTGCACATTTTATACAATCATTTCAATCAATGGTTTCCTCCCAGAATAAACTGCAATCTTTCAGCCAAGCATGATTTTTTTTCTCTTGGAAATCAAAGTTCCTCAACTAACTTCCACGCCATATAGTGGTTCGAGGGAATATCTGCCTCATTAAGAAGTAAATACCTTAAGAACGTAAGAATTTAATCGATTACTTTATTAGAAATCTCATTAATAGTTTTCCCATGAACCAATCAGATTAAAAATTCCATATTTTTCATTTTATCACATTGTCGATATACTGGGGTCATGGAAGCATCATTCAATTTTTTCACCCTGACAATATCATCATTTTCATTGGGTGCATCATCTATCCTCATATCGCAGTCTTCTTGAGTCGAAATGATTTCTTTTTTATGATGATGAATAAATAGAAACCATCCATCTACAAATTCTCCAGTCCAGTCGATTCATTTTGACCATCAATGATTTGAGATTTCATTTTCTCTCCATTGTGATATCACAAATAGTAGTTTTCTTGAAAACTATATTTGGTTATGTGGTATCTGAGTTTTTCATGGATCAACCAAGGTCTACCAATACAATTAGAACATGGGTTGTGTATGTGACCACTATCTAAATCATTGTGAAATGAAATATCTTAAAAGATCTCCAAATTGTTTTGAAAATCGCTTGAGATTTGATCGGTTTCATACATCCAATTTCTATACATTCTATAAAAATAATTGTTATAATTCATTTTGTCATATGAAATTCAATATGATTAATGTTTAATCGAAAATATATTTAAGTAAACGATAAATGAATGAGTTTCTAGTTGATGTAGTGAACTATTAAAACTATTTAAAGATATACTAATTTAGATATGTGTGCCTAAATTTTAGGTGAGATGTGTTTTTCAATTTTTTCGTTTATCACATACAAGAAGACACCATAGACCTGATATAACATTGTTCAAGATATTACAATGTGAAGGATTTTCATGAAAGATGTAGAATGTGTAAAGAGAGTTTTTTTAATAAGTTATTGATGCTGAAAAATAGAAATATTGAGAAAAGATAGTACATTTCATAACACCCAAACTAAAGTCCACAAAAAGTATCACATCGACCCACTAAAAAAAGGAAAACCACCTACCCCACTACCCCAACCATCTCTAATACCTTCATATGGATCATCCTTATATCCATTACCCACCTTGATAAAATATGACTAAATAAATAATTTACCATCTTTGAGTTGGGATACATCTCACCAGAACCTCCATTAGTCGATATCATTCAATAACTACATAAATGGAGAGGCTATGAAGACTTCAAATCAATTTGATTTATATAATCATGACACTTGAATTGTAAAATAAAAATAGAACACAAATCAAACTACACTTGTTGAGTATGTCATGCCACACATGTTAGTTACCTCAATGATGGATACTATGTAGGTATTTGGGAATAGTTTTAAGGAGCCATACCTAGATGGGGGAGTTCTAGCCGATCAGATAGAAGACCTTAGGTTAAGGTTCACCTATGCGGGGGATTTAGGAAATCAGGGGAAATGCATAGTTATCTTCTTCTATTTAATCAGGGGAGGGTTGTCCACAGGGGTGGCGGGACTGTCCATGGGGTAAGGGGTGTCTAGGGGGGTGGGAGGGTTGTCCACGAGGGTTCTAGGGCTTTCTAGGGGGGAGGGGTGTCCAAAGGGGTTGTCGGGCAGTCCACAGGGGGGGGGGGGGGGGGCTGTCCAGGGGGTCTGAGGTGTCCAGAGGGGTAGGGGTTTCCGGGGGGTGGGGAAGTGTCCAGGGGGGTGGGTGGGTTATCCACAGGGTTGGATGTTGTCCAGGGATGTAGGGGGTGTCCATGGGGTGGGCATGCTATCCAAAGGGGTGGCGGGATTGTCCAGGGGGTACAAGGTGTCCAGGGGGTGGGCGGGCTGTCCACAAGGGTGGCATGGCTGTCCAGGGGATAGGGGGTGTACAGGGGGTGGGCGGGCTATCCGTAGTGGTGTGACTGATAGCTATGAGATATAATTGGGTTTTCATTCAATTTATGAAAACAAAATGATGGGTGTTAAGGAATAGAATAGTATTTTTTAGTGAAAATCCAATTTGGTAGGATTAGTGACTTCATAACATGATGGTATCAAGTTTTCAATAGGAAAAATGTTGGGGCATTGGATTCTAAAAGGCAACCACAACCATCGAAGGATATATTATTTCTAAAAAATTGTGGTGTGGGAGAAGGAATTCATCCAATATTGTAGATGACACTTTTAGATCATGTGTTTCCTTACTCATCAAGATGACTAGACAAGAACCAAAACCAAAGAGGCCTCAAACCTATCCAAATAACTATAAGTGACGACTTCATAGTTCTTATTTATGAACTATGGAAGTGATGACTTCCCACCTGAAAAACCTCCCCTCTCCACCTCACCCCCAGCATACTCCCCCAACACAACCCCCCTCCCATCCACCAACTGCACAACCCCCCCCCCCCCCCCACCTACACCTCTCCACTTGCATAGCCCCCCTCCCCCACCCCCCACCAGCACAGCCCCCTCCTATCCACCAACTGCAACCCCCCCCCCCCCCCCCCAACTGCACCCCCCACCTGCACATCCCCCCTCCCCCCACCCCCACCCCCACCTGTACACCCCCACCTCAGAACCCAACATATTCCCACCTGCCCAGCCCACCCACCCAACCTGCACACTCCCCTACCTACACCCACTTGCACATCCACCCCCACTTGCATAGACCCCCCTCCTCCACCGCCACCTACACAGCTCCCCTCCCCTACACCCACCTATACACCCCACCCCCACCTCAACCCCCAACACACTCCCACCTGCCTAGCCCACCCCCAACCTACACACTCTCCTCCCCCACACCCACTTTCACAACACCCCCCACATGCACAACCCCCCTACCCGCACCACCACCCTCAACCACACCTCCACAACCCACCCCTACCCCCACCTATAAAACCCCCACCTCACCCCCAACAGACTCCCCCCCCCACTACACACCTGCACCTGTACATCCCCCTTCACCAACTGCACCCCCCACACCTGAACACCCCCACCATCACACCCCCTCCCCCACCTACATAACCCCACCCACTTCACGTCTCACCACATGCACCCCCTCACTTAAAATAAATTTGATTCACACATAACAGTTGAAATGAAGAACAAAAACAGAAAACAAATCAAATTGAAGTTTTTGGCTATAGCATACTTCACAAACCTCAAGTTTAACCCAAATCAAAACAAAAAACAAAAAAAATAGATGAAAAACAATAAACCTAAGGTACTACTTACAAAATTGAAGTGTTGAACAAAACAGAATTATGACTGAAGATGGATCTGGTGGAATTATTTTCCAAGCGAGAGATCTATTAGGTCTCGGATTTAGCCTTCAATCGTGTGGATGGGAGATCGGGTCTGCGAGCAATTTAAGGGAAAACCTTCCAAATGGTTTTAAAAAATAGTTGGAAAAAATATTCTTTACCAACTATTTAGACAAATTGATGGGAAATCCTTCATAAAATGGACATATCCCAACGGTTTTATCACACTGTTGGGTGAAGTCATCTAAAAACTCATATATCCCAAAGGGTTGATAAAACCGTGGGGTAAAAGTCTCTACAAACCCCTATTACAAAAGGTTTATGAAAACCGTTGGAATACTTCTGTTGGTATATACTCCATTTACAGTAGTGAGGGGTACACCATGGAGTCTTAAAACATCATTAATATATATTCTTGCCATACGTTCAAATGGTAAATCTTCTATTATAGCATGAAAATGTGCTAACATGGTATGATTATCAACAATGACCCATATTGCATTATTCCTTCTAGGAGTATTTGGTAGCCCCATGAAAAATTCCATCGTAATATTATCCCATTTCCACTCAGGTATGGGAAGAGTTTGCATGAATTCTCCAGGCTATTGCCTTCTAGCTTTCACTAGTTGACCGACTATACATCTTAAGAAAAGATCAACAATCTCCCTCTTTATGTTGTCCCACCAAAAGTTTTTCTTCAAATCTCTATACATTTTGGTGCTCCCTGGGTGTGTAGAGAAATTAGAGCTATGAGTATCATACAACAATTCCCTTTTTATATCTGGTATGTTTGGAACACAAAGTCTCTTCCCAAATTTCCAAATTTCATCTTCCTATATAAAGTCACTCAATATCCCATCATTCACAGCTTTAATATTCTTTTGAAACTCCTCATCATCAGTCTGAGAACTCTTTATCCTTTCTAGTAAAGATGGTTTGGGAACCATTTGTAAAAGTATTAATGTTTCACCTTCTATGGTTATTCCCATATCCATATTTACTAGATCCATGAAAATAGAATCCATTTCAACTCTCATTTTTTTAAAAACTCCATGATCTTTTCTAATCAAAGAATCTGCCACCTTATTTTCCTTCCCTGAGTGGTAGTGTATAGTTCAATCATAATCCTTGAGTAGTTCAGGCCATCTTCTTTGCCTAATGTTGAGTTATTTCAATGATAAAATATACTTCAAACTCTTGTGATCAGTTTAAATATCACATTTTTCACCATAGAGATAGCGTCTCCATATTTTCATATAAATAATTACAACGGCTAACTCAAGATCATGAGTAGGATAGTTTTTCTCATAAATTTTTAGCTGTCACGACGCATAGGTAATAAATTTATCATTTTGCATAAGGACACAACCATGTCCTTTTTTAAAGAATCACTATAAATAACAAACCCATCGTTCCCTGATGGTAGAGTCAAGATAGGAACATTGACTAATCTTCTCTTTAGTTCATCAAATTATTCTTCACACTCTTTTGCCTAAACAAATTTTACCCCTTTATGTGTGTTCTTGGTAAATGGGTTAGAAAACCAGGAAAAATTATGGATGAAACATTGATAATAACCTGATAAACCAATAAAATAGCATACCTCAGTTATAATCATCAGTTTTATCCATTATTGGATTGACTTGGTCTTTGAAAGATCAATATAGATTCTATCCTTAGAGACAATGTAGCCATGAAAAGAAATATCTTGATTCCAGAATTCACACTTGCTAGACTTCCCATCTAATTCATTTCTTCTGAGGTTTTTCAGAATAGTGCACAGGTGATTTTGATAATCTTCATAGATTTTGTCTTATACCCTGATATCATCAATAAATACCAATACAAAGTCACCAAGATATTTCTTTGAAAACTCTATTCATTAGATCCATGAAGATTGAGGGTGCATTAGTCAACCGAAAACGCATTACTGTAAACTCGTAATACCCATACCTTGTTCGAAATGCTATCATCATAATGTATTCCTTATTCACACACAACTGATGATATAAAAATTGAAGGTCAATATTTGAAAAATATTGAGCTCCATGAAGTTGATCAAATAAATCATCAATTCAAGGTAGGGGATACCTATTCATTATTGTTATAGAATTGATCTCCCTGTAGTCAATGCACAACCTCACAGATCCATATTTCGTCATAAAAAAAGGATAGGGGATCCCCATGTAGAAACACTATGTAGATTAAATCCCTTATCACTCAATTCCTCTAGTTGATTCTTTAGTTCCACTAATTCCATAGTGCCCATTCAATTAGGGGTATTCGATATGGGCCTTGAACCAGGGATTAAATCATTAGAAAACTCAATTTCACATTCTAGAGGATGTCCAGGTAAATCCTCTAAAAACACATCAACCTATTGTTGCAAATTATTTATGTCCTCTATTCGAACATTATTTTCCTCACCCATAGTTATTTAATTCCCTTCTTCCTCAGAAATTGAATTTAGTAGAGCTAATGGGGGAAAATCTAGATATGAATCAGGTGGTGAGGTTTCTGATCTTAATATTAGGTACTCATTATCATCATCGAAAATTGTATCCTCCTTGTTCTTACAATAAAATTTTCCATCATGGTCCAAAATACAATCCATTTTGAGAATTATATCAAATTCAATCATGTGTATGATGATGAGATAAACAGATAAAAAACAATTATATTTCTTAATGGTAACTGATTCACAAAACTTTTTGCGATGATACTTACCTTAGGTGTTTTGACTGACAACTCCCTTGTTAATTCAAATTGAAAATATCTAATTTTCATAGAAAAGTAGGAAAATATGAAACAATTCAATGATCCAGAATCAAAAAATGGATTGGATAAACTTGTGAAAACCTTTAAATTGACTTCCCACATGTCTTATGAAGCTTCAACCTCTGCAATAGTGATCTCATAAGCATGGCCTTGATCCCTTGTACTTTTCTGAGGCAATTTCCCTTATTGTTTAGGAAATTATTTTTCATAATGACCCTTTTCTATACAATTTTAGCATTCAACATTAATATCCTCTTTCTTCCCCTTCAAATCATGAGTTTGGTGGCCTTTTTCACCACACTTGTAACAGACTCTCATTCCATTTAGGAAAGTACTAGGGTGTTTTTCCCACATTTACCGCATGATGGATATTCAACATTTCCCTTCTTCCCCATATTTCCATTTCTATAGTGTTTAGCAGATCTCTTTTTCTCTTGATTTAATTTAAAGTCGTAAGACTTAGAGAGTTCCTTTTATGTCTTGATAGCAAATGAGACAATATATTTGTATGATGAGAAGTATTGTGAGACTAATTCTTAAAGGAGAAATGGTTTTAACCCATCAATGAATCAATCAATCATACTCCTTGGGTTACGTATCTAATCTGTTGCATGCATTACTAACATTGTAAAGTTATCCTCATACATTGTGACATTATCATCCTCCTTTTACCTCAGACTCAAAAATTGCATTTCCAAATCTGGTTGATGGTCATGAGGAAATTATTTTTCAAAGAAAATCTCTTTAAACACCCTTCATCCCATGTTCGATACTTCTTCATCTTCCTCTGTGTTTTGGATTAATGACCACCATTGATCAACATCTCCCGTGAGGCAATAAACTACTATGACAACTTTTTTCCTTTCGCTACTCCCCAAAGCATGAAATATTTTATCTAAGGAACTTATCCATTTCTCAGCTACTAATGTATTTGTACTCCCATTGAATGTTGGTGGTTATTTCCTCATGAAGCGGTCTAACATTGATCGTCCGCATTGTGGATCAAGGTGCTTCATATAGGTAAGGTTATTATTCATAACATCAGTGTGTTGTCCCCGTATAATGATAAGATGATCAACACCTGTTTCATCACCAAATCCACAAAACATATCTTGAGTAGGAGGGAAATTCCTACAGGGATTAAGTGGGTTGATACAGTTTTCATTCCTTCCACTAGGCACCATTTCTAAACAATGGAATACTCTAGATTATTTTAGGAATCACAACACATAATTCCAAACATGACAAATAGTTAAAATAAATTCAACTGTTTATGGATAAAATCCATAATCATAAAAAAATTACATTCAGGAAGTATATACTCATAAACCCTTCTTAAATATTTTTAAATGGAATGAGAGTTATCCTAAGAAAATCCCCTGGAAGTGTCATAACCAAGAGTGCAACATGGCCCGTTGTCATGCACCAATTCTCATTCGAGTCTTGCTCAAAGTGGTGTTTTTGGGTTTTACACCTAGGTACATCTGTTCCAGAGATACCTCTACCTTCTCGTATCTGGATAGGGATTAATTTCTTGAAAAAAATCCAAAATATCTACAATATCAAAATTCTAGGAAGTTCTTCTATACTAATCATCAAGGTATATCATAGGCTAGTGTTCTCTAATCAGAGTTTTTCTAAATATAGATTCCAAGGTTTGTACTAAACATCCTCTGATACCAACCATAATGCCCAGACCCCGGTTACCTAGAGTCAGTCCATTATTACATAACATTGGCATGATCACAAGGGATCAAATCTTGAAAGACAGATCCGTTTAGTAGCCTTGGATGTACTAGATACATTCTTAAGTTTTACATTACATCCTGAAATTAAAACATCAAAAAAATTTTGTCCACATTGACCACACTTATAAACTTAGAATATCCATTTTGGCCAAAAATATAATATTTATTCAAATCCTAGGAAAATAAAACATAGAAAGGGGTGAGGTCATATGCTTAGTAAAGATAACAATATAGAAGAAACATTCATAAACAAACATAAACAATAAAGAAATTTATAAGTCTAAAAAATAATCCTTTTAAACATAAAATTCTACATAACATGGAAAATATAACTAAAATAATTCAATTTACATATTTAAATGCATATTCAACTAGTCGAATAATCACATGAAATATCAATATCCAATTTCATTATGATGGAATGCATAATGCTAGACTTCCAAACCACATAGTCCAGGCCTTGTGCCTAGAAAAAAAATATTTTCATGGACATGTGCCAAGACACTAGTAAATCTCATTAGACCTACTGATTTATTGGGGAGATATAGCAGGCACCACCTGTCACTTACTAAGTCTAATTCATTCCTCATATGAAAAGGTTTAAACATAACATAATCTTTCGTATTAAAACAAGCTTACGAAATGTCAATACTTTATCCATAAACCATGAATGTCATAAAAATAACACATCCACAATCAAACATATCACAAAATATCCAATACATTATGGAGGTTTTGTATCTTAATAATTCAACGTCAAACAAGCTTAAAATCCATCAAAGGATGTTGACATAGAAGAAATCAAAATATTTTTAAAGAAATATATCTTTCTATTTTGAAATAATTTAAAAGTTATATAATTATAAAAGAAAACATTTATTTTTAAAATATTCTTATAAGCTTGTATGGGATGCTTCGACGATGTTATAATGGTGGAAAATAGCTACACCATCCATATAAGTTAAAAAAAGACATTATTACCTTAATTCTGTTGAATATTCATAATGTACATTGTTTGGAAAATGATGGAAGGATTCTTTTCGAAACATATATGGTCAAATAGGGGTATAAATTACATTAAACTATAGTCTAGTAAATAATATGAATGTTTTGATTTAAATTTTTATTAAAACTCAGATGTGGATGATAAAGAGGTCCCAATAGATTTTTTTCGTATTAACAACCTCAAATAAGTAAGAAGACTGTAGAATTAACCCTTAACTTTTACTTTTACTTAGTAGATGGTATTTTAACCTCATGTATAACAGTTAAAACATTGTTATTAAATTATACAAGAATCATATACATAAATGTGATATCATATATGATCTTATAATATTGCATTGTTCATAATATTTTAGTAGAATCATTGTTCCGGGTGTTAACTGATTCGTTTTCCTTTATATTCTTGGTTACATAAGCCATTTTTTTATGGATAGGATGTATTTTAGTTCATATACAGAATGATATTATGTTCATAAAATTTATTTCTAATCATAAAATAAAAATTATTCTTGAATTATTACTAAGGGGAATGAATCTCATCGCGTTCGTGGAGACGGTAATCCACATGTACGCACGGGCGACAATATAATTATACTGATTGTGACATTGTATGTAATTGGATGGTATAACATATATAAAAAATCATTAACATGTTATATTTATTATTTAAATCATTTATACTCATTATTATACCCACCCAAATGATGATGTGTTTGAATAACAAACTACACCATGATTTGGAGACGGTTAGCCGTACATACGCACATATGGTGACTTTGACATTTATAGGCTGGGTAGAATAATGAATATGGTTGTACCATATTTATAATAACATAAAAATTTGTAGATGTCACTAGAGTTATTATTTTGGTATGGAATCAACAAATAAAGAGGAAGTGGATGAAGAAAAGAACTTGAAAGAGGGTGGTGAAATTTTTATCTCTTCTTAGGTTATTTCCTTTTGAGTTGATCAAAATGAATTCATAGGTTGGCTTTCTAATCCATGTAAAGACTCTATGTTGATGCGAGGGAATTTTTGGGGATATTTGGGTAGGGGTTGGCCAAGAAAAATGGCTTTGTAAGTGTGAAATTAAGATAAGGGGAAGTACCTTTTTATAAGAGATGTGAGGGTCACTTTAGGAAAAGCTTGAAATATAATTTTATAATAAAATAATTTTTGGTTACTAGTGGCTCCAAAATAATATATTTATAGGCTAAGGTGGGTATGGGTCGAGAAAATCTCAACCAATAGATTTTAGATAGGTTTAGGCTTCCATATTAACATTATCGATTAGATTTAACTCTTATTTAAATAGTCAAAATTTACCATATCTCTTTGTATTTTTATATTATATGGTTAATAAATTACTAAAACAAACCAAGAAAACCCCCATTATTTCATTATTAATATATATAACCTTATATAAGTCATTTTTCTGATCCTTATATTTTTAGGTATATTATATCAATTTATAATATAGTATTTGTTTTAAAAACTCAATTATGTATATTTTGACACTTTTTAGTATTTGATTTTTGTGAAAATCATAACTTCATGATTACATCAAAAAAATTTATTTAATCAACCCTAACATTTCATATTAACCTATAAAATTAGTGGAATTCATCAAAAGTCTAAAATTACATTTATTTGGATATTTATAATATCGATTATTTTAATCTGTCATTAATAAGGTAATTATTGCAAGATCATTGTGTTAAAAATGAATTAAATTATATAATGTATAGAATTTATAAATAAAATATCATTATGTAGGAAATAATATTATAATTCTAATTAATATTTATAGTTGAATTTATATTGTGTGTAACCCTATATTAAAAATGGTTTAGTTATTAAACTTTCTATTCAACACTTTTAACTTTTCTTTAAATAAAATAATAATAAATGTCGTAATCCAATCCAAGTGGACCAAAAGGATCAGATTTTATTCCTATGGTTGTTTTCGGTCTAATTTAACTTATCCAATAGAATTATGGCATGTGTTCGGGTTATTATAATACCATTTTTATGCTTAATTAACCTATTTACTTTTAACCGTGGTAAATAAAAGTCAAAAGTTACTATTCACCAAAAAAATATTTTCATCTTATTGAACCAAATTTTACTTACTGGTGTCAATCGTGTCTCTCAGATTTATGAAATTCAACTTAGAGAAGCAGTAAAATTATGTTTTATACAAATTTGTAAATGCTTCTAGGAGGTGGGTAAAAGACGGTTAAAAGTTCAATAAAATTTTATATATCTAAACTTATTATAAAATTATTCCAATGAATTATATTGAAAATATATTGGTATTATATATCGATTTTGACCTAAAATAAATGAAAATAAGAAAACTAATTATTTAAATAAAAAGTTGGTTTTAAATAATAACATAGTGTTTTTCACTATTCATCAAATCTTGAATGTTCTAAAAAATTACGATAAATTCACCCTAAGATAAATTTGATATTCCGAATCTAAAAATGAAGTCCATTTTGAAAATTAAAATTTATAAAATTTCAAAAATTGGGTATTACAATTTATAACGGCTAGTTTCATTGGTTGTGGTCTATTAAAACTCCATGTTGCGTACAATGCAAACTAATGCATTATTCAAAGGTAACCATATTGTGGAAGCTTGGGGTGTTACTTGTTAGGTCATTTTGGACCTTAAACCAGAGGGATTACTCCTTTTTATGCCTAATTACATATTAATCACTGTAATTCATTTTATTCACCTTCACTAATAATATTTGTAAAGAAAGAAGTTAATAATATTATACCAAAAATAATATCTTTATTAAAATAAAATATTAAGGATTTATGAAATTAAAATTATAGAAGTGGAACAACTAATATTTATGCTAATCTCGCAGACATACGGATTAACTGGTTTTAGTTGAAAAATGATCAAAATATTATAATATTTTTATATTAAATTTACAGGATATATTGATTCAAATTAATTAAATTATATAAATATGTTTATAATGGATCCAATGTGTCATTAAGACAAATTTATAATGTAACTTATCATTAATAATTATAAAAACTAAAAGGCATTTTTTTATAAAATGTAGTATTTTTCACTATTCACTAATAATGATATTTCTCAGAAAAATCCAAAAAAATCATCCTAAGATAATTTTGTAATTATGAATTAAAAAGTTATGTTTATATTTTAAAATTAAATTCATAAATGTATAAAAAATAAGATTTAATATAGGTTCTCCATTAAAAGTCGGTTAAAAATGCCTCCATAAAAATATAGGATTTAATATGAATTATTTTGTTTGATCATATCTTATGCTTACCAAATATATTGGAAGAATATAAAAAATAATTGATTGAATATGTAACATATTTATTAAATTAATATCACTTGCTAATTATAATTAATTTAATCTATTATAGTAAAACATCTTTGTGAGAAAAAATAGTTTTCTATAAAAATATTCTTCTAATATTCAATTGGTTCTTATATTCATTTGTAATTTATTTGTAACAAATTATTTAGATTACTAAAAAATATATTTTCATATGTTAGTTAATACATTCATAATGTGTTGTTTATATATTATTATATTAAATATTATTGTTTTAATTATAGACTGTTTCTTAGTAAGACTCGATATTGTGTATAGTGCTAGCCAACGGAGAAGGATGCTTTTGTATGTAATGCAAGCTATAGAGGAAGATCATTGTCGTGTATGATGTACTCTAACCCAGTGTCACATGGATTGAATGCTAACTCTGTGTTTCATGTATTGAAATATATAGAATATATTTTCAATATTAAATATATTACAATGTATATGGATATTATATTACATTACGTACATGTTGTCGCGTGCCATACATTCTATCAAATACATGGTTCTTACATTAGTTTTTTAGGGCCTCAAATAAGTTAACTTTTTTTTACCAAAATAATAAATAAACTAATTTTTTAGGTTGTAAATTTTCTAGACACCATTCGTGGTGGCCTACTTAGTTTCACTCACACCCATCTCGGGCCGCAGTTGGGTACCCGAGCAGAATTCATGGATGTAGGTTTGGTTAAGGTCAGAAACCCCTTACCAAATGGTTAATTTTTGGGATTAGGGTGGTGCATGGAAGAGGGAACCAGAATTGGCGCCAAAAACCATTTTGTGATACTTTATATTTTCATTATTTTGGGTTTTCATTTACACTTTCCAATATAATAAATGACATGGAATATTCAATACTTGGTTGTTGGCATATACCCAGTTTTTGGAAAAATATTTGTGACGAATATTTATTTGATATAATATTTAAATTATTCTTATTTTATCTATTATTAATTACACAAATCAATATGATATAATCTCCCCATGTGTCTCATTATACCTTCACTATTAGTCGGAAGACATTGGCGTATGGGGAGGCAAACATAAGGTCTTATGGCGCAGTAGCTCAGGGAAGCAGTTTAGTGTCTCCCAGGTTGTGGTGTTACATATCCACTCTAAACACTCATACTTCTCCATCATCACCATTAAATCCCACAATATCTTTTCTGGACCCTCAATATTGAATTTAACACATTTCAATTTAATCGAATGCGGCATTTCCAAGAACATAAAAATTACCTATATCTTTTTCAATCAGTCCTCATGCTCATGAGTGTCATTAGAATAGTGGATCTTTGGTGGTTTTTTACAAATAAACTCTTAATAATGACATATTGATTCATCATTCAAGGTTACATTATTGGATCATTAATGAGAATGGGTTTAGATTCATATCCTAGAGCATAGAAAACATGAACCATAATCTTCACAAGATTCAGGTCCACTAGAGGATTCACTTGTTATGGTTCACCAAAGACATCTTCTTGTAGCATATTCAAGAATCTTCTAAGAGGACTGATCTAACACAATATCTTTAGATAACACTAAAATTATAAAAAAGTATAAGTATATCATCAATCCAAAAAATATCAAAAAGAACATCACTTACATCAATAATAATTTCAGATTTCTATTTTAACATACTCAAATAAAAAGAATGGAAATAACTAGAGTCAGATAAATTATTCCCTAATGATAATTTTTTTACAAAACCCCATAGTGAATTAATACTCGTTATAATGAGAGATGAACAATCACTCCATTATAACAAACTCTTATTACTTAATAATCCCAACTCCTATCTACCAGGAAAAACTAACTACACATTGACATCATGAAATGATTAACAATGGGACAATGATACCAATTTTTGATGAACCATCCCAGATACCCTAGTATTCTTATACTAGAACTAGATAAAATATATCTTGAAGGGAATTTTTGGTCTCCATGGGTTTGTGAATAACACCTAGAATCATATAGAATAAAAAGGGAATGGTTTTTCCCAAAAATAAGAATATAAATTATACAGGATAATATGAAAACCCTCATCAATGAGAAATAACTTGAAACAAATAGGTAATTCAATAATCAAAATAATACATCATTAGGTGTCACATCATTTAATAAGATGAAATCATAGAAATATACCATGTAACAGGAGGATATCATATCCATCAGTCACCTCCAACACTATAGCTCCCAAATATCAATAACATCAACAAACTCTAACTGTTTCATTCATTTTTCATTGATTATACATATTATAATCTTGAAACATGTGAAGGTAAAGGTAAGGTGTGAGCTAAATATCCCAATTTTGTCACGGTAAGTCTTCCATAATATATTACAAAAAATAAACCATTTATGAATCCAATTTCAACAAATCCATGCACGGAATGACATTTACATATTTTCAAAAACATTAATTTAATTTAAAAAAATGGTGGATATATCAAAATAGCCTTAAATGAATATTTCATATAAAACATTTATATAAAGAGGTTTTCAAGAAAAAATAGTTTAGTAATAAATGGTGTGTAATAATAAAATCAAACATATCATACCACAATGTAATAATATTTTTGTTTCATTAATTTATAGTAATATTATCCTCACACAACTTAATCAGTTATCTTGACTCAAAATGTTGACATGTCCCTGGAAAAAATCCATTGGTACTCAACTAACCATTGGATAAATAATACCATAATAATTTTATGTCAGTGTTTTGATCATCGTTCCATTTTAGAAGGTCATATCCTATCATTCATTTACTAGTTACACACTAACTACCCATGCTCACATGTGGTCAATTAATCAATCAATCAATCATGGGAAAATAAGTAATTTAAAATTAGTTTAAAATATAATCTCATGTGTTTCATTTTTCTACTATCTGTTCATACTTAGAACCCAAATAAATGGTTTTCAATAACTAATTCCTTTTCAAATAATATTTCAATAAGAAAGTTTTCAAAAATTTCAACATAAAATCTTTCATAAAATCAATTTCAATATAAGGCCATAAATTTTATATAATTCCACCAAAAAATTTCAATTTTATTGGAATTAAGGGTTCTCTAAAATTTTAATAAAATTTTTAACATAAAACATCAATCATCTCAAATCCATTTTTTAAAACATTTAAAAACTCATTTCAAATCAATCAATAATTTTATAGTTTCAATTATAGGGAATAATAATATAAAACCACTTACAATTAATCAGTAATCAATTTGACACATGCAATCAGAAATTCCCGTAATGAATGTAGGTGAATGAGATAAAGATTGAATTTTGTTATCCCAAATAAACAAAACGAAACTTGGATTGAAATGGAAATCATGATATCACACTGCTATAAATGATCTATCCCAGAGATAAATAAAAAACCAAAGAAAGAAAACTCATTGGGAATCAAAAGACAAACCAAGACATCTGGAAGGGGCAGATTCACTCACTATAAATGGGAGGAAACCTAAGGTTCTCATAAGGAGAACCTATAGATTGAGAAATGAAATTTAGTGAGAAGTGAAAATAAAATAATGGGGAACGATGCATTTATATAATAAATTGTGGGTTTATGGAATAAATGCATCACATTTTACATACATTGGAAAATGAATCGACTCGGGTTAATAACCCACAAAACAAGAAGTTTACATCATATTTCATGTTTTTATACTATTCAAAACTATTATGGAATAAGTTCATCTTTTAGAGTGTAAATCACCTTATTCCATAATCCCTTCCAATTCATTATGGCCATTAGAAATTAACATCTCAAAACAAGGGTTTATGGTGCATCTTTTTTATGCACCCAATTCCCATAAACAACCCCATACATAACCACATTTAAAGATTCCCATTCAACATTGAACCAAATTGAACTCGCTAAATCCTTTGACACTTTTATTCCCAGGCCCCATTAACTCTAATAAACATACATCCTTGAACCCTTGGTCATTATCCTTAATAAATAGTCTCTATTCTCGAAAGGCCCCCACACACACACAAAATGATTAAAAAAGAGAGTTAATAAGTACCTAAAATATTGTAAATGAATCTTATGAATTGAGTGAATAAATAAACCTATAATTATAATAGAATTCAGGTTTGAACCATTTTTAATCAGAATATGAAATTCATGGACTTAATCAAGGAAATGATTAGATATCACCTAAGATAATATGTGATATTAGATAAAACATATTTATATTTAAGATACTGAATGATTTTAAAATCCATGAATTTAGATGATCATTATACCTAACCATTTCACTAGATTATTTTTAAAGATCATAGATTGTCCTTTTTTTCTTATATCTATTTAACTGAATTTTTTTTCATGTAGATTATAAATTTAATGAACATTAAAGGTTGCCCCTTATCTGATCGAATTTATTTAAATTATAAAAATATTTTAAAGTTTAATATATTATATAATATTGATTATATGTCCATAAAATCATTATTAATAGTGTTAATCTTCCCAAATAATAAGAGGATTATAGAAATCATGATAAAATGAATATACAATCATAGAAGAGATCTTAAAGAATAGAAAACTCTATATAGATGAATATTATTGAAAATGATTAAAGATGATAAATGGTCAAATTATCATAACATAAAACATTTCCATGTAAAAGTTGAGTACATTAAAATAACTGTAGGTAGATTTATTTATCTAGGTGGTTTTTTGGTATTTCAATTCATATTTTTAAAATAATTATTACATAAATTAATCATGGTAAAGATGTTGATATAGATATCATTGTATAAGTTTGATGTGAATAATAATTCGTTAGAGGATCATTACTTGAATGAATTTTCAATTAAGAAATAAATAAAATCTTGACATACTATATGATGAAAAAATAATTTTCCTTTAATTAAAAAAGTTAAAGTGAGAAATATATAACTTCTGAAGACTATAAAAGATTTAAAATAAATGAATCAATAATGTCTAAAATAAATTTTGTTGCGCACGATCTCAGACAATTTATTGTTTAACTACGTGAAACATGGGGGATTACCTACGTCATTATCATTTATTTTAATTGTAATAAAATAGATTTTCAAATTTATTATGTGAGTAAAAAATATGAAATAAAAGACTAAATTTAATTGGATTTTTTTTGATGGATTTTAGATTAAAAATAATAATAATTTTTTTTATAAAATTATTTATGAATGTTTCATTGTTCTAACCTAATCCTTAAAATATTCAATTATCAAAATAAATTAAATTTGAATATATTTTTCAATAATTCAGTAATTTTTTAACTTCTAACACAATAAAAAATAATATGGCCTCAAAAATGAAAACATGTAATTTCTAAGCTAACTCTATTACTGTAATCATGACACCCTATTATGATTAAAATCACAAACATAACTTTTGATTAGTTTTAAATTAAATAATAATTCATGCATGAGAAATAAATATGAATTTTTCTTTATGATTAAATATGATATCTATTAATCAATTATGTTCGGTTTAGTTTTTAACCAATAAAATTTCACTCTCTCAATTCAAACATGGTCGACCTAATTTTCTATGTGTTAGTCATTCAAGCTCATTAAAAATAAAAAACTTATTTAATAAATTTTATTTATATGAATTATATTAATTACATTGATACAAAATAAACATAGTAAGTTGGTAAATAATAGATCAATAATAAAAATAAATACTCTTCCATGGTAGAGTTTTCATTATGGAGACAATCTGCATCATTAATATTTTAGAAAATTTAATACCCAATTTCATTTCCAATGTTATATTCTAGTTTAAATAAGTAAAATATTATAAGTTTTAGTTAGAATTTTTTTTTTATTTCCAATAAAATGATATTAGACTGTGAAAAAAAAAGATTCCAATGTATAGGAATATAGTGAATGAATGTTGGAATAGATTCTTACATTCATGCCTTCCATCCCATAATTAATAAGAGAAGTGGAATGAAACCAATTGTTTTTAGAACAGTAAACATTGATCTAGGTATAAAAATTTCTAAGAGATAAAAATATAAATTTATCATGTAGAGGGGAGGGTAGGGTTATAAGTGGTAATAGTTATGGATGTGAACATTTGAAAAAATAGTTCATTTTAATGTGAACTGAAAAATTGAGCCACATAACTCATTAATAATCTATCTATATAGATGAATTATTTATTTTTAATGTAAAAATATAGATTTAACCAAGTATTTCACCTAATTAAATCCTAGATAAACAATATATTGACCAAATGGTAAGGTGGTGTCCATTATAATAAGAATAGTCCAACATTGATTCATGGTCTAATTTATCCTCTATAACATGGGATAAAAAATAGCATATAATAAATTAAAATTAAATAACAATTAGTGAATATATATATTTGAGATTTACTGTCCCAAATAAAATTTTGAAAAAACTTTATTAGATTGCAGTAAAAGGGTCACAACTATAATCTTCATGATATTTCTAAATATTGGATCTATTTTTAAATCTTCATTAAAATTAATTTCTTTTTCAACATTGGTAAATCATATAATTTAATATTAAAAAAATAATCATTGAAATGTTTTTATCAACTCTCCCACACATACCCTTTTTAACTTATCTGAAAAAACATAAGTAAATTATATACCAAAACCAAATTGAATTAAAATTATTAAGAGTGAAAATATTTTCTAAAATTTCAACCCAAAATATTCACCATGATTCTTATATTTGAACTATGTTTCAACCTCCTCAATCTCCCTATACTCCGTTTTAAAATTTTTAATTACACATATATATAATTTTCAAACACCGTTAAAAAACATAATCAATAATAACTCAATATAAAATATATACAAAATAATACTTATTCTTGAGAAAATACATGCCAATGATTTTCGTAATTTGAAATTATATACTCAAAGAGATAATTAAAATGGGATTATCATTAGTTCAAGAATATGGGTAATTTTATAGTTGAATGATTAGTGGTAATTAAAGAAGAAAATTTTCAATTCAAAGTGGAGTTTAAACTCATTTATACTATGAATGATTAAATCTCAATGAAAAATAACCCATTAAAATATAATTTCAAAATATATCTCCTAAAACATCATTTATTATTATTTTTTTCTATGTGGATCATAATTCAAACAATAGAAATTAATGAAAATGTTCCCTTATTTTCCACTATTTCATGGTATTTTATTTATTTTTATATACACACAATTTTCTTTTTTATTAATATATATATATATATTTAATTTATCACTTTTTAGAAAAAAAAGATTAATTATAATCAGATGAAACAAAATATAATGAATCATGTATTGTTTTCCTTTTACCCTAAGTGGCACACTACACATGATCCCAAAACATGTAAATAACCTCTCATAGAAAATATGTAAAAACCATCTACAAAACATAGATTTGGAAGTAAAATCATGAAATAATTTTTAGGTGTACGGTACGTTAGGACATATTGGCTAAAAATCTAGCCTAAACCTATAAGGTCATCCATGGATCCTAAAGGATAACAGAAGGATAAATGTAATTGGCAGTCTCAAATTTATATCAAGGGATAAATCCTATATAAACTACCAATTATTTTTTTCCAAATTCATTTACTATAAATTGTTTTGAAAAGGAATAAAAAATTTAGTTGATTACACAATACATACAAGGGTTATCTTAGGAAAATGATGGTATTAAAAAGAATATGTCAAAATTGATTAGTATATATATATTAATATGTAAATATTAATTTGGGCTGGTAACTCATGGTTATGGATTTCAATAATATTTAAAAATTGACATATAAAGTTGAAAAATTAAAAATATAAAAATTGAATCATATCAAAAATAATTTAAAACACATGGTATTAAGATCCAAATATTTCTCACTAATAACAATGTTCTAAAAAATTGTTTGAGGTATTCCATTAAGTTGAATGTTTTATGGAACTAACACATAAATGTGAAACAAAAATACATTAATAAACTATTATTTATTACAACAACTAGGAATCTCCCCACCAAAAATGAAGCCGAAGTTTTCTTTAACATAAAATTAATATTTAATTAATATGTCTGAAATTATAGAATTAAAATAATGATAAATTACATAAAAATTAGTTATTTGGGAATAGTTTAATGATATAAAGTGTTTATGGAGTCATGTCATGTGATGACATAAACAACATTTTTGGGGAATACCATAATTTAATGTTTTAAATGCTTCAAATTGATACTGAAGCTCCATATCATGGACATTTTTTATCTCTACTACACCAGAAAAAAACTCTTGAGATATAATATAATTCTAGAATCATCTATAGTATAACGTATCCTACATAAACATCACCCTTGTACTATAGAGGTGTATTTTTTATCCCTCCTGAAAACACATATTCTAGATCATCCTTTCATGATTGTCTTTTTGTCATTATTTATAGATTCATGAGTTTTAATATTATGAAAATGAAATATACTTGTTCTTCTAAAGTTACAAATATCTATGTTCTATTTATTTAGATAAATTTAAGTTCCCCCCAATATTCATGATATCCAACCAACAAATGAATTTGAATATCCTTCTTAAATATGATCTGATATGGGGGAATGTTTATGGGAGTCTTTAATACTATTTTAAATAAAAATGGTATATATTTAAGTCCCCTTATCGAATCCTTCCTCTTACGATACAGTATTTTCTTGAATATTCTATTCAAATACCAATTTCAATTATATAACTATATGTTTATTTGGTGGTGCATGATACTGATGTTTTTTGATTCACCTAATACATCCAATAGATTCATGAAAAATCGTGATTGAAATTTTTTTCCAAGGAATCTCAAACTATTATACTGTCTATGTGTTGTAAAAATAGATGAAAACATGAGAATAGTCAATCCAAGAGACCTTATCATCCATATATTTTCAATAATAATAAAAAATTAAAATATATATCAATAAAAATGACCCAATAAATGGAATCATAAAATAAACTACCCCTAAATAAAAATTCTGAATGAATAATATGGGATACTATAGAATTTCGTGTCACCTAGAAATATTACCAATGTATTGAAAATTTGGGTAAGTTATACAAAAATCATGGTCATCATGGAACAAACTAGGATAACATAATCCTTAATATAGCATCTTCCTAAATTTATTTTCATTTCCAAAATTACCACAACATGAATGTTTATAAAAATTGATAACATAATAAAACTCATGATCAAGTATGAATCTCCTAAAGAATTGCCCAGTACAGATTCCCTAAATTGATGGCTCATGTGACACATTGTAAAAAGATTATGAAATAAATATTTTTTAAAATTAATTAATATTTATAGCAATTTTAATTGTGAGAGTTTAAATGACTAAATTAGAATACCTAGGATGCGTATATATGATTACATAAAATGTTTTATCAATAAATTTTTTGAAGAGGTTATTTCTCTATGGTGTTAGCCTCTGATGCATGGGGGGTTATTCTCACATCATCTATTATTACATTTCATGTAATGTTATTATCTATAATATGGAACTTTAATCATAATGAAGCATCATTAATCTAATATATCTTATTTTTCATTTATTTGTTTCATGAGATGCCATAATTTTGTATAGTCAGAGAAAATAACTACTTTAAATCCCATTAATTAGTAAATAAATTATCCAAATAAAATAAAATATTAATAAAATACTCTGACATGGATGTGTAGTTCACTTGGGAAGATTATGATGTATAGAGGCATATTTATTCATGTTTGGATGTCTATACACCCCCTTGGATAAGAAATTTTAAACTATAATGTTTGAATCATCACATATAAGCTTGAATATAGTCTCTCTTCATAAGGGTTATATAACATGGGTAGTGGTCACACTATTTATAATATTATCAAATGAATCCCCATAATATTAAATAAATAAATAATTAATACATTATTAGTTAATTAAGATAATGGTTGAGTAGTCTTATTAAATTATTGGATGAAGTGCCTCTTTAAATGAGCATACCATAGGATTGATATAACATCAGACACCCATATAGTACAATGTAGTGTAGAAATAATTTTAATCATTTAATTATACACATTAATACCATGTTTATAAAATTAATTCCCTAATACTACACATTTACCTACACTAAAATGAAATTTTTAAATTTTCAAAACTAGGATTTTATTAATATAAATATTCAAAATATTTCTATAGAAAGATGAACACTGATAAATTATGAATCCATATAATGCCATTCCTGAATACATTCATATGAATCATAAATAAATTTTTAATGATACTCATCATATATCACTTGATGTTTAATAGGTTATTTCATGGTCTATATAGAATCCTTTAATATGGAAATATACTCAATAGACATGTGGAATTCTTCTTCTCATAGTCTTATAGGACAATGGGAACATGAAAAAGAAACCAAAAAGAAATCAAAAATATAATGTTTCATATCGTGAGTCTTTCAATAATTTTATCAATGAATAGAATGGGAAATGGCCCTTACATTTGGATTTATTTAGTTTCTTATAACCTATATACAATAAAAAAAATTGTCACCCTTATTAAAACTATCTAATTTCTTTCCTTTTTTAAAATTTTGAAAATAATTTTATTGAGAAACAACTATACTACTATTAACCATTGGTAATATGAAATGGGATAAATGGTACTTTAATCAAGAATATTATCTATCTATTTCTTTATAATTTCTAATATAGTGGGGGAAATGTGCCTTTAGGGTTGACTAATTTGTTTAACCCTATCTTATAGAAGAATCTTATATATACATATGGATGAGTTAATGCCAATTTTATTTCATAATATTCATTATATGGACCTAATGGTATCCTACTGATGATCAATAACCTAGTACTCTAATTTAGGAAAGATATTTTTTGTAATAATAAGAAGTAATTTTTTGTCACTAAAAAATTATCGATATTTATAATTGGGGGGAAATGAATTGAGTTCCATTGTGGATGGGTGATATATGGATTTAAAATTTTATGGAACAAAAAAATGTTCCAGTGAATATCATAATTTATAGTTTGATTATAAAAAACAATAAATAATGATTCAAATCTGTTAGAATAATCCAAAAAACATATCGTATTCAAAGTTATGATGCTGAGAATCTTAATATGAATCAAAATCAAAATAATAAATAATATTAGTTGGGTCATGAAAAATAGGGTTTGAAATTTTTAGAGACATAAATCAAACACCAATACTTATAATATATGTAAGAAAATAGTAATACTCTTTTAAAAAATATTTGACGTCAAGATCAGATGGATTATTAAAAGTAAAATTAATATATCAGATAATGAATATTGATTTATCATTAAAGGGGAAAGTCAGAGAGTGCAAAATATTTAATCTTATAATTCCAACAAATAACTCTATAACAATAGGACTTTCATTTATATTTAAAATTTTTATTTTTATTTTGAGGATAGTTCTAACAAAATGATGGGTAAATGAGAATTTAATTTATTTTCCTCCAGGTCATGCATATAATATTATATAGGAATGAAAATGTCCCTTAATCGAACAAGTATATCAATAAATAATCTTACTAGATATTTCATTGATATATTCACCAATTCCACCACCACCGTTGTCATGTTCATAGTCTTTTTAGGAATAACAATACTGGGTGTGAAGAGGGATGATATATTCCTTCCAATATTTCTCTACTCATTTCCTTACATCCCTCTCCTAATTATGACATGATTCCTAAAAAATTTATTGGAACTTAAAATTTATTTATTTCAATCATATAGTGGGATATTGATCTCTAATAGCATGAATGTTTCAAACCCTTTTTGTTTCATCACCTATTCAACAATGTTTTTGGTTTTCATAACTCTATTTTGAAATGAAAGTGATTTAAGAGGTAACCCTTCAATAATTTTCTTACTAATATCATTCTAATATGGTTAATCATTCATTTTTACTAAAAGGATCTTCCTAATATAAGGGGTAAATCAAAATAGATAGGTTATAGAAGTTTTCTAATCAATTTATTTCAAAATATTTATTGTGATTTCATTGACATTCCACTTTGGATTTGGCATGGGTTAGGAAGGAAGATATCAAATGTTCATACATACTTGTTTAACGAGGGAAGTTGAAATATTGACCATTTATATATTTATCCCCATAAATAATATAAATTAACTATTTATATGATTCTTATTAGATAATAATAATTAGTTTTAAATTATTATGGGTATTAAAATTTACTTTTGGTTAATAACACCATCATATTTATCCATTATAAACAACTCAGAATCATGTTTATTTTATGGATATGAAAAATATTTTTGGTAATGAGGATGATACTATGATTTTTATAGAAAATGAGGAAATTAAAACTGCTATATTTCATAACTAATCTAACATCCAATTACCTAATTTCAAGTATTTACCTTCTATTTATTTATTCCCTCTTTAATTGGGTATGTCTTAGGACTCCTAAGGATGAAGGGAATTTTCTAGGGAAAATGAATTAAAGGACAATGATATATGTATTTTTTAATTAATGAAGTTAAGGGATAAAAATGTAATGGATTTTTGTTTATCCCTGAGTTTATAGAATACCATTGTTTTTTTGGATTTTTTACAAAAAATTATACTTTTTTGTAGTCTTCAGAAGAAATACACACTATGTAATGCGATTACACACCATGTAATTTATTTTGTGAAGATTTCCCGAGTCTAGTGCACAATGTAAAATGATTACATCCCATGTATTTGGTTCTTGTTTTCTATTGGTAAAATTATAGTTTTTAGTAAAAATGTGAGGGGTGTTCTAGCATACTTTACCTTCATGGATTACAAGACTTGAAATGGAATTACCCACCATATAAGTCTTAGGGTTTTTTATTTTAAGGCAATACACATAAAATATCTAATTTCATTCAGCCATAGGATTTCAGATCTCAACCTAGAGGATCTCTGAAGAAATTTTGGGGACCTTCGCTCGATCTGAATCACTTTGTTCAGTGATTGACCTAGATTGCATATTGGTTGCATATATCCTGGTTATAATTATATCAGTTTCTTCATTTCCTTTGATCATAGTATCCTTGATGAACTATGGTTTTGGATCCATTAATTTGGGATTGTTATTCTTCATTAATATTTCTGGATCCATCATGTGATCTTTTGGGTGTACATTATTTAAGGTATGTTTTGGTTTGTATTCTCCACATATGGTTCTATTTCCAAAATCAATTCTGATAAGTGTGTATTGATTTAGGGCCTCCATTATTGTCCTTGTGTTATTACTTTTTGGTAGATCCAATTAAGGGCATGTGTAACCTATGTTTGAGGAAGGTGTTTATGCCAACAACCTATGTTGGATTTACAATATTCCTATGGTCTTGTAAAATTTATTTAAAAATGAAATGTCCGGATTATTTTATTTTATTTGTGTGTTTGGAATTTTTTTATAAAATATGTTTTACCCCTAGTTTTGGTAAATGAAATTTTATTTTCGAGGAATTGAGAAATAGATTTGTGATATTGTTCTCAAATCATGGTTGAATGAAATTGTTTTGATGAATTGGTTTTGGAAAATATATCACATGGCAAGCCTTGGGTACTTAGTTGGATGGTTTGGTAATATGACTCATCTATTGATATTCTTGGGGGGTTTTCACTCATAGGATTTTCTCCTTCTCTCATGGCCTATTTTTCTACAAACATGATAGAAAATATTGGGTGGGTTCACTTTTAAGGGAGTTTATCTACTTATTAGATTCTATATATATATCTAGGATCTCGATGGATGTGATTGACTATGTTGGGGGTATGAGTTTCCTATCTATCCTAACATCGTGTGATCCTTGATGTTATGTGACCTATGATTTTGGATAATACTATTTTGACTTTTATTAACATTGATTTTATATGATATGTTAAACATTCTTTGGTTTGATTTGATATATGTGCATTGATATATATATAATTAATTCTTTGAAACAAATTTTACCAGATTTATTTTTAAAATTTGGAAAAAGGAAAAAATAAATGTTTTTCCTTTCTTTTGACATAAAAATAGGTAAGTCGTATATCATTCCTTTTTTCTTTAAGGATTAGAATATTTTGAGTATAGTACAAAAACATGTTATGGATCACCTGGCTGGGATCCAATTAATCCTATTAGGTCGCACCCAGCAGAATCCTTTATTATTTTATATAACATTATATTTCATTCAATTTAGGGAAAGGGAATGTGATGTTGGGAGGTGGTGAGGTAGCTGTTAGCTAATTCTGGGTAGTTGGTGGGAAGATAGTTGGAGTTTTTGCATGCTATCACATAGAGTAGTTGGTTTCCAATTTTATTATTTATTTTGATGATTGGACTTGTAATTTAGTATATTTTGTCTTCTTTGTGTTGTATCATTTACCACTATATTCATTATGTTTTGGAATAAATCTATCTATGTCACTGTATCCCTTCATTATATATATATATATATATATATTCCATGTTGTTTATTTAGGGTAGAAAAAATAACTACATATGGCTATTGTTTGGTTTTTGTGTGTTATTCATTAGCCCATGGGGATAACAACCTCTCATGAAGAATGTTGAAATTCGGGTCTGGTACCAGTTTGAGAGGGTATCCGGGTCAGTTTCATCGATTTATAGTATCAAAGGAGGTCTTTCATCAAGACAACATATCATGGGACATTGGTAGACTAATGATTGGATTTCTTGGACTTGAGGGGTAGGTTTCAGTGAGTGGTTGTCCAACTATTTCAAATATGAGACCCAAGTTACCATGGTATATTGGGATGTGTGTCTCCTATTTTGATTTCCTAATCATAATGTCAATTTTTTCTTATGTTTTTCTTTTTTGAAATAAGATTATTCCATTGTATGATCATTTCTGATGTTTCTAAATGAAGTAGTATGCCTTAGAGACATGTTGTATGGGTTCCCCAAGACATTGTATTAGATTATTGTTAAGGGAATTCTTCTACTTATCTTAAAGTTTTTGAGGCTATCATGAGGAAATTTCATGCTATCAGCCCGAATATAATGCAATTCCATAACATAGTATTTGAGGTATAACCAGGAGCTATAAGAGGCAAAGATCGATCTTGGTATTTCTTACATGAGAATCCACCTTCAATTAGGGGTACGAATGAACCTCATGAGGTAGAGGACATGCTAGAAAAAATTGACTAGATCATCAAATCCTCATATTAACCTAAGAGTATCAAGGTGAAGTGTTAAGAGTTCATACATGAGATTCTTAGAAAGAGATGGTGGGTTTTAATGTTATAGGTGTATAATAATGTGTTCTTAGACTGGAATGGTGTTAATAATCAATACTTTTAGTAGTTTTATCTAGAGTCATTGATGATGGAATTGTCTATGGAGTTTCAATCTTTATGTAAGGGAGAGTTTATAGTGTTTTTGTAAACCGGTTGGTTTGTAGAGTTGGTTATTTTTGCACCACATTTGGTAAAGAATCAACAGAGGAAATTTCGAATTACATCTAGGGTGTGTGATTAGATATCATATCTCATGTATTTATACTAATTCTTTTGAACTATGTAGAGATAGTGGATAGGTATATGATAGTATAGTTGAATATGACAGATAGGTTTGGTTATTATTTCGCTTATCATTCACATAGTGGGGGATATAGTGGTGCCCAAGGGAAAAAAGAAAGTTCCAAGATCATTATCGGGGTAGTGGAGGTGGTTCTTAGTTAAAGTCCTCATCTACATCCTTAGTTACAACTGTTAGTGTGATCCAGACATGCTATAAGTGTGGAATGATCAGAATCACTATGAATTTGTGGCTTTCACTAACAAAGATGTATAATAGTTGTGGATGATATTGTCATTATCAATACTTATATTAGGTTATGCCTAAACCACAACATGGTCTGTTATCATCAGCTCAAAAGGATAATATGGAATAGTTAGTTGCCTTATAGACTAAATGGATCAAGCCATACGCAACAAGAGTTATGCGACTTCATGTAGTGCATGAGTTTCTAGTTGAAGTAGATGTAGAGCTAGTGATGGTAAGAGGTTCCATCTTTAATACATCTTTAGTAGTTGTTTCTTTTTATGATACTAGTCCTACACACTCATTAATTTTTTATAGGCTTAAACATCAAATGGGGATATTTTGATTTTAATAGAGTTATAAGAAACTCTGGGGAAGATGAGAGACCTATGGTTTTGGTGTCCTTTTTCTGTATCGATAGATGATGTAGAGTTAGTTTAGGATTTTCCCATTATTGATCTAGATATGATTGATGTAATCATCAAGATGGATTTTCTTAATAATCATCTTGCTGAGGATTATTTTTATTAACAAGTTGACTTGTTTATTTTTTCCAATGGGAGATCTTGGGTGTTTCATAGAGAGTAGGATACCATTTCTAGTCATGAAGGACCCTCCCACCTATAGTTTAGGGGTTTTTTGTTAGCGGACACAATTGAGACCGATCACGTTACTTTTATTTTTGACCTTCCAGATATAGTTTAGGATTTTCTTATTAATTTAATTGATGATTTTATGGTCTTACTCCAAAGATATTGGTAGATTTTACGATTTACCTAGTTATAGTTAGGTCACATATTTCGATAACTTATTATCATATGGCATAGGAGTTGTTGAAAGAGATCATCATTTAGTTGGGTGATTTGATAGAGAATGGTTTTTTCACCCTAGTGATTATTTTTGGTAATCCACAGTGATCTTTACCAAATTGAATGATGGTTCACTCTGATTATGTTTTGAGTTTTTTGAAGTTGAACATGACAATGATTAAGAAAAAGTACCCTTTTCTTCATGTGGATAATTTTTCTGATCAGTTATTGGGGGAATGTGATTTTCGAAGAAGATCATCACTCTTATTATCACTTGATAAGAGTTTGGGAGTTTGATATATTGATGATGGATTTCAAGAGTCATTATGGCCATTAATAATTTATTGTTATGTCATTTGGTCTAACTAACAGTATACTAATCTTTTTTAATTTGATGAATTAGATATTCCATCAGTATATCAACAGCTATTTGGTTGTTTTGAGGGTTGATATTTTTTTTTATCTGAGATTCGAGCATGAGAATGTGTATCATTTAAGTATGGACTTGGAAATTATGAGGATTCACCATCTATATAGAAATATTTAAAAATAAAATTTATATATTCCTGAAATGAAATTCCTGCGGAATGTCACTTTTGAGAAAGGATTTTCAGCTGAACCAGATATAGAAAATACTATTTTTTCATGGGAGGATTTATAAAATTTATTGGGGTTCAAATATTCCATTGTATTTCAGTGTACTATTTATGCATTTTTAAGGATTTTTTAATGTTTTCATCACCATTGACTTCTATTACCAGAAAAGGGGTGAAATTAATATGGGATGAAAAGTTATAGTCTTATTTCGATGATCTAAAAAGTCCTCTAATATCGACTCCTCATCTGATCTTACTTGATTTTTGTTAGGGGTATGTGTTTTTCTATGATGCATCTGGTGGTAGTTTGAGTTGCATAATTTTTTAGAATGATCATGTGGTGAATTACAACTCTCTTGATCTTCATCGACATGTGAAGAGTTACCTCAACCATGATTTTGAGATTGTCATGGTTATGCATCAGCTAAAGTGTTTGTGGTGGGTGGAATACCATCATATGTTTGAATTTGATTGAAACAATGGGAGAAATTCTATCACACATTTTACATCAATATCACATACACCTCAGGGAAGGGGAATTGTTTTCTAGATTCATTTTTTAAGAAATTACCATAGTAGGCTATTATAGAATCAAATTAGGAGTGGAACCTTGTGGGACTCATCACTCAATTGCAGATAGATTCTCAAGGGGATATTTTAGGTACGGTTCAAAACAGTGTTCAATTATTATTATATATCCATGAATCTTTTCTGTAGATTTAGTATAAGGATGATGTGCTCAAAGGAATTCAGGAAATACCTTATGGTGGGTAGACTTTTTCTGGTTAGTCTCACTCATTAGATGATATTCACTATTATTGGGACGGGGTTATTATCCCAGTATCAGTGAGGAGCTGTGTTTTTTATTGTAATATTTTCCATGGACTATTCATATAGGAACTATGAATATGTATTAGAAAATGAGATAAAAATTATGGTGGTCAATTATAAAGCATGACATTGCTGATTATGTGGACCATTTTTATACCTACCAATAGTTGAATGCAAAATATCTGAATCCTTTTTTTCTTCATCCCCTTTAATTTTGGTTTCAAAATGGAATGAGCTATCCATGGAAATTTTCATTGGATTAACTAGGACTCATTAAGGGGTGAATTCTATCTGGGTGGTGATTTATTGGTTGAAAAATTCATATTGTTTCATTTTTTTCAGAGACACCACTAAAGTTGATGATCATGTTAGGATGTATTTGGAGGATATTGTGAGGTTACATGGGGTTATTTATGACACTATTTTATACCAGGATCCAAGGTTTAATTTGAGGTTTTGGAGGAGTCACTCAGAGGTGATGATGAATCTAGTCCTATTAATTATGCCATAACATCCATAAAAATATGTTCAGACAAAGTGTGTTATTAAAATCCTAGAGGATATGATCTATGCCAGTGTCTGGGATTTTGGATGATATTGTGATATATATCATGGACTTATTGAGGTTTCTTATAATAATAGTTATCAGTCCTATTTCAGAATGACTCCTTTAAAGGCTTTATATGGTCACCCATGCAGGTCACCTCTTTTTTGGGTAGAGCTGGGCAAAACATCTTTGTTGGGATCGAGTCTTTTCCAAGGGACGTTAGCGAGGATTTTGGATATACATTTGAATCTCATTATAGTGAAGAGTCCACATAAATATTATGAGTTTAATAATTTTCATCCATTGTAATTTTCCCTAGGTTTATAGGTTTTCTTGAATTTTTCATCTAGGTTGGGTCATTATTGACATAAAAAATAGAAAATGCTGGCTCTAATATATGTTGGACCATTTCAGATCACTAGAAGACTTGTAAATGTTTATTATCTGTTATAATTTTAAGATTAGTTAATAAAAATTCATGATTATTTCGTCATATCACATATCTAATCACATCATCATGATCCTTATCATATTATGAGTTAGTAAGATATTGACATGGAACCAGATGATTCTATTATGAATATGCAAGTGGAGATCATTCACACTCAAGTGATGGTCAAGTAGGGGATGCCAATTATATCATACTAAGTATTATGGTGTAATAAGTCAGATTCTCAGGATACGTGGGAGCTTAATTAGTGGATGGGGGCATAATAATCTAACCTATATTCCAGAAATTATTATTCCACATGAGTTCTCAAGGATGAAATTCCAATAATGAAATGTTTTTAACATCTTATTATCTATATTCTAGTATTTCCCTTTTTTTTATTTATTTATATTCATCTATATTTTTTCCATCTAGGTACTCCAGTGGATGGAGATAATTTCTTTAGAAAATGAAATAATGTTTAGAGATGTATTTTTGTTCAAAGTAATGATGTCTCCGTAGAAACTTGTAATGGATTAGTTGGTTCTACCTATATTCTAAGAATACTGGAGTTGGTTTTGAGTTTTTTTCTTAAAAGTGGATTATTTGTAGTATATAGGATAAATACATACCGTGTAATGATATTACACATAACATAATGTATTTTTTAAGAAACCAATGGTTTGGTTCATTTAATTAAAGGATTACACATCGTTTATTTGGTTCATACCGCATATTTGTAAAATTTTGTCTTTTAATAAAAAAGTGATTGGTTTTCTGCCGCACTCAAGCTTCCGGGATTAAATTATGTGTAATTTAAATATACATCATATATTTCTCATTTTTTGTGATTTTAGGGTGTTTCATAGATGATTTCATTTTTCATTTTTCTTCCTGATTTTGGATCTTGACCTTGAAGCTCTTAGGGGAAATTTTGGGGACCTATGCTCCATCAAAATCATTTTGTTCAGTGGTTGATCCCCATTGTGGTTGTGTTTCATCTCTCAGGGTAAAATTACATTTGTTTTTTTAATTTGATCATGATATCTCTTTTTCTATATGTTTTTGGATCTATTAATTTTTTATGATTCGTTTTCTTGATTATTTTTATATTTTTCATGTGATCATGTTCTAGAGGCTTATCCTCTATAAGTTGCAGTGCTACGGGTGTGTGTTCATTGAGGTATGTTTTGGTTTGTCTTTTTTACTATCTATTTTGTTTGTTAAATCGATTATAATATGTGTGGATTGATTCTTTGGCCTTTGTTTTCATAATTGTATTCTTCCTTGTTGGTAGATCCTATTGCAGGCATGTGCGACTCGAGTTTTTTGGTTGGTGGTTCCATCTCTACTTATATTGCATGAAATGTATTACTTTATTTTTGATAAAAAAACCAAATGAAATAGAATAATTAAATGATTCTCTTTGTGTGTGTGGAAACATTATTTTGATTAAATATGGTTTCCCCCTAGTTTAAAAATATGAAAAGTTATTTTGAAAGCATTGTGAAATGGATTTGTGAAATTATTTTCAAAGAATTTTTGAATGAATTTTTTTTAAGAATTGGTTTAGAAAATAGAGAAAAAAGGGAAATTAATTAGAATCTAATTTTACATAATTAATTTAGAAAATGAGAAAAAGGGGAAATTAATTTTTTTGAATGTTTTGATATAAAATCCACTAAACTGTATATCATGCCTTGTTTTATTTAAAGGTTAGCATGTTCAGTTTATTATAAAAATACTTGTTATGGAATATCTGTGTAGGATACTATAGATCCAATTATCTCATACCTTTGACACCCATTTAGATGTGACTAGTCCTTTTTATGTCTCTGGATGTTGGGAAATTAAAGGTGTTGTAGTGAGGAGGAGAGGCATCTATCAACTGAGTTTGGGAAGCTAGGGGTGACAGAGTGGGAGTTTTCTATGCTATCATATTGAGTAGTTGGTTTCTTATTTTAGATTTCCTTTGATGATTAGACTTGTACTTTGGGATATTCTTACTACTTTGAGTTTTAGCATTTCTCACTATGTTCTTTCAATTATGGAATGTATTTATTATTTATGTTGCATCAGTTCATCATATATGTATTCCATGTTGTTTCTTTAGGTTGGGTAAAATAATTACCTCAGATTGTTTTCTAAAGATAAGGTGTTAGTCTCTAGCCTATAGATATCTGCAATGCCCTTCCAGTATGTAAAAATTATAGTACATTTGAGTTTTGAGAGGGAATATGGGTTAGGTTTATCACACCTAAGTCTAATATGATCTTTCCATCAATGAATCTACATTTATAAAAATTTATTTTACTTATTTTATTCCACTTCATGATAATTATTCTATCAAAATAGTGTCCATAAATAAAAGAAAAACACTCTAATGTCACATAGATATGTGTAAAATAAGGAGGATGATGGTCCAGTTTAGTGAAAAGGGAACATTGATTCAAAAAAGTTGGTATTTATGTATATTAAAACAAGGATATATGTATCACCATAATATTTAACTTTTCAAATTTATTGTCAATTAAATTATTTACAAAGTTAGGACGTACGTGGTCCACCTCTATAGCTATTGGTGAACTACAATATCAAATCAATGAGGTTTTTTCAGCTTTTAAATTAATTACTCATATTATACTAGTGTTTTGTTAGTTAATTATTCTATCACTAATGCAATAAACTCCCATACATTGATATGTTACCTTAATATAATTACTAGGTCAATATTTTGTTATATATTTGGTAATGTGGATATCAATAGAATATGTATTTGAATCACTCCTAGTAATCCTAATTTTTTTATATTAGTATTTTATTAATCTAAGTAGTCTCATTATAAAATTTACGTGGTATTTGATGTTGGAAATAATATATATAAGTAAAGTTGTCTTAAAACATTCTCAAATGTATCATATTTTTGTTTAATGTAGAATATCCAATTCATCACAAATCTATTAGGTGATAATGTAAAGTGCCTCAGTTTGATTTGTTCTTCTGGAATCATCTCATGATTTATGGTTTATAAACAGTAATAAAATCATATTATAAGATTATTTTGTTCCTCTATAGATTATCCATGAAAATTTGGATGTATCTTTATTTGTCCATATTTGAGTTCAAACATTAATTTTAGAGTTGGGTATGCAATGTGTGTTAGTTGATAATTAATATATGGTGGTGGTAATTTTTTATTAATTTTTTATTAATATTGAATTATATTATATATATTTTTTGTTTTGTATTTATATGTGTTTCTAATTTAAATGTTTATATAATGAAGGAAATCCTGAATTTGGAGAATTACTAAACATCTCATAGACCTTGATTAACATATTCAAGCATTTTATTATATGTTTAACTTTGAAGTCTATTTCAAAATGAACTTTAGGATGGGATCAACTCATATATTAAAAAACAATATAAAATATAGAATAAATTTAAAATAAAGGGTGTTATAAATGGTTTTAGAAATATATATATGAATATGTGAAAAAAGAGAAATAGAGAGAATGAAATAAATTAGAATCTAAGGGAATATTATAAAATAAAAAATTAAATATAACAAGTTAAATAAAACACTATGTTCCCTAGTAACAATGAAAATTTGATAAGTGTAACTTCAAACACTCAAAAAACATATATTTTTTTTACAAAGTACATTATTGTGGTAGTCTTAGGTTATTATCTTTAATAATAAGTACATTAAAAAACATATAATCCCTATTAATAAAATTAAATAAACGTAATAAATGGTTATAAACCATGTTTTGGGTTTTTTATATATATTTATGATCCGTCATTCCCAAATTATTTAACATATAAATCCTATGTAATTTATTTTGACAAGAGTAATATAAATAGAAAATGTATTATTATGTTATGTACATTTATAAAAATTAACATTAACTATTATACCAAAGATAACATGGAGTTAGTGCTCAATTAGGGAAGAATTCCCATAATTTTCAGAATTAAGAATTGTGTTTAGAGATTAGATTTCTATTCTATAAACCAATCATTTTTTTGTTATTTTCTTTAAGATTTCACACTCATGATTAAAAAATGCTTGAAATCATGTCCAGAGTATCAATCATTCAACTAAATTAAAAATAAAAAAAATTCAAAAATATTATTTATATGAATTTATATAATCTCATTGATTTAAAATTAATATTTTAAAAAATAATTAAAAAAAGTAATAGAGTTTAATGGGTGATGTTTTCATCATAGATAAAATTTTTATAAGAATTTTTTTAGAAAATATAATTCCCAATATCATCCTAACATGTAGATTTTAGGAAAATAATAAAAAATAAATTATTTTTTGAAAAAATAATAAAAATTTATTTATAGTAAATATTTATTACCCTTTAAAAACAAATAAAAAATATAAAATTAGATGGTGAAAACCTATTTTAAGAGAACCCTGTATGTATGCCATCATTCTTACCTTTTTTAGAGATGCAGAATAAAACAAATATATTTGTATAATAACCAATTTTTCAATAAAAACCCACTCTAAATGTGAAAAATGAACATTCATAGGGTAGATATGTCACTTGGGTTATAAGTCCTTATTTGTGTGAATGGGGGAATTTTGGCAATTAGATTACTACAACTTACACCAACTGGTTGACCCTTATAACTGTATTAAATTATATCCATATAAAATAATTTTAACTACTATTATGTTAATAAATTTTATTATTTTATTTTAATTATGGTTCTTATGTTACTGGAGGACTAAAGATTGAATTTTTAAATTTTTTGGATTGTTATTGGCCACATTATTGACACATGGGTGGTGCATGTTTTGGAGTAATTGTGCATCATAATCATAAATATGATGAAATCCCCTTAATGTTTGTAGTGTATAGTTAAGAGTGAATATGTATACAATTCATGTGAGTATTTGAGCTAAAATATAGTATATTACACTTGGTTGTAACAAGGTTTACCTAATCATGTTTCCAAAATACGTGAGTTTTCTAAAATTTAAAATTTAAAATTTAATATATTTTCCCTAGAAACAATTAGAATAATTTTTTCAACTCATTCCTCTTTCAATTTTTCCCAACCTCTAGAAATATCCTAGTCATTTACACTTATCTTCCATGGGCTCAATTCAAGGATTTCATCTACTGCATGTGAAGATCCTTTGAGTTAAAGTGACCTAATCCTATTTCTTCTTTATTCATTCATTATCCTTTTCATTATTCGACCATGTTATTTTTCTTCCATTGTTCTGGGTTACATGGTTCATGTTCAACCTAAATTTATATAGGGGTTTCCATGATTTTTATTTCATATTGGTGGTTTATAGGTTTTAATTCCCTCATTTAGGGGAATAACAACTATATCTAACTAGTTCAAAAAATTGAGGTATGTTTCTCCTTGAATATAAATTAAAATGAAATCTAGGAGTGATTTATTGTTTTAAATCCATGTTTCAGATGATTTAATGATTATATAATGTATTTCTATTGATTTATTTTCAATTTAATGTAGTTTATCACTTCATCTTCATTAGTAAAGATGGTAATTTATATGGGTTTTATACATAAAACATTTTTTCATGAAAATAATATATTCTATGTGTTTTATATAATTTCATCATATATTTCCTATGATTAAATAAATGATAATTTTATTAAATGATTTATTATGTTTTATACCGATTTGAAATATTACTTTATTAAGGGGTTTTAAAAGATAGTTTAATATTTGGATACTATTTAACATAGATTAAATTAGTTTTTATACTTAATTTGTGTAGTTTTCCAATGGATAAATGGGATTAGTATTGGTTTTAATATGTGTTTTTTGATTAATTTAATTTTATTTCTAAATTATTTTGTATCCTTGATCTTATTTTAACCTAATTGTTTTAATATATTCCCTTGATGTGATCCCCATAGTGTTTCTTATATGAAATATGAAAAATTTTATTTATATTATGTGATATTGATGGATGTATCATCGTTAATTGTTTTGGTTATAATATAGACACTATTGATAAAATAGGTTACTTCAGTAATGGACGATCATTGGTGATGGTGTGATATTATTGATGATATATATTGGTATATGTTATACATTTGATTCCCCAAATTTTTTTGTTATCATGGGAATCCATGAGAATCTTGGTGGAAAATATAGGTATGTCTATTGTATTAGTTTAGGATTATTATCTTACCAGTGAAACCTATTTTAGACTATGTTTTGATTATGGTATTTTCCAATAATTTTGGATAGTTATGGTCAGAAAAGGGTTTTTCTCATTAGATCACATTATGCATACAATTTATATGGATTTAATTTTTTTTAGGTTGTTAGAGACTGTATTTATGTCCCCAAGGTGTTCCCATGATGGTTGTGAATTGATTAATTACATGATAATTTGTTTATGTTTATATGAAGATGATTGATTATTATTATTTTGTGGTTTTTATTTGATTATTTATTTTCATTGATGATTACTCTTATTGTTATGGTTTTTTGTTCGTATAAGTTTCATGAGAAACTAAAAGAATTAGTTATCTCCTTTACATTAAACAAAACACTTTTATAATGGGAATTACAGTTTTAGTAATACACATCTTATTTTTTCATAAATTATAAACATAATGTGTGTTTTCTTGTAATATTTATAAATACATACCATTACTGTTTTTTATATTTATTTAAAATAATTATTAGATAATTTAATTATTTCTTTATTTCATTAAACACATATACTTATAAAATAATTATTAAACAGCGATTTGGATATTACATACAATAAATGAAACTTTTTTGTCGAATGATTAAATGTTTTGTTTATTTTAAATGATAAACCTAAATGTATAGTAGTCTTAACCCCACCACCCTCCCTACTTCGTCTTTCCATTTTGTTTTCTTTTGGCTCAACGCAATAAAGAGGGAGTTTGGATGTGTTTTAAAGGATATGTGAGTGGACTTATCCATTTTATGGGGTTATCACACACTAGTGGTTGGTGTGGTGAGTGTAGTGTTGAATATGAGGTCCTTGAAAATATTTTCTACGATTTCCATGGTTAACCCACAACTATTTTGAGTTAGTCATGTGGTTCTTAGTGTCTTATGACAAGGAACATGGTGTTTCAAGCTATTTTAGATGACACTCTAGCCAAGGTGTACTCTTATGAAAAACGAACACCATGTAATGGTCTTGAAATAGAATGGATACAAGTGTAGTTCCTTGAGGGAAATCCAATCTTAAATAAGTAAAAACACATCAACATGCTCACGGTGGAAGTTGTGGGGAGGGAAAGCATCATGGATGTGGGTAACATAGCCTATAAAAATATCTATTTTTATAACATGTTCAAGAGAACCATGGCCATATTGGAGGCCATGGTAAAGGATATATGGGTGTTTGGGTGACTATATAAATGGTTGAAATTATCATATTTCATTTCGTATCTCCTCTTTTTTGATGGGAAACACATTTATCATAAATAAGTTGTCTTGAATTTGGTTTTAATTCGATCCCCCTATATTAATTGATCTACACTCTGTTTTAAAAAGTTAGATTAATTTTAAATCACATTATATGAATCTATGGTGTGGTTGGGTCATTTAATTTCATTGTGATTCCATTGAAAAATGGATTCATGAGGTATGTCTTAGTTATACCCACATGGTCTCCCTATGACCGTCTCCTTGAAGATTCCAACACCATGGATTTTTGGGATTGATCACCCTTTGTTCAAGGTACCATTTCCGATTTTGTAACTCTCAATTCATTAATCATTTATTTTTGTGATTTTTGGTGAAATACCCTCAATTTTTGGGATGTTTTCTAAGAATAGTTTGATAGAGAATTTCTTTTGTAACGTTCTGGAAAATATTCATTAGATTTTTATGGGGTCGGATCATCAATCATCAATTGTTTCTTAGAGAATGTTAAAATTATAAATTTTGTTAGGGTATTTATTATTTATCCTTATTTTATTTGAAATTGTAATGTTAATAATTTTTATCTCTCATTTTAAGGGTGCAGTTATTATTAATGAAAATTAAACTTGAAATAATTAAAGAATTGTTTTTTCTTGTAGTGATCATATGTGTTTATACCATGTTAGTGGATTTCATCTTATATATCTAGATAATGTGTTATTTATGATTATGGTTTATTTTAGCATGTTTTTTATTCTTGTAAAATTGATAAATAACATAAATAATGTAATGTTGGTTTGATAAATAACAATGTTTCATTAATAATTGTTTTACTCCTGTTTGTAGTTTTATGAATCTATAAGTTATACATGATGCATGATTAAATTATTCCTAGTTTTTGATAGATAATTCATAAATCTAGAAAAGGTTGTATCTTGTGATGATTTATTTGGTTAATTCAATATGTCATTTAATTATTTGGAGTTGAGTTATTATGTTTTATTATGAATGGAATATTCCTTGTTTTTTGGTCCTAGAAGTCCTATTAACTATTTGTTGTTTTTTTGATTGCTTAAGTGTTTCCTCTGAACGTTGAGCCTTACTATGAAACATTAAGTGAGAATGAGATAGATTATGGTTTGATGAGAAATGGTAATATATTCATAGGTTAGTGTTAGAAGTTTTATCATGTAATGGTGAGATGGATAGTGATGTTCATAATGGTGTTAGGGATTGAACATCGATTGATGGAATGGTTTGAAGTTAGGCTTTAATATTGTTTTTTATGCCAGAAGGTGGAATTTTGTCTTGGAAATGAATCTTAATTAAGGATATGTGTCTAGGTTCCTTGTTTCTATATTCTTTTCCCCACTACATGATGTAGTTGGTTGGTCTTGGTTTATGTGTCTCTCTTGGTGGAACGAGATGATTCGTAGAGTACATGGAAGCATATAATGGGCATGAAAAACAATTTAACCTAGGTGGTTAGTGGATTAATGGAATTTTTGATGAGGATAAATCATGTGGAACCCTGGAAGAGGTTGGATTATGATCGGATGGAACGAGATCAGATTCATAATAAATGAAAATGTGAAAATATTAAATGAAATGATTATGTTAATGTCTTATTGAAATTCATATCTTCTTATAAGATATCTATTCATAGTATTGGTAGTTGGGTGACCAAGATATGATAGTTATAGTTGAGTGTATGTGTTGGTTATTTGCTAAAGTTTTTTGTGAGGAATATTTATATTCTTCTGTTATGTGATTTTATACACCACCCCACCTATATCGGTACATCGTCTGAGACGATTGAACTATAGAGGTTGTTTTCCCCAACATCCTGGTCGATGAGGAATAGATGTTTAACTATCACATCATTCCCTTCACTATTAATCTTGTATTACTATTCACTAGTATGCATGGTGGTTACCTTGACCATATATGTGTATAAAGTGATGCAACTTTTAGGGATTTAAAACACATCAATATCTATATATAGAATCCTATGTATTATTATTGGTATATTTTTATGGGTTGTGATGGATTGTTGTATAATACATGATGTACAGGTTGTGGTGGCTCCAAAAAAACTGCATTGTTACTATATATTGAGTTTGATATTGATGACGTGATGATATGATATATGGGGTTCATGATATGGTATATTTTCATATGCATTTTCATCCATTATTGTTTATTTAAAGAGATAAGGATTAGGATGTGCGATATTGGGGAAGAGTGGAAAACCAATGAAGAAGTGGTAGAGGGGTACCATCATTCGAAAAGATATTGTATATTATATTATAAAATGTAACACATTGTAAGAGAGTCAAAGTCATGCTAGGAACATAGAATACCTGATTAGGTGATGGGTTAACATTAATTCTTTTCTCAAAAGGGATCTTGTATTATTTCATTATCTTTTGAATGATAGTATCCAAGGAGTATCTTAAAATTTATACTTTTTTATTCTCACACAATGCATATGTAAGCTATTTTTCCAGACCACAAGAGCTGGTTGGTGATCTAGTTGGACATTACTAGCCTGTAGAGTTGTTTTGGATTTTTTCGGGCTTCATGGAGATACATGTGATTTAATTTTTTTTGTTTCTCTAGTTGTACAACACTACATGTATGTTTGTGGATACCTATAATTTTTTCATTGTAATGATTTGTTTTTTTGGTTTTATCTTATCTCTCATTCCTCGCGTTCTTAATAGTGGGTAATTCCTCCCATTTGTGAGTATGATATACCCTTAGTTTTTTTTCACCAACCTATGGCCTATTATAGGAAAGTATTAGGTTTCATAAAATCCCTAAAAACATTTTCATCTTATTAGGGGTTCCATTGAGGGGTTCATGAAACATTGGTATGAATGGTAAGGTTGAAGGATATGATAGATTTTTGGATGTAAGTACTGGTGAGGATTTCATTGGATGGTATAAAAACGTGTCTGGTGAGATTTGTATGTGATGATAAAAGAGATACTAGTTATGAAATGTGTATTTGAGCCACCCTATGATAATATGAAAGGACCATAAATTTTAGCAATCCTATAAAGATAGGTGATCATGATTTGTAGGGTAGATTCCATAGAATGTATCATACATCATTCTTACTTATAACTATTTTTGAAATGGGTTGACCATGGAGTATTATTAAACCTACGTTATTAATATTAAATATTCAATATTACACATTTAAGAGTCCCAAAACAGTTTTTCTTTTTTAATTATGGATCCCAATGGACATTCGTGCAAGCTTCATTTTAAATTATTTCGGTTGGATGTGCCAATAGATCACTACAGAGGTGAGGTTGATGATGATGACACATTGAGGAGGATAGTCTTGGAGTTTTAGCACTAGAGACCACATATGTCTGGGGAATGTTTTTAGACATATTGAAATATGACTAGTTGGAGTAGGTGGAGATTGCCATCAGTTTGGTCTATATATATAATGATCACTATGTTTTGTTAGGGGTTATGATACTATGTGCGATAATCAAGTAGTGATTGTTCTTTTTCTATGTGGATCACGAGGAATAATTTTTTTTGAGTTATATGTTTTATGATCTATTTTTAGATAATTTTCATTGACTGAAAGGGATGTTAGATGTCATAAGCTATATACCCTTCAACATGGGAGTTTCTAAATGTGGTATTTTGGGAATTTTTCATTTGTTTCTATTGTATTATTTTATCCTACATCTAGATGATGAGGCCATGGTATGTAATCTCAAGAAGAACATGCATCCAAATATATAGTTATTGGTCACCCCATATATGTTATGATTTATCTCAAGGTATAAGAGAGAGATGATATCATTGATAGGATAATGGTAATGATTGGATCATTTAGGTGGGGAGTCATTAGGGTTCACCAAATAAAAGAACATTGGTTCAGGGTTCCTAATTTTCAATTTAGAAGGGTTTTTAGATATCCTAGGGTATGTCTGGGAACTCTTTATCTTATTTATCTGAAGGAAATATCTCTCATGCCCCTGATAATGGATTATATTGGTTTTTTGAGTCCATGTTCATCAATAAAGTTAGTACTCAATCTTTCTAGGAAAGTAGCATGTTGTTAGTGTCCTGTATCTTGTTCTGTTATTGTGGTATTTTCATTAAAGGACATAGTAGAATTGTGATCTTTTATTAATCAATATAGTGTATATGGGGTATGAAAAAGAAAAACCCTATGATACTTTTTATCTTTAGAGAGTACAATACAACCATAGAGGTGGTCATCATCAGGGCCAAAGAGGATATAGAGAAGGCTGTGATCAGTTACATTCTCTCGAGTGTATATTTCTAGGTGAACCAAATATCATTTGAGGTACCATTTACATGTTTTATATTTGGGTAAAAAATATATATTATTCATGGTATACACACTCCATCAAATCACTTTCCCTGGTCATTCATTTGGAAAATGTGGTAGAGATATTTCTAGTTCCCTTTGAATTAAATATTCTAGTTGGAGTTAGATCTTATCTATTTGAATTATATATAAACATTGAACTAGTTATATAGAAGAACCAATATGTTCTACAAATTACGTGTCTGTGAATATGGACATATGATACCAGCCTTGGCATTGAATGGTTATATTTGGTGAAATCTATCGTGGATTTATTTGAAAAAAAAATTGTTTCATATGATGATAATGGAGAGTATCCCATGATATTTGGTGAAGAAGAACCTCTGATAGATAAAATTATGGTTATTTACTTGTATTCATTGATTTTTTAGTGGTAGTTGAGTTTTTCAATGATATGACTTGTGGTGTTTCCCATTGTCGTGGAATAGTAACCTGATGTCTTTGATGAAGACGTTGTGTCCTCATCTCTTAAATGTGAGATCGAGTTCGAGATAGAGATACAGCTGGTAAAGTCTGTTATCACAATTTATCTATATGGGATGACACATTTCTCTTTTAGGAGCTATAGATATAGATATTTAATCTCTTATAATGAGGGTTTTTTCAGTCGAGCATGTCACCTTGGGGTGCTCCATTTTTTCTAGTAAAATTGGAAAATGGAAATATTAGTTTTTATATCAATTATCATCACTTGAATTAGTTGAATGTGAAGAATATATATGATATTCCATCAATTTATTATTTATTAGATTATTTTAAGGGATCTAGTTGGTTCTCAGATAACATTCTATGATTATGATATCCTTATATATGGGTAAAAGATGAAGATAATCCAAATACTACTTTCTTATATCATCATGAGAATTTTGAGTTCATTGTGATGAACTATTATGTAAAAAACACAATAGATTTATTTATGGTGTTGATAAATTTACTGTACCATGAGTTTTTCATATAATGATTTTATTTTTCATCGATTAAATCCTTATATAGTGCAATTATGAGTCCATATATTCAGAGTATCTGCATGAATTGTTTAGAGTTATTCATCATCAGTAGCTATTTCGGATTCTAAAAAAATGTTCGTTTTGGTTTCATGAATTTCATTTCTTGGGGAATTTCATTTCCTAGTGTGGAATATTCCTAGATCATTCAAATATCAAAGTAGTTATCTCTTAGACAACCCACACCCCCAAATAGTTTTATATTGTTTCGGAGTTGCCTCAGTCTTGCAGGCTACTATATGATGTTCAATCCAGAAATCTATTAGATTTTAACTCATCTAATAATTTTGAATGAAATGAATCTGGTATTTTGGTGGATTTATTAGTTTGTGTTTGATTTCTACTGTCAGAAGAAGAATTTTTAGAATGCTCTATTTTTACATTTTCTAGATGAGGGAGTCTAGCTTGAGGACTTCTGTGATGCATCATATCTTGTCGTGGGGAGTTTAACGATGTACTAGAGAGTGGTTGTTTCTTATAGTTATCAATTGTTATGAACCAATGAAGGTATCTATTCTACCCATTATCTTTATTTGGAAGTGGATGTGTTTTCCTTGAACTTGTGGTGACACTACCACATCAGTGAATGTTTGTGGTTTTTACCAATTATAATTGCCTGAGGTATGTTTTCCCCCCATCACGACATAAAATTTTGACAATAACAGTGGATTTAATTATTTTATGTCTATGAATTATTTTATTTATTATACCATATAAATGGGTAATTTTGTAGATGACATGCAGAGTAAGAAGTTACATGGGGATGTTGTGTGTGATTCTATTTATTACTGGAGAGTAAGGAAATAACTCTCTACATTTCATCAAGATATGATAGTGATTGGTGGAAGAGTATTGCCTTTTTAAATGACACTAAAGTATTATTTACTTCAAAATCTATTTGATTCCTCAATGTGTGATTCAGAGATGGATTTTTTCTAGTATCGAGTTATCTATAGTGATTCCCATTATGGTTGGTCTAAGGATGATCCTTATTGGGTTTTGTTCTAGGGGATAATTGTTTCTCCATCATCTATTTTTGAGGTGGTTCTAAATGAGTTCAATAGATCACCCATAGAATTAAATACTGATATAAAAATGATGTAACATGAACTGAGGGGTTAGTTTTGGTGGCCACAGTTAAATTATTCAGTTGTAGACTTCTTGTAATGATATTTAATTTTTTAAAAGGTAAAGGCTGAACGCTGTATTTCCGATGGGTTTCTTAATCTGTTAAATAGACCTACATGGAAGTATGAGGAATTTTCAAGGGAATTTATTAATATTTTACCTCATGCATTGTGAGGAATTTATGATAAACGGGTGATAATGGACCATCAAAAAAATTGGACTCACTCTTTATCAATCAGAGAGTTGATATTATTAGAGGTTTTATCGATTTAGTATCAAGAGGAGGTTAGTGGATTCAATGAGTCCCAAGGATAATTATCTTTGACCATGATCCTCATTTTACTTTCAGAGTGTAGCGATATCTATATCATTATTCTTTCTTGTAGTTGTGCCTTAGCACTACTTTTCAACCATAGATGGGAGGTCATATTGTGTGAACCATCCATACTCTTAAATACATGTAGTATAATTATGTCCTTGATTATTGAGATTTTTTAGTGATACACCAACATTTATTAAACTTTTATTACAATAATAGTTTCCATTCCATAATTGGTGTGATGTTGTTTGAATCTATGTATGGATTACCTTTTCATTATCCATTATTTTGGATAGGGGTTGAAGAGTTAGAAATTGTCAGGAAAAACATTGTAAAAATCACACTAGAGAAGGTTTAGTAGATTTTATAGGGGATGAATGAAGAATAGGATTTTCAGAAGTCACATGATGACCATAGGAGAAAACCTATAGAGTTCAATGTTTTAGATTACATGTTATTTAAGGAAACTTCTCATCATGTGCAGTGAATTTTTCTGGAGAGAGTGAACTTCCTCTATAATGTGTTGGGACGTTCAAGGTATTGGCACATGTTGGGATATGGCATACAAGATACTACATCCCTCACAAATGACCCAGATATATTATTTCTTTCATGTGTCACATCCTTTATTCTATCTTCATGAAAAATATCATGTCATCAAATGGGATGAGATAGATGCTGAATATAATGATAAAACCTTCAAGTACTGGCCTATGGAGATCCATTATCTCTATGAGAAGTTGTTGTGTGGGAATGATATTAATTTTGTTCATGTCATATGGAAACATGTTTTAATATAGGTGAGAACCTAATAATTTTATTCAATGATACACTCTCTTTATATTGAGTTGTTTGATTCTTCGATATTATTTTGTATCATTTTATTAATGATATATTTAAAATTTATCTATATAATGTGATGATATTCTATTTTATGCTGCCTGGTTTAGAAAGTTTGTCTAGTTTGAGATATATCTCCCTTGAGCTGGTGTTTTGGATATGGTTTTCAGAATTGTACGGTTTTCCCCATTTCCCTCTTAAGTGACGTGTTTTTTCTCCTGTGATTGTGACATTCATATGTGGTATCTCAAGTGGTAGTTATTTGGAAAATCAATTTTCTATCCCTTCTTGGTTTAAATTATCAAGGATGATAATTGTTTCATAGGTATATAATATAATGGTCTAAACCTCCCCGTCATTTCAATTATGTTTTCATGAGGATCAGTGGTTCCAATATAGAGTTTAGAGGTGTTCTTGAAGCTCGGGGAGTGTTTTAGGATATTATGGGGTCAATATGCCCTAGTTGTGGGTGTGGTGATGGTCATGTTTACTTTGGTTAATAGATAATAATTTTTGGTCTAGTAGTTGTCAATCCTAGGAATTTATGTGATGGTCGTGTGGTGCTTGGTGCACCATGGATAGAAAAATGGATTATCACGCTATTTTTTAGGATGTGTTGGACAGTATATCCTCCTATATAAAAATAAACACCCTGTAAATTCAAAATAAGGCTGTAGAATTGGGCATGAAACCCTGGGGGATCTCTTATTCAAAATAGGGAACATGGCCTCACCATTCTTGTGGTGGAGGGTATAGGGATAGAAAATAGACATGGTTTGGGAAACACAGACTACCAAAATATATGTCGATCCAGTGAACTCAAGAAGACCATGGTAATAATGGAAGCCATGCTAGAGGTCATGGTGGTGGTTTGGATAGTTTTTAAATAACTGAAAAAATCATGATACTTTTTGGATATTTTCTTTTTAGAAGGGAAACACAAGGATCTTAAATGGAGGGTTTTGAATGTGGTTCTAATTTGATTGTCCCTTATATTAATATTTTCATTCCCATCTTCTCAAATTTCCATTGATTTAAAAACACTACAGACAATATTGGGGTGTTTTTTTATATTTTCCCATGTTAGGGCTCTATTTATATATTTTTTTGTTAGGTAAGTGTTAGTTCCACCCCAACAAGGCTCTATGAGATCATATCCTTTAGGATTTTATCCCCTTTTATTTTGGAGGATCAAGAACCCTTTGTTCAAGGTACCCCCACCCATTTTCTACACCTCTACATTCGTCCATTAAACAATTAATCTACGTTTCACTCCGTTTTTGGGTTGAGTTTTTGGCATAGTTTTATGGTGTCTTTTTTCCATTATAATCCAACAAATCCTCCTTTGGGTTTCATATAAATCGATCCTTGATAATACATTCATTCTCAATGATTATTTGTATTCTAAATTGAGGTAAGGGATTCGTTGATTCTGCATATTTTATGTTTGGACATTAATTTATCATTCTTTGTCTCCTTGGAAAATGATTGAATTAATATTAGTGAATATTAAACTAGAAATTATGTTTGGTTGTAGAGATCACATGTGTTCATACCATTTTAATGGTTTTCCTCTTGATTTTTTAGATAGTGTAATATCTATTTTTATGATATGTTTTAGCATGATTTATTACTTTTTAATTGTATAAATAAAATAAATATGGAAATTCTTGTTAGAAAAATAAAAAATAAGCATTTTTAATATAATCTTTATTTTATATTTATGATTAAATTGGATTTTGTGCTTGAAGAATGTTTAAATATTTCATAGATTATGATATTTTTATGCCATATGATTCATTTAATTTTAACCTTCACTAAAGTATTTGGTTAATTCAAGATAGAAATGAATTGATTGTTTGATAAAGAAAATTCATTGGGATCGAGTGTGCTAATTTTATTATTAATTCTAGATGCCTTGGTTTTAGGGACTTAACACCGTGTTAACTATTTATTGTTTCCATGTGCTCATGTTTTTTAAATATATAAGGATCATTACTATGCAACATGTTTTGATCCTTAGATTTATTATGGTTTAATGAAAAAATGTGGGGGGATGCTCAGGTCTATCGCAGTGATTGACACCCATGATGGTGGGATGCATGATTATATGCATAGTGGATTCGGGGATGGAACCAAGATTGATGGAATGGGTTGAATATGGAATTTCTTATTCCTTTATGTGTCTAATTTTAGGATTATTTCTTAATAATGAATATACTTTAAGTCCTGATGGTCATGTTTCTTGTTTCAACATTCCTTTCCCCACCAGTTGACACAGTTGGTTATTCTTGTTTTATGCATCTATTATGGTATCATAGGATAATTCCTTTAGTAACTAATATTATTTAATAGTAATGGTAAATAATTTTACAGAAGATGATAGAGTCTTAATGGAATATTGAATGATACTAAATCCTATGTAACCTTAGAATTGATTGGATTATGCATGGAGGACAAGGGTTTTGGTTGGTAATTAATACAAATATGAAAATATTAATGGCAAGAATTGACTTAAAGACACATTGAAATTATTGTGTGAATATAGGACATATTGTTATTTATAGTGTTATTCGGGTGTCCAAGAGATGAAAAATATAGCTGAGTTTATGTCGTGGATGATTCTTATAGTGTGTGTGTGAGATACATATATAGATTCTTAAATTATGTGATTACATACACTACCCCACCCATGTCGGCAGGGAAACTGATATTAGTGTAATCCAGAGGGTTTTTCTCTAATATCTAGGTTGATAAGAAAAATATGGATGACTAACCCCTCTTTCCCCACTATCTTCTCCTTTTAAAATTATGTTTCAGTATGCCTAGTGGTTATGTTCCCCCTATTTATTTTTAGAGGTATGTAATGAATTGTGGTTATTTCACACACAAGTATCTCCATATATAGCATCATATGGATTAGTATTAGAATGTTTTTTATGGGACGTGATGTATTGAGATATAATACAGAACATATAGGTTTTGGTGTATCCAAGAAACTAATAGGTTACTAACTGGAGACTCAAATGTTTATTTTGTAATGATGTGATGCATGAGGTTTATTGTGTGTTATAGATTTTGAGGTGTTTTTAGGAAGGATTATTTATTTGGAGATAGATGGATTAGGATGTGAAATTATGGGGAAGAGTGGAAAACCAATGGGGAATGGGAAGAATGGTACATTAATTTTATATTGTGTTTGATATTATATTATTACATGAATGTGAAACTTCTATGGAGCTCTCACTAAAAACTATCCTTCACAACTTGAGATCCATCCTCTTATTGCACCTCCTGATGATGAACTAAATGAAGTCTCTAACCTGATGGTGATGAGTACGGATCAAGATGCTATGGAGGTAATTGAAAATTTGGACTCTCGACAGAAACAACGAGACAAATTTTCTTATCAGAGGACCAGAGATGGTGAAATTTTTGTGGAAACATATCTGGATATCAAACATCTACTGTTTAATAAGAGTATGGTGTAGGAATATAGAAAAACTACCTGATTTTCATTGTCCAGTGATGCTCTGCTCACATGGCATGACTCTCTGCTCTTATGTCATCGACATTCCTGCATGTCCCCTACCTTGGAGGTCACTTGGAGTAGCCACACTTGTTTCATGATCTGTTTGAGCTTCTATGTTTTATCTACTTGTTCTGCTCTCTCTTTTGGGTTGGTGTAAACACATTACACCTTGAGTTTGTATTGCAATACTTTTATTTTAATAAATTTTTGGGGCATGAGTTGGGATTCCAATTCATGTCTCCATTTGTGTTAAAAAAACATGAATGTGAAGCTCTGTGAGAAAAACATGGTCAGGTTGGGCAATTATTCTAATTTGTTTCCATGATAAAACTACGGTTATTTTTTCCAGCCTATGGCTTGTTGAAGGTGTAGAGACCCAAATCATGATGTACATTGATGTTAAATTACTTTTGCAGTATACTTAATACATATAAAAAAATTCCCAAAGACCGTATTAGTGTAGTTGTTTTGGAAACTCGGAACAAAATTTTCTAATCATTATGAAAGATCTTCAACATCTCTCATAAAGTTCTTCCCCCTTTTTTTACATAAAAAGTTTTTTTATATCCTAGGGAAAATAAAACATAAAAAGGGTGAGCTCAAATTCTCAGTAAGGGTAAACATGAAGAAAATAAAAAAGTCTATAAACATTTGAACGTAAAAACATGAGCATAAAATCTAAACCTCAAAATCTTAAGCAATGACATAAACCATGGTAGTACATTTGGAATAGATCATAAAGGAACATTAATCATGATAAATTACCATGGGAATAAAACATGTAATTGTGGAAACCATTAAGCACATGTTATGATTTCACTACTGGAATGGAGAGCTATACCAACAGTTGGGTGCCAACGGTTTTAGAAAACCGTTGGCATATGTGGATTATAGACCTCTTTCCCAACAGTTTCATTAAACCATTGGGATATCTCACTATGGGACAACTTTTACCAACGGTTTATGTAAACCGTTGGGAAAGCTTGATTTCAACTAACTTTTACCAACGGTTTACATTAAACCGTTGGCATATGTCATTAAAACTAAGACTTTTCCCAACAGTTCAACAAAACCATTGGGTAATCTTGACATTCAACCACATTTTCCCAACGGTTTAGTAAAACCGTTGGGAAATCTTCATATTCAATCATAGTTTTCCCAACGGTTTTTAAAAACCATTGAGAAAAATTCTCTCCAAATATAGTGAGCCCCCAATTCTCTCTTCGTGCGACTACAGCCCTAAAATTGATTCTCTCCCGACGCTCTCTCCTCCTTACGGGTATTGGAAACTCCATCCATCCTCTTCAATCAAACAACTTTTCTGTTCAAGATATCTGTTCAAGACATCAAATCTTTAAGTCTAATTTTCTTCATCTATCTTTTCTATTTTCTATTTTTATTTGACCTAAATGTGAGCGATCTCTCTATACCCAGATTGAGAAACTCGTTCCCCTTGATAGATCCATCTTAAATCAAATAATTTTGTAGTTCTACACTCTAAATCTGTATGTACTACCTTTGTTTAAATGTTTTGCATCTATAATTTTCGTTTTCTTTTTTAATTTGGTATAAACCTTTTTGTGATGTTTATGGCATGGAATACCCAACAAGTGCACTTTGATTTGTTTTTTGTCTTTATTCAATACTTATGTTTCATGATTGTATGGATCAACATTATTTGAAGTCTACATAGCTAATCCTTTCCAGTATTTAGTGAACCATATGAACCAATGGAGGTACTGGTGAGATGTATTCCCACTCAAAGATGATAAAGAGTTTGTTTAGTCATATTGTCTTGGGGTATGTAATGGATATAAGTATGTTTCATGTGAAGTGATTGTGGACGGTTGGGGTAGTGGCGTAGGTGGTTTTCCATTTTTTTAGTGGGGTGATATGGTAGTATCTATGGAATTTAGTTTAGTTCAAAAAATGGATATGTGTTTTGTATTTATAGTTTTTGTTTAAGGAATAATGGGAAGGTTACTGATATGAGGATGAATTGGATGTTGGTTGGGTGATGGATTGGAATTGTGATGTTGTTTGGATTGGGTTTTCAAAGAATTATATGGGGATTTCCTCTCTTTAACAAATCCCCCTCCTCCTGGACCATGGACACCCCCCTCATTGGACCCTAGACACCCCCTCCTGGAACATGGACAACCCACCCCCTCTTTCTTGAAACCTGGATAGCCACCCCCCTCTGGACCCTGGACAACCCCCTCCACCCTCCACCCATGACCTTGTATAGTCCCTCCTCCACCCTCCACCCAGGACATTGTATAACCCCTCCACCCTCCTCCATGGTCCCCGGACAGCCCCCTGGACACCCCCTAGATAGCCCCCACCCTCTTCCTTGGACCCCAGACAGCCCCCCCCCCCCCCTCGGACATCCCCCCACGCTCCTCCTTGGTCCCCGAAAAGTCCCCCGGACAGCCCCCTATACATCCACCCCACCCTCCTCCCTGGACCTCGGACAGCCCGCCCGGAACCCCCCAAATAACCCCTGGATTTCCCCTAGATAGCCCCCCGAAACAGCCCCAGGTTAACCCCCCACCCTCCTCCTTGGTCCCCGAACAGCCCCCCCCCCCCTCCTTGGTCCCCAGATGACCCCCCGGCGACAACCCCCTCCTCCTTGCCCCCGGACAGCCCCCCCCCCCAATCCTCCTTGGTCCCCAGACACCCCCCAGACAGCCCACCACCCTCCTCCCTGGACCCCAGATAGCCCCCCACCCTCCTCCTGGACCCCGAATAACCCCCCGGACAGCCCCCACCCTCCTCCTTGGACCCTGGACAGCCCCTTGGACATCCCCCCACCCTCCCTGGACCCCCGGATAGCTCCCCGGATAGCCCCCCACCCTCCTCCTTGGACCCCGGACAGCCCCCCGGACTTGAATAACATTTTCCTTTTGTACCACTATGTATGCAAGTTAATGAGACTCATATACCTTATGTATAATTCTATTACAAGTTGATTAAATGTTATACACTCATGGATGACATGTAATTGTAGGCATGTTGATTTCACATGCCTTTTTTATTTCTATGATCATGCAATGTTATTTAGGAATATTCTATTTTTTTATGTCTTGAAATATATGAATTTCTTGGTAAGCTTATCGATTCATGCTCATCAAATGCATGTGATTATATTCTTTAATTTGAATACAAAAATACTTGTTGTACATTCTCCATGTTATGTGAATTATGCCTTGTTTCATTTGGTTTGCTTGTTAATTGTTAGGATAAGACATGGGTTACAAGTTATGGACTCGTCATGCTTAGGGAGAACGATCCATGAGTCATATGTGACGTATATGAGTCAACCCCACCAAAAACTGAGCCACGGTGTGGCCTGGGACTACTCGAACTGTATCTCTTTTGTTAAAAATGTACTAAATTGTTAGTAAAATCAACAACTGACATACGGTAAACGGAACAAACACCTTAGGATTCTTTTGAAACGTTAGTACAATGATCCATGGGTCATATGTGATGTGTATGAATCAACTCCGCCTTAATTCGAGCACCGTGTGGCCGGGGACCACCCAAACTGCCTCTCTTTTGTTCAAAATGGACAATATTTTACGTACATACGCCAAACCGATCAAACGGATTCTGATTGTGTTTAAACTTTATGAAAATTATACCTGGATCATATGTGACGTGTACGAGTCAACCCCGCCTCAATCCGAGGCCTGGTGTGGCCGACACCACTCAAAGTTCCTCTCTTTTTTTAAAATGTATTTAATTTTAAGTGAAAACAACAACTAACATACGAGAAACTGACCAAAATGCCTACAAATTATGTTGAAACTTTAGGAAAACAATCCATGAGTCATATGTGACATCTACGAGTCAACCTCGCCTCAATCTGAGTCCTGTTGTGGCCGACACCACTCAAAGTGCCTCTCTTTTGTTTAAAATGAACTTAATTTTAAGTGAAAAACAACAACTGACATACACCAAACTGACCAAACACCTATGGATTCTATTGAAACATTAGGAAAACGATCCATGGGTCATATGTGACGTGTACGGGTCAACCCCGCCACAAACCGAGCCACGATGTGGCCGAGACCACTCAAACTCTCTCTATTTTGTTCAAAATGGACTAAATTGTAAGTGAAATCAACCACTGACATACGGAAAACGGACCAAAAGCATTCAGATTCTATTGAAACGTTAGTAAAATGATCCATGGGTCATATTTCAGGTGTATAAATCAACTATTCCTTAATCTGAGGCGACGCGTGGTCGGGACCACCCAAACTGCCTCTCTTTTGTTCAAAATGGACAATATTTTACGTACATACGCCAAACCGAGCAAACGGATTCTGATTGTGATTAATCTTTATGAAAATCATACCTGGATCATATGTGACGTGTATGAGTCAACCCTGCCTCAATCCGAGGCCCGGTGTGGCCGACACCACTCAAAGTGCCTCTCTTTTTTTTTTAAAATGTATTTAATTTTAAGTGAAAACAACAAATGACATACGAGAAACCTACCAAAAGCCTACAAATTATGTCGAAACATTAGGACAACAATCCATGCGTCATATATGACCTGTAATAGTCAAACCCGCCAAAAAATGAGCCACGGTGTGGCCAGGACTTCTCAAAATGTATCTCTTTTGTTAAAAATGGACTAAATTGTAAGTGAAATCAACAACTAACATACCGGAAACGGACCAAACGCCTTAGGATTCTATTGAAACTTTAGTAAAAGGATCCATGGGTCATATGTGATGTTTTCGAGTCAATATCGCCTCAATATGAGCTGCGGTATGGCCGGAACCACTCAAACTATCTCTCTTTTGTTTAAAATAGACATAATTTTAAGTGAAAACAACAACTAACATACGCAAAACCAACCAAACGACTTCTTATTCTGTTGAAACATTACGAAAATGATCCATGGATGAAATGTGATGTGTACGAGTAAACTCTGCCTCAATCCGAGCTACGGTGTGACCGGGACCACTCAAACTGTCTCTCTTTTGTTCAAAATGGACTAAATTGTAAGTGAAATCAACAACTGACATATGGGAAACTGATCAAACACCTTCGGATTCTATTTCAATTTTAGGAAAATTATCCATGGGTCATATGTGATGTGTACGAGTCAACCCCACCTCAATCCGAGGCACCGTGGGGCCGGGACCACCCAAACTGCCTCTCTTTTGTTCCAAATGGACAATATTTTATGTACATATGCCAAACTGATCAAACGGATTCTGATTGTGTTGAAACTTTATGACAATGATTCATGCCTCATATGTGACGAGTATGATTCAACCCCACCTCAATCCGAGGCCCGGTGTGGCCGAAACCACTGAAAGTGCCTCTCTTTTTTTTAAAATGTACTTAATTTTAAGTGAAAACAAAAACTGACATATGGAAAACCGACCAAACACCTATAGATTCTGTTTAAAATTTAGGAAAACAATCCATGGGTCATATGTGATGTGTACGAGTCAACCCCGCCTCAATCTGAGCCACGGTGTGGCTAGGACCACTAAAACTTTCTCTCTTTTGTTGAAAATGGACTAAATTGTAAGTGAAATCAACAACTGTCATACGGGAAACTGACCAAACGCCTTCTGATTCTGTTTATACTTTAGGAAAAAAAATCCACGGGTCATATGTGATGTGTAAGAGTTATTACCACATCAATCCGAGGCACGGTGAGGCCGACAACACCCAAACAGTCTCTCTTATGTTAAGAATGGGCAATATTTTACATACATAGTCCAAAATGATCAAACAGATTTTGATTGTGTTGAAAAATTAGGATAATGATTCATGGCTCATATGTGACATGTACGAGTCAACCCCGCCTCAATATGAGGCCCGGTGTGGCCGACACCACTCAAAGTGTCTCTCTTTTGTTTAAAATGGACATAATTTTAAGTGAAAACAAGATTTGACATACGCCAAACCAACCAAACAAATTAGGATTCTATTGAAACTTTAGGAAAACGATCCATGGGTCATATTTGATGTGTACGAGTCAACCCTACATCAATACAAGCCACGGTGTGGCCAGGACCACTCAAACTGTCTCTCTTTTCTTCAAAATGGACTAAATTGTAAGTGATATCAACAATTGACATACGGGAAACAGACCAAATACAATCTAATTCTTTTGACACTTTAGGAAAATGATCCATGGGTCATATGTGACGTGTACGAGTCAACCCCGCCTCAATAAGAGTCACCGTGGGGCATGGACCACCCAAACTACCTCTCATTTGTTCAAAATGGATTAATATTTTACGTACATATTCCAAACCGATCAAACGGATTTTGATTGTGTTGAATCTTTAGGAAAATGATCCATGGATCATATGTGATGTGTACCAGTCAACCCAGCCTCAATTCAAGGCATGGTGTGGCACTTATTGAGTCACAAGTGATGAGACTCCTATGAAAATACATTTTCACCATATATTATAAAAGTGGTTGTCATATGAAGATTGAAATGGGTGTAAATAATATTTGATTTATTGAAACTCTGATTCAACTATACTGGATGATTTTTGTCATATGAAGATTCAAAGGGGGAATTATTCAACATGAATCTAATCAAATAGGTGGTGTAATCAAATAGGTGGTGTTATTTTTTGTTGGTTTAAGTCTGTCACTATTTTTAGTGGTGTTTTTTATGCGGGTGTATGCACTAGAGGGGCTATTGGAGGGGCTGTTGTGCAACAATTCTGGAAATACTGAATACCAACGGTTGTAAACCGTTGGTATACTTTGAGAAAGAATTATACCAACGGTTCAATAAATTGTTGGTAAAAAACCATACTTAAACATATCCCCACAGTTTCATTGAATCCGTTGGGAAAACATCTATACCAACGGTTTACAACCGTTGGTATAAGATCAAAACCTTTGAATTCCCAACGGTTTTATGAAAACCGTTGGGAAAAATACTATACCAACGGTTGTGAAACGTTGGTATAAGATCATAATTATAGTATTCCCAACGGTTTTGAACCGTTGGGTAAACCTATACCAACGATTCTTGTTGAACCATTGGCAAATCCATACCTAGAGTGGGCTATACCAACGGTTTACTGCAAACCATTGGTATATATCTTTCCCCACGCCTTACTTCCCTACGTTTTGGACAACTGTTGGTATAGAATATACCAACGGTTCTAAACCGTTGGTATATCCTTTATTTCCAGTAGTGTTTCCATAGTAGCCAGAACATTGCTTCCAACACCATCATAGTGGACAAAGTCCCTTACTGAATCGAGTTCAGTCCTCGTTCTAGTCATGTATCACTGAACTGGATTAGCTTTCTGTTCCAGCCATGCCTATCTCATGAGATATAAATCTTTACCCAATGCATTGGAGGGAGATATAGGCCCCAACCATCTCATATTGAGACCATTCTTATGTGTTCCACAAAATAATAAATCATATATCATAGCATAACCCATGTAATAAAAATGAGATTCTTAAACATCATGACATCATAACATAATCCATATAAGATAAAAGGACATCATAAAAATATTTCCATCATAAAATAATCAAATAAAGTTAAAAATAGGGATATAAATAGAACCCTATATTATCGTAGATTGAAAATAATTTATATAAAACTCTTGAACTCTATTCTTGAGGAAAATATCCTTTCTACATCAAAATCATTTTTGCCTTTCTTAACATGTCATACAATTTTAAACTAAAAGAAGTTAATTAAAATTAAACTTGAAAACATGTAAAGGAATATTCCTAGAAATAATGTTATTGGGAATCATAAAAAAATCCATTCTTGCCGTATAAGTTAAAAAAACATTCTCCTCGTACTTTTGTTGGAAAAGTCAAAAAGTATCTCGTACTGAAAATGACAAAAGATTTCTTTCATATCTTTTACTAAAAATTCACCAATAGGTAAAAGTGTATTTAAAAAATTGCACTAGTATATAAATAATATTACATATTGAGGAAACATCTACGTGGATGATAAATATTCACTAGTAAATTATGAAGTATAAACAATCTCGGATAAAAATGAGATTGTGAGATTTTCTCTTACTTTAGGTCCGATATGCTTTGTCTGTATACGAACCTACTATATAATTATTTAAATAATGTCATGGACTTATTCCATAATCATATTCATTATTATGATATCATATATGATTCACTTAGGTATTTATATTACCCGTTCATTGGTCAATTCCATGTTAAAGCAACGTTTTGGGTAATATTTTTTTCATTTATTGTAGTTTTCTAGACTTGTTGTTCTTGATATTATTATTACTTATATCAAGAATTACTTAATTAAAGAATGTAAAACATGATTTATATATCATATATATTCAGTATATATATATATATATAGAATAGATAGATAAATGACATGAAACACACTGTTCATGGAGACGGTAGGCCTTACGTACAGATGAACGCTGTTTTCCTTTCCTTATTGACTTGAATGGAAGTAAGTAAATAACATATAAATAAATCCAGTATAATTAATATGTCATATATTTCAGGATTGTTTATTATATGTACTTTATAATCATTTTTGAATGTTTAACTTGGAGAATGAATCTCATCGCGTCGTGGAGACGGTAATCAATACGTACGCACGAGCGATGATATCGTTCCCATAATTATTGAATGGAATTAGAGTGGATGATATAATATCTCATAATTAATATAATTTTATAATAATCATATATAGTTATTCTTTACACCCTTATACCCATCCAATTAAGGTGGTGGGGGAAAACAGATTACACCACGGCGTGGAGACGGTATTCCGTACATATGAACGCGTGGTGATTTCATTTTCCATAGGATGGATAGAAGTAAAAATAGGGTTGTTTAATATTTATAATAACATATATGTATATAAGTAATACTTATGTTATTACTTTACAATGAAACAACAAAATAAGAGGAATTAAAAGCAGAAATAAGCATGAAAGAATCGGTAGAAGGCATTACCTCTTCCTCGATGTGCCTCCTTTAAACTTTCTCATAGGGCACTAAAGTTGGTCTTTGAAGAAGACCAAGACCACTAGTATGTTTCTAGGGAAGTGGAGAAGATAAATTTTCTGAGATTGGCTGACCTTTAAGGCTCAATGTGGTGTGAGGAGGAGAGGAAGAAGGTTCCCTTTTATAATGGAGGAGAGGGGCACCTTTGGAAACATAAGAAATATTAATTTATAATAAATTCAAACCCCACATAAAAAAATCCAAAATGAATCACATTCAAAAATGAGATTAAATAGGGTTGTAATATCATCAACCAATAAAATTTAGACATGTTTGAAGTTTATTTTAAACCTTATCAATTTGATTTATCTTTATTTAATATATTTAAATTTATTTGTGGTAAAAAAATCTAATTTTTAAATTGTTATAAATACTTACATATGTGTTGTGAATTTTCCTATAATTAGATAGATTATTACATTTTAGACCATATAATTTTCAATTTGTAATTTTTAACTATTTTTCTTATTTTTAAAAAATTTAATAATTTGTTATTTTTATAAAATATCAATACTGTCAATTTTGACACTAATAAATTATTTGAATTTAAATAAAATACACAGAGAAGAAATATTCTATCCAAAATATTTAATAGATTTATAACATGTCATATTCATATATAAAATTAGTATAGAAAATTAAATAGTTCATATATTTTTTATTTTAATATTTTTAAAACCATTTATTTGATATTTTTCTTAATAAAATAATTACTACAACATTTTTGTATAATTATTTAATATATCTATTTTTCAAATAAAAATTAGAAATAAACCCCTATGATGAATATAAATATATTAACTTTCATAATAATACTTTTACTCGAATTTATCATCTTAAAATCAAAACATTTAAATTGTTATATTTATTAAATTATGAAGGTGACAACTTTGACATCATTTAAAATAAAATAATATAAGTGTCATAATCGCTTATATAAGGCTCCAAATGGTCAAAGAGTCAACCCTTGGATGCTTATGGTTTACATGTACATGAAAAAGAATTTTTGGTCGGGTTTTTGTGCCTTTTATTGTCACTATTGGTTTAATAAAAACTATATTTTTTATTTTTTACTAAATAAACAAATTTCTGCATCACTATTATGTCACCATTAATAACAATTATTTAATCCTTAAAAATTAAAAATAAATTTTCATTATGTAGATACTTTTATTATATTTCTGGAGAATATTTATATTTTTGGTTTTATGAAGTTTATCACTAAATTAAAATTATTACACTTATAAGATATAAGAGAGTGACATGTTGTCACTTTCTTTGGTTTTAATAATAATTACATTATTTTCATTGTATAAATTCCATAAAATGAATACATTTAGACCCTTAGGTGATATCGGTCAACCTTTTTTCATCCAATATAATTTTGGATGGTGTTAGGGTAATTTTATAATCTTATTTTTACCCTTAATTACCTGATTTACCTTTTACTGTAGTAAATAAAATTTACCGTAGTTACTATTCAAAATGTCTAAAAATAAAAAGTAGCCTATTAACATAATTTGGACCTACAGATTCTAAATATGGAATCCTTTTTTCAAAATTCAAAACACATAAGTTGTCGTAATTAATTTAAAATTAATCCCATTATTAAGAAAACAGGTTTAAAAAGTTAAAACGTTGCAAAAGATTGAAATGTTTTTACCTATGAATTCAGTATAATATTAATGCTAATGACTTAAATTATATTAAATGGTAAAAATATATTCTATTTATACTTTAAAACCATTCAATATTATAATTTAACCATATAATTTATTTCGATGAAAAATATTTTTTTAATTAAAATTTAGCGTATTTTACAATTAATCAAAATATTAGGTTATCGGAAAAGAATAAACAATATATCCAATGAAAATTTTTATGACCTTTTTCAAAAGAAGAAGTTTATTTTGTAAAATTGAACATATAAACTTGTCAAAAATTATATTTAAAATGGGTGTTCCATCAAAAGGCGGTAAAACTTCATTTCTTGAAAGAAATACTTCTTTTATCGAAAAAATTGATTTTGTTTTCATATCTAATTCTAGAAAATGTGTAAGATTAATTATATTGTTATAAAAGTAAAAATTCAGTTAATACTATTCATAATGGCTAGTTCATAATATTATAATAATATATCATTGTTTAGTGAAACTCAGTATTGCGTACAACACACATTATCGTGGGAGGTCTCTCTTGCATGCAACACAATCCAAGAATAGTGTTGGTGTATACTAAATTCTAATAAGGTGTTATGTATAGCACATGATAATAATGGTTTAGCATACAACACAAGACACCAAAGAAATTAAAAATAATATTTCTCACAAAATTTTGGGGTGTTACATTCTACCGCCCTTAAAATAAATTTCTCCCTCAAAATTTGTTGGGGTTATAAATGGTTTTCTACTTGAAAGTTTCTTTCATAGAAACCCACATCATAAAAAAGAATACTAAAACATCATTTTAAAAAGGAACTTTAGAAACATAATTGATACCGAAAGTAACTCAACATTGGGTTTCCACATAAGAGAATATAGTTGAAAATATGGATATGGAAGAGAAATATACCCATTAACTTCGCATGAAGTGTGGTAGAGGACATGGATATGAAAAAGCCAACAATCAGAAAGCCATAAATTTTTGATGATCTAAGGTACCATCTAATTCATCAGATATGAGGGCACTAGGACAAAATATTTGTTTTTCAATATCATTTTCCAAATTTTGAAGAATTTTTAAAATAAATACTTACTTGATTTTGGTACAATCTCACCGTTTCTCATGCCTTGAACAATTTACACTTCATCTCTTAAATAAATTAAGTTGAATTTTTTGTTCATGAAATGTTAGTAGATCATGTGATATAATGATGGTTCATTCCATCTGTCTCAAACATAAGGTTAGAAAAAATTATATACATACGTCAATATATGGTGAGATTAATCGTATATGGTTCCAAAAATGGACTTATAATTCATCTATCATACCGATTAAAAAGATAAAACTATTTTATACTAACCAGAGACTTCCTGTAGTCCAGTGGTAGGTGATAAAGTCCTGTCGCACTTCGGTTGTGGGTTCGATTCCCTCAACCTTTTCCAACGCGATGGGTTGTCATCTATCCTACAGGTTATCCTTTTTCTAAAACATCACCATTATAACATTCCAGAAATAATATAGAATAAAATGTTATATCCTTAAACAATTATATATGATATCCAACTTAATCCATTCCAATATTTAGGCTTATCCAAAACACTTCTATCCAATCTCATAGTATAATGTAAACAATTACTAGAAATGTCATCTACTGATCATGTGAATACCATCATTTATCATACGATATATCTTGTTGGTCACATTCCAAACATGTGAATTCCTTAATCATGTATTCTGTTGAAACATAAATTACAATAGAACCTTAGTGAAAACATGTATGCTTTCAAAATGTAACTCTTTCAACATACCAAAATCCCAAAAATTCTATATACTCAAACCATGATATCAGTTTGTCCTTATATCAGTCATGATCTCATTAATACTATCAAAAATATTATTTTATCCTTATTCATTCATTGTGCGCATATCATATGCTTTCTAAAAATATTTCAATCACTTTTCATGGTTATCGGTACCATACAATTATTGAAAACCAATACATAGATATTTCAAAATCCCATAATACTATAAATGAGATTCCATGATACTGTTTTGAAATCCCATTACATAAACACTTAATCATTCCACAACATCATTTTATTACTCATCATCGCAAATAGTGATCTCATGTGACTTCCATTTTTTCCTTTACCTTAAGATGTTGCAAACGTTGATCATCATTAACCCTTGGATTAGGGCATTGATTAGCATAATGCCCCATTTCCTTGCACTTGAAGCATTGAAGTGTTGGTGGAGCTTTCTCTGTAGTCTTTTCTCTATTAACATCATTAAAAACTTTTTTCCCATTACTTTGGCACTCAGCTACTCGATGGACTTCTTATCCACACTTGAAACATTTTCTAGTACCTTTTATACAATCTCCATCATGCTTCTTTCCACACTTTTAGCATAAAAAAACATTCAACTTCTTTTCAACATTGTTCTGAGATTTTTCCTTGAACTCAATCTTTCATTTTCTTTCAAAACCATGAGCTGGATATTTAACAGAAACTTCAAGTTCAACCTTTATAGCACAATGCACAATTTCTTCATAGTTACTGAAGTCTCTTATATATCATGCCCTTCGAAGACTTGTTTTTAAGACACTGAATAATCAATCAACTTTACTTTCAGGTTGGATGATAAATCCAGATTCATACCTTGAAATCCTTGTAAAATTCACGTCGTATATACCAATAGATTCATCATCCTTTTTATTAAGCTCAAGGAACTCCTTTTCCATCATTGTTCGATGAATACGAGGGATGTACTTACAAAAAAACATGTTCTTGAACTCGTCCCACTCCATGGATTCAGTTTTATCTTGGGGACTCGTATTCTTAATTAGATTCCACCACTAGTCTGCTTCACCTTCTAACTGATAAAAAGACAAAATGACTTTTTCATGCTCTGTACATCGATGTATGGAAAATATATTTTCAATGGTACTGATCCATTGTTCAGAAACAAGTGGATCAGAAGTCCCACTAAAAGAAGGTGGACATTTCCTCATAAAAGAATCAAAAGAATATTTTTTCTTTCTCTACTCATTTGGAAGTCTAGAATGATTCATACCTTGTGTAAGTATAGAAATAATATTTTTTACTCCATCTCCCATCAAATTTAGTTGTTCAGGAGGAAAATCATTGCATTGTTCATTATATTGATCAACACGGTTACTTCGTGTTCTGGCCATTATCTAAAACCCAAAAAGAATAGTGTGAGGGGAAAAAATAAATCTAGGAAAACCACATAATAAAGGGGGATTAACTTAAATATGTAAAATATTAGGTTTAATTCTAAGATCATTACAATAGTTCTAGGACTATAACCTATACTTATACTTATCCTTAGGAAAATCCCTAGACATACCTTAGAAATATCTCTAGGGATCACACTTTCACACCCTAGTTTCCAAAGATTAACTAAAACATTGCTCTAATACCATGTGTAGAGACCCAAAGCTTGACGTACATGGATATTACATTACTTTTGGGGAATGCTTAATACATATCAAAAAAATCCCAAAGACCGTTTTAGTTTAGTGTGTTTGGAAACTCAAAACAAAATCTTCTAATCATGGTAAAAGATCTTCAACATCTCACATAAAGTTCTTCCCCTTTTTTTTACCTAAAAATTTTATTTATATCCTCGGGAAAATAAAACATAAAAAGGGTGATCTAAAATTCTTAGTAAGGGTAAAAATAGAGAACATAAAACAATATATAAACATTTGAACATAAAAACATGAGCATAAAATCTAAACATCAAAATCTTAAGCAATGAAATAAAACATGGAAACACATAAGGCATAGATCATAAAGGAACATTAATCATCCTAAACTATCATGGGATTAAAACATTTAATTATGGAAACCATTAAGCACATGTTATGATTTCCATAGTAGCCAAGGAATTACTTCCAATACCATCGTAGTGGACAAAGTCCCTTACGGAATCGAGTTCACTCTTCGTTCTAGTCCTGTATCACTAAACCAGATTAACTTTCCATTCCAGCCATGTCTATCTCATGAGATATAAATCTTTACCCAATTCATTGTAGGGAGATATAGGTCCCACCCATCTCATATTGAAACCATTCTTATCTATGCCATAAAATCATAAATCATATATCATAGGATAACAAATGTAATAAAAATGGGATTCTTAAACACCATGCCATCATAACATAATCCATATAAGATAAAAGGACTTCATAAAAATAATTCCATAATAACATAATCAAATCAATGTAAAAATAGGGATAGAAACAGAAACCTATATTATCTTATATGGAAAATAATTTTGATAAAACACTAGAACTCCATTCTTGAGGAAAATATCCTTTCTACTTCAAAAACATTTTTCCTTTATTAAAATGTCATAAAATTTTAAACTAAAATAAGTTAATTAAAAATAAACTTTAAAACTTGTAAAGGATGATTAATGGAAATAAGGTTCTTTGAAATAATAATAAAATCCATTCATGTCGTATAATGTAAAAAAACATTCTCCTCGTACTTTTGTTGGAAAAGTGAAAAAGTATCTCGTACTGAAAACGAAAAAATATCCCTTTCAGATATTTTACTAAAAATTCAACAATAGGTAAAATTGGATCTAAAAATTTTTAGTAGGATATAAATAATATTACATATCGAGGAAACATATATGTGGATGATAAATATGCCCAAGTAAATTCTGAGGTATAAACAATCTCAGATAAAAATGAGATTGTGATATTTTCTCTTACGTTAGGTTCGATATGCTTTGTATGTATCCGAAACTCCTGTATAATGATTAAAATAATTTCATGTTTCCAGAATCATAGTCATTATTATGTTATCATATATGATTCACAAAGGTATTTATATTACCCCTTTATTTGTCAATTCCATGTTAAAGCAACGTTTTGGGTAATATTTTTTTCATTTATCGTACGTGTTTGGACTTGTTGTTCTTGATATTATTATTACCTATATCATGATTTAATTACTTCCAGAATGTAAAACATGATTTATATATCATATATATTCAGTATATATATATATATATATAATAGATAGATAAATGAAATTAAACACACCGTTTATGGAGACGGTAGGCCGTACGTACACATGAACGTTGTTTTCCATTATTTATTGAATTGAATGGATGTAAGTAAATAACATATACATAAATATAGTATATTTAATATGTAATATATTTCATGATTACTTATTATATATACTTTATAATCATTCTTGAATGGTTAACTTGGAGAATGAATCTCATCGCGCCGTGGAGACGGTAATCCATACGTACGCACGAGCAATGTTATTGTTCACATATTTATTGAATGGAATTAGAGTGGATGATATAATATCACTGAATTATTATCATGTTTTAATAATCTTATATAGTTATTATTTACACTCTTATACCCATCCAAGTAAGTTGGTGGTGGATAAACAGATTACACCACGGTGTAGCGACAATATTCTATACGTACGCACGCGCGGTGATTTTGTTTTCCGTAGGATGGATAGAAGGTGAAATATGGTTGTCTAATATTTATAATAACATATCAGTATATACGTAATACTGAAGTTATTAATTTTTAATTAAAAAACTAAATAAGAGTAAGTAAATAAATAAATAAACTTGAAATAATCAGTAGAAGATATTACCTATTCCTCGAAGTGCCTCCTTTAAACATCGTCTTGGGGCACTAAAGTTAGTCTTTTAAGAATAAAATGACCTCTGGTATGTTTCTGGGGAAGTGGAGAAGAGAAATGGGAAGATATTGGCTGAGCTTTTAGGCTCAAAGTGGTGTTAAGAGGAGAGAGAGGAGGTGCCCTTTTATAAGGGAGGAGAAGGGCACCTTTGGAAACATCAGAAATATTAATTTATAATAAATTCAAACATCACTTAAAAACAACCAAAATAAATTAAAATAAAAAATGATATTATATAGGATTGTAATATAATCAACCAATAAAATTTAGACATGTTCTGAGTTTATTTTAAACCTTATCTATTTGATTTATACTTATTTAATCTATTTAAATTTATTTGTGTTAATAAAATTCAAATTTCTAAATTGTTATAAATACTTACTTATGTGTTGTGAATTTTCCATAATTAGATTAATTATTACATTTTAGACCACATAATTTTAAATTCGTAATTGTTAATTTTTCTATGATTTTTAAACAATTTATTAATATGTTATATTTATAAAATATCAATAGTGTCAATTTTGAGACTATTAAATTATTTGAATTTAAATAAAATACAAAGAGAATATATATTCGATAAAAAATATTTAATAGATTCCTAAAATGTCATATTCATCTATAAAATTAGTGGAGAACATTAAATAGTTCATATAATATTTATTTTAATTTTTTTAAAACCATTTATTTGATATTTCTCTTAATAAAATAATTACTACAAAATTTTTGTACAAATATTAAATATATCTATTTGTTGCATAAAATTTAAAAATAAAATCTTATTATGAAGATAAATCTATTAACTATCATAATAATACTTTTACTCGAATTTATCATCTTAAAATAAAAACATTTAAATTTTTATATTTGTTAAATTAAGAAGGTGAAATCTTTTACATCATTTAAAAAAAATAATATAAGTGTCATAATAGATTTTATAAGGATCTAAATGGTCTATTATTATACCATTGGATGCTTATGGTTTACATGAACATGACCAATAAGTTTTTTTCTGGTTTTGTGCCTTTTATTGTCACTATTAGTTTTACAAAAACTATATTATTGATTTTTCACTAAATAAACAATTTCTGCATCACTATTGTGTCACCATTAATGTCAAATATTTAATCCATAAAAATAATAATTAAATTTTCATAATGTAAATAATTTTATTATCCTTCTTTATACTATTTATATTCTATGTTTTATGAAGTTTATCACTAAATTAAAATTATTAAACTTATAAGATATAAGAGAGTGACATGTTGTCACTTTGATTGGTTTTAATAATAATTACACCATTTCCCTAGTCAAAAGTCCATGAAATTAATCTATTTTTACCTTTAGGTGATATGGGTCGACATAGTTTCATCCAATAGAATTTTGGTAGGTGTTAGGGTGATTTTAAAATTTTATTTTTACCCTTAATTACCCAATTTACCTTTAACTGTAGTAAATATATTTTACTATAGTTACTATTCATAATGTCTAAAAATAAAAAGTCTCCTATTAAAATAATTTGGACCTACTGATTCCAAATATGGAAATCCTTTTTTAAAACTCAAAACACAGAATTTGCAGTAATTAATTTAAAATGAATCCCGTTGTTAAGAAAATGGGTTTTAAATGTTAAAATTTTGCAAAAGATTGAAATGTTTTTTCTATGAATTCAGTATAAAATTAATGCTAATGACTTAAATTATATTAAATGCTAAAAATATATTCAATTTATACTTTAAAATCATTCAATATTATATTTTAATAATATAATTTATTTCGATGAAAAAAGTTGTTTTTAATTAAAATTTAGCGTATTTTTACTATTAATCAAAATATGAAGTTTATCAAAAAAGTATAAGAAATATTTCCAATGTAAATTTTTATATCCTAATTCAAAAGAAGAAGTTTATTTTGTAAAATTTATCTTATAAACTTGTCAAAAATTATATTTGAAATGGGTGGGCCATCAAATGGAGGTAAAACTGCATTTCTTGAAAAAAATACTTCTTTTATAAAAAATAATTGATTATGTTTTCATATCAAATTCTAGAAAATGTGTAAGATGAGTTATAATGTTATAAAATTAAAAATTACATTAATATTATTCATAATATCTAGTTCATAATATTATAATAATATATCATTGTTTAGTGAAAATCGGTATTGCGTACAACACACGCTATCGAGGAAGGTCGCTCTTAAGTGAAACACAAGCCAAGAATAGTGTTTGTGTATACTAAAAGCTAATATGGTGTTTCGTATAGCACATGGTAATATTGATGTAGCGTACAACACAAGACATCAAAGAAATTAAAAATAATATTTCTCATAAAATATTGGGGTGATACAGAAGGTGTGATCTAAGCATCATCATCTCCCTCCTCTCATTATAGACCTAGGTAGAGTACCATTTGGGGGAATGGGGTCACGAAAAAATGTCTCTAAGGAAATTATTTCCTATATTTTTATTATTCCACCTTCATTATATTAGAGGAAAAACTAATACTTTCATCTATGTATTTCAAACAATAAATAAATGAATTTATATTTAAATATTTTTCAAGGTATGTGGGGACGGTACCTATTGGACAATATTTTATAAAACCCTATATATAAACCAATGTGTATATGTATCCCACATGATATAAATTGAAAGTTATGTATAAGTAAACATGAATATAGTAGGTGTTCATAGTATGGTTCAATTATTTTGGAGGTTCCATGGGAAGATAATTTACTTGATCCATGGAGATGAGGGATTAAGACATTATATTGGATCTTCATAATGGATTCCATTTTCATTTCATCATTTACATCATGAAATTATTTCTACCCATTCTTCTATATGTTAGTTTATATATCATTGAACCTTTATTAGTTTTGGTATAAAAAATTTATCATAATGATGTTGGGTTGCTTCGGTTTATTTTTATTGGTGTTACTTACGGTTTGATAAGAGAAATTTCACTTCTATTTCAAGTTCAGTTTTACACTATTGTAAAAAATACTTAATTATGATGTGAAACAATTTCAAATAACAAGACATAATTCTGATTTTTTTTGTAGGAGTGACCTAATTATTAATGATTAATTGGGTTAAACCATTCCTAATGATGTGTGTCTTGATTCCCCGATACTAGTTTTTATCCTATGGTGATTGAAAATTCTACTCAAGATTTGGAATGAGCCATATTAGGTTACATGGTTAGTTAATCGAATTTGGTTCACTGAAAAATGGCATTGGAGAATTATATTTTTATGTTATTTGTGGATTCATGGTAGAAAATAAATTATACCATCATTGCTTAATGTTTAGTAACATTTAAGTGTCTATATGGCACTTTTTTATTTTACAAAGAGTTACCATGGGTAGCCAGGATGTGTTTGTCAATAATTCAATCATTTTTAGGAGTTATTATTAAGATATTTAATATTTATTTGTTTATTCGAGTCCTATATTGAAAATTTGTGAGTTATGAAAACAAAAACATTAAATTAAAGGTTTTAATGTGAGGAAACCTAGGGCTACATGGTTAATATGAATGGTCCAAAAAATCATGCACAGACTGTGTAGCTAGTTCTAGTAAATTTCATTTAAGATTCACATAGTTTTACAGATTATACATTCAATACATAAAAAGTTATCAATTTTTAAAAAAAAATTAAATTTTAATCTTTATGAATATATATTATTCATATTCCTTTATATTATTGAATTTAGTTGAAATTAGGTTATTTCAAATGATTTTTAATTAAATTTTAATTGGGTAAATTAATTTTTCATAGAAAATCCTTAGTGTTCATCTTTAATGTGTTTAGTTTCATAATAATCATGATGGTTTATCAAATTATCTATAAACTAACATAAATTTTGTGTTATAATATTTATGAATTAATGGGATATATATGAAGAATTAAATATTTTTGGGATCCCCTTAGGATGTTTTATAAAATATCTTCTAGATTAGTTAAAGGGTTGTAATTGTAAATTATTTAAAATTTCTATTTATAATGTTTTTATGTATTCTATGGTGTTTTATGTATTTAGATTGATTTCATTAAAAAATATATTCAATGAACATCATGGGTAAAACACTTAAAATATCATAAATTTGTTAGAAAAAAATATAATTTTTTTTTCAGAATGTACTAATGAAAAATTATATAATGAATTTTCTAGTTTAATTATGTTACGAAATTTTGATAAGTAAATAATAGGTACAATTTTGGTGTAAGTATATTTTATTAGATTATTAAATTGATTAATTTTTTTATATAATGAATTTTAAAATTTTAAATCTTTGGGTTTAATTTTATTCTGTTTGATTTCTTGTACTATATTAGAGTACACCCTCGAACAAGTCCGTATGCATTCGCAAGAGGGAGTCATTGGTGATTCTCTATAATTGAACCCTATAGTTGATATACGATTATTTTAATTAGTTGGACCATATGATTAATCTATATATAATAGTGTTCTTCCTAACCAAACTAAAACTAGACACTTGATTCTAGATTTTTAGAATTTGAGTCCTCTTATCTTCCATAGTCAGTAATATCCGGATGAATTAGAGGAGTGGATCGAGAATATTTGGAAGATATTCAACCATATAAATATTTTAGATTATATTAAGATAATTTTTTAAAAATTTATACTTAATGATATTTTTTAGATATGATGGAAGTCTATATTCTATACTCATCCACAACACAAACACTCATGGGTAGTTTTCACGGAATTCTTCTAATAATAAAATTATCCAAAGAGAGTAAAAGTGGCATGGGAATTATTTTTTTTTCATCAAGTAGAGGGTTCAATATATATTAAATTATACCCATCACTTTTCTTAAATTTTAATATATTTATCTAATATTATATCAGATGATCCTCTCAAAAATAAATATCATGAAATACTTCTTAATATAGGCCTTTAGCTAAATATTTCATAGTTTGGACTAACATCTTACGTATAGGAAGTGACAAAATCCATCAGAATTGAGGTTATTATACCTATAAGACATGATGTAATTTATATTTCCTATATACCTAGAGGTTCTAAATGTAATTAAAATAGTTTAAATGTGAATTAGATTTAATTAGGGTGGGTGAGGGAATGTATCAAGAGGTCATCTCATTTATTCTCATCATCTTTTCCTACCACTATGTATTTGGAATCTGATCAATGTGTTAAGACAAGTCATACAAATAATTCAGGATTTGAAGCTCAAAAAACTTACGACATTGTGTACACATATTACATATTCTAATATTCTATAGAAATTCATTGAATAAAATAATTAGATCCATATAATTTTCACTAAAAGTTTAAACATTTCATCATATTGGACCAAATTATGATATAAGGACTAGTTGATATATTTAATTTTATATTTTATATTTTAATATATTATATTTCAAATTTTACATTCATAAATAATTATATATTTTATTGGTAATAAAATTTCATGGAATCTAATTATGGTAAAATATTTGAATCATATTTTTGGTAGTTCTCTTTTGTAATGTTGTTAAACCATTAATGGAAATTGTTTGAAAATTATTTATAATATATTAGTGGTATAAATAGTTTGATGGAAATTTATTAGAATAATTGATAAGGAAGCCTAGTCAATTGGATATTTATTATGTTTCCTTCTCTTTTTTCGAATAACAGGGTGTGAATACTTGATTTTAGAGTCATTGTATTAGAGAAAACTTAATATTTTAAGGAAATAACCATATATGATTTCATTCGTATAGTGAGGAAAAATCATGGTATGTATATTCATTTCATTTAGGTAGAATTAGTTTGAGACCACAATTAGATGGTTTTGAGAAATTTAGTGTGTTATGTTATACATTAGTTCTTATCATTGATTCCCTTTATATTAAATGTCATGTCTTTAATGAGGGGTTAAATCACAGATATTTTTTGGTCAGTAGATTCCATAAAATATTTATAAGGGATGAAATTTATATTGTGGGGGTTCTTAACATCAATGGAGTCAATTTTTCATATTATTTTATTTAAAATATGTTTCTTATGGAATTGTTGGAGTTTGGGTTTGAATTTTCAAAATATTAAGAATGTCGTGCGTTGCACTATTGGTGAAAAGTTAGGTGTACCTATAATGATTAATCATAAATCGGGTAAAATTTTATTCTGGTGTAAAGTACATGGTTTATTAATATTTAGGAGAAACTGAGTGTACTAGTCATATTAGTTCTATAGCCTAAATGCTATCACAATTAAACTTGTAGCGCATAGTTTACTAACGTATTCTTTCAAACTGTGTCAGTCGTTTGAGCTAATTTTTTGGAATTTATTAATTTTACATTGATCAATTTAATCCCTTTTTTTCACGACATGTTTCTTTTTCATTTTTTAATACATACAAGAATCTCCCAATCATTTCACCTTTTTCCAATAGGCTCTCTTCATGGATTCCTTCCACCTGTAGGGATAACCCTTTGAGGTAAAGTGATCTAATCCTCATTCCATTACCTTATCTTATTATTCATCTTTATTTTATCATTTTCTTCTTCTTTCATGGGTTTTTAGTTTACGGTTCATTCTCTACCAAAATTTATTTTGGATTTCAATTTATTTAGGGTTTTATTAGTGTATTAATGGTTTTTATTTCCTCTAAAAGTGTAATAGAATATGATTCCAATGAGTTTAATGGTTTGACATAGGATTATTTGGGAACATACCTTAAACATAAATCCATGTGAACTAACTTTTATTAAATCCAATTTTTGATAGACTTAATGATTATAGTAATTATTCTAATTGACACATTTTCAACAGAATTTAATTTCACAATTGATTTTCATTTATAATAATGGAAAATTTGTAATTTCAATGATTATAACTAGTTTACATAAAAAACCTATACTAAGTGTTTTCTAAAATTTTAAACAAGTCATAACGTTTATGAAATTATTTATTATGTTTTCAAATGATTTAACAATATTTATTATTATGTATTTTCAAAAGATACAACCATGATTGGATAATATTCAAATTTCATTTCTCGGATATGTTATTATTTAGTTGTTTTTTTTTCAATATTTAAAAGGGTACTGAATAGGTTTTAAAATTGGGAATTTTCTAAATTTTATAACATTTTTAAAATGATTATGTCTTCTAGAAAATATTTTGAAATGATTTGATTAAGTTATATCTTCATTTGGGAACCTTGATGTTGTTTATCTAATTGTTGAAAAGAAATATTTATTTTCAGTGATATTGATTAATTTATCTTTCTTAATGACTTTGGTTTTTATATAGAGGCTCCTGATAAAAGGGGATGTATTTTATGGGTGAATATAGGTGAGAGTGTGTTTTGATTGATGTTTATTTTTTTTATTTCTATTTTTTATACATTGTATTTCTCACCTCTATTTTTGTGTTATGGAAATACTTATGTAAAAAAGGTGGTAAATCTAGATACCAATGTTGCACTAATTTATGATTACGCTCACGATAGTGTCCCTATGATAGGATTATGATCTGATAATGGTACTTTTTCTCTCAATCAAGAAATGTTAGATAAAACTGAGTATTTATGTATTTTCATCACATCAGGCATGATAATTAGATAGATTGAATTTTAATAGCATCATATACTATCTCCAGGGATCCATTGTGTTTCTATAATGGTTTTGATTTGATTGTTTCTATGATATTTGGTGTATAGTTATTTCATGATTTTTTCTATTATTATTTTGTGGTTATTATATGAGTACTAATTATAATTTATTATTAACCATAATGTTATGGTTTTATTTTGGAAATATTCTCATGAAAAACGAAGATAATTAGTTATTTCTTTTATATGAAATAGATCCATTTAAAATGGGTATGGATGTATTAGTAATAAGCTTATTCATTTCATTCTTAACTAATATCCTTGATAACATTTCTCTTCTCAAAAGTTTGAATAAATTAAATTAATTTTTTATTTATATAATTTAAAATATTTATTAAAATAAATATATTTATCACTATTTCTATAAAAAATAGTATTTACAAAATATGTTTCACAAAGAAATAATATTTTTATTTACATTAAATGATAATTTTTTTAAAAAGTTGTCAAAAAAATTGTTTGGTTTAGAATTATAAACCTAAATGTATCCAATGAAATTATTTCATAGTATTTTTTTTGTTATTATATATATATATATATTAAATGAAAAAAATAATACTTTCATACTTTTATTTCATACTAGTATGAAAAATATTTTCTTTTAAAGGATATTCATTTTTCTAGGGAGGCCACCTACTTGAAATATCTATCTCACACCATACCATGTGAATTTAGTATGTTATATTTGTATGGTTTAATTATTTTATAAGTATAAAGTGGAAACAATTCACTAAACACATGGATACAAGTGATTTTTATAACATTTTGAATCTTATATGGTTATTAACTTTTACTTAATCTTATAAATCATTCCATTTCAGCTTCCTCTTCTCCTAGAATTCATATGATATATATTGGATCCTTTATTAATTTAAATATAAAATTTTAATTATGATAATTTTTTTATTTTGGTAATTTTTATTGAGTTTATTATAGTTTTATTAGTTTTTTTCCTCAAATGACTTTTTGGTTTTTCTTAATTATTAAACATGTTAATTTTATATGCACAACCCACTGATTTACATGGAGTTCAATTCGAACATCTAGGTGGGATTTACATGTTAATTATTGATTTATAAGTAAAAATAGTTCTCAAAGGTGAGTTTCTTGTTCCCAAATAATAGTTGCTATCCTATGGAGATTAGTAACGTGCCTCCGACCTTATGATAATCTATCTTAGGTGATGGGGAAGGTTGAACTAGATTAGATCATAAAAATAATGATTTATTAGGAATTTAAGTATCCATATTAGATAAAAAATTTATCCAGATAAAATCATAAATGATGAATGTATAGTAAAAATGGTTTACATGCTGATTAGTGTGGTCTATAATTGACTTCATGTCATATTTTATCATCTCAAATGTGGGATAAAAGTCGCATGGTCCAAATAAAAATTATAGCCTAACAATTGAGAATTCCTATAAATAAATATAAATTCAAAATAATTCCCAAATGATTATTTATAATAAAATTAATTATGTGTAATTGAAAGGGTAAAAACTAGAATTTCAAATACATTTCAAAATACGAGCTCCAATTATAAATTTTCAATAAAAAAATAATTTTTTGATTAATTTGAAGAAATCATATCAATTTTAAGAAATATAAAAGCACATAAAAACATCAATTATGGTAGTGGAATTCCTAATTAAATGATATAACATAAAAATAAAATCATAAATGATGAATATATAGTAAAATGGTAGTGGAATGCCAAATTAAATGTTATAAAATGAAAATAAAATCATAAATGATGAATGTATAAAAAAAATGGTTTCCATGGTGTTCTTATAATAGTTTTTATTTGATTGTTTCTATGATATTAGGTTTATTGTTATTTCATGATTTTTTTCTATTATTATTTATTTGTTATTATGTTAGTACTAATTAGCATTTATTATTAAATTTAATGTTATGGATTTATTTTGGAAATATTTTCATGAGAACATAACATAATTAGTTATTTACTTTACATAAAATAGAAACTTTTAAAATGGGAATGGTTGCTTTAGTAATTACCTTATTCAGTTATTTCGTAACTTATATCCTTGATGGATTTTCTCTTCTCATAGGTTTAAATAAATTACATTAATTTTTTATTTATATAATTTAAAATATTTAATAAAGTAAGGATATGTTTCCATATTTCTCTAACAAACTATATTTATAATATATGTTTTGCAATGAAATAATATTTTTCTTTACATTAAATGATATTTTATCTTAATTTTTTTAAATGTTTTGTTTCAGATTCGAAACCTAAATGCAACCAAAGAAATTATATAATATTATTTTTTGTTATTATATATATATTTTAAATGAAAAACTAATACTATCATACTTTTATTCAGTCTAGAATGAAACATATTTTTTTTAAAGGCTATGATTGTTTCTATGGAGGTTACCTACTTAAAATTATTTTCTCACACCATACCATGTGGATGTATTATGTGATATTTGTGTGGCTTAAATATTTTAAAATTATAAAGATGAAGTAATTCACTAAACACATGGATACAAGTAATTGTGATCTAATTTTGAATCCTATATGGCTATTACCTTTTAATTAATCGTATAAATTATTACATTTTAGCTATCCCTTCTCCTTGAATTCAATTGATATATATTTGATCCTTTATTGATTTCAATATAAAATTTTAATTGTGATGATTTTCTGTTATTTTGGTTATTTTTATTGGGTTTATTATGGTTTTATTTTGTTTGTTTTAACTCAAATTACTTTTTTGGTTTTTCTTTATTATTAAACTTTTTAATTTTAGTAGAAGAACCCTATGACTTATGGGAGGTCAAGTCAAACATCTAGGTGGTATTTAAAAGATAATTATTGATTTATAAGTAAAAATAGTACCCAAAGGTGTGTTTCTTATTCCCAAAACCAAGTTATTATTCTATGGAGATTAGTATCGTTCCTAAGACCTTGTGATAATACATCTTAGGTGATGTGAAAGGTTGAACCAGATTAGATCCTGAAAAAATTGATTTATTAAGAATTGAAGTATATATATTACATAAAAATTTTATCCCAATAAAATCATAAATGATTAATGTATAGTAAAAATGGTTTCCATGAGGATTAGTGTGGTCTATAATTGACTTAATGTCACATTTTATCATCTCAAATGTGGGATACAAGTTTCATGGTCCATATAAAAATTATAGCATAAAGATTGAGTTATACTAAAAATAAATATAAATTCAAACAAATTCCCAAATTATTATTTATAATAAAATTACATATGTTTAATTGAAAGGGTCAAAAATAGAATTTTCAAGATATTTCATAATATGATATCCAATTCTAATTTTTTTAAAAAAAATCATTTTTGGCTCAATTTGATGAAATCATATCAATTTTAACAAATATAAAATCACAAAAAAAACATCAATAATGGTAGTGGAATGCCTAATTACATGATATAACATATAAATAAAATCATAAATAATGAATGTATAGTAAAAATGGTTTCCATGTTTATTAGTTTGGTCTATAATTGACTTCATGTCATATTTTATCATCTCAAATGTGAGATACAAGTCGCATGGTCCAAATAAAAATTATTTCCTAATGATTAAGGAATCCTATAAATAAATATAAATTCAAAATAATTTTCAAATGATTATTTATAATAAAATTACTTATGTGTAATTGGAAGTATCAAAACTATAATTTCAATGATATTTCCAAATACGAGCTCCAATTCTAGAATTTCAATAAAAAAATCATTTTTGTCTCCATTTGGGGAGATCATATCAATTTTAACGATTATGAAAGCACATAAAAAGATCAATTATGGTAGTGGAATGCCTAATTATATGATATAACATAAAAATAATCATAAAAAAGATATTAATTACCTTTAATATTATCGTCAAATGAATGATGGTGACATTTATGGTCTGAGTACAATTCTCAAAAGAGATATTTTTGGGGTCAAATATTGGCCAGTTAAAAGGGTTATTCAAAATATTATATAAATTTTCAACAACCACATAAATATTTCTTCATTTTTATCCATTTTATGATGTGAATTTATTGAAATGTTACAACCAAATATTTTTTGATATATATATTTTTTAAACTAAATTTAATATCTTTGATTTCTTCTGACACACACAACCCCGAGTACAAATGAATCATAATATTGTATACCACTATAAATGAGAAATTAAATTGGTGAAATGAATAGAAATAAAAATATTTAAAAATATTGATAAATATTATAAATAAAAAAATTTAATTTTATTAAAGTCTTTATATACTTCACAAAATACTTTTTATTCTTAAAAATAGGTTTTATTTCATTTTATGAGAAAATACTTTAATTTATTTTTAAAACATTTATAAAATTTATTTTAAAAAATGAACATAAAATTTACCATAAACAAGAACAAAATTATATTAGAGTGAATTTTTTGGAATTTTCTTAAAAGATTAATTTCTTAATGAATAGTTAAAAATAATGATTTTAATTAAATATAAAATTTTCATTTAATGCATTTAAATATTTATATTTCATTTAAAAATGAATTTAAAAGTAAAATTTCTCCATCTATATTATTAATAATCCAATTATTTAAATTTTAATTAATTTTATGTTTATTTTAGTATACAATCATTTTAAACATAATAAAAAAAAATTCATGAAAACTATTTTCCATCACTTTTTAGAAGATCATTTTAAATTTATTTCCGAACATTTTATAGATTTAATTTGATAAAATGAATTAAAATTTTTAATTATTCATTTTTAATTTTATAAAGTGGTAACATTTACTTTTTTCATAAAGGTTAATAAATAAGGACAAAATGTGTCCTTGCAGTTAAGGGTAAACCAGGTTTATGGGGGGTGAAACCAAGATATTAATCTCAGGTTGTCAATTAAACATGTGTATATCCTATTTTTTCCATATTTATACATCATAAAATACTACCTGAAAATATCTAACCATTTTAAATCATTTTCCTTCATAATGACTTTATTATATTTTATTCTTTTAATAAATTCCATGTGTGTCCTCTCCCCCACTTATAGGAGGACACCTTGAATTTCTCTTCTTTACAAAATTTTGAGCCGTCTAGATCACCCAAACCCTAAAAAATACCATAAAAAATTATCTAAATAGGAATTATAGAATCTTATATTCTTTATATTCCTTTTTAAAAATCCTTTAGAAGGGATCTAAATGTGGTTTATCGAAGAGGAGGTAATCTTCCTACCCAAACTCTTTCAATTTATTTACTATTCTACCATCTCTAAATTAGATGTATTCATCATAAATTAATAAATAATTAGTAATAAATAAAATAAACTTATATTATGATTACATAACTGCCATTACCTAACCTATTTTTTAACAAATGGGATGTGAAGGTATCAGTTGTGTGTACGTGTGGATTACCATTCCACCTAGCGATAAAAATAATTTTCCATCTTCATTTTCTTGGATTGTTATTATTATGGGCTAAAATTTAAAATATGATATTAATTAAATAATCATTGTTTTTTAATTATTATATTATATCTACTATAAGGCCCCAGCCTTAAACCTTACTTAATCTTGAGTTATTACAAGATTACACATTGAGGATCTTTTCGGGTTTAGAGTTTTAGAGAATTAGATCATAAAACTTGCATTATATTCCACATATAAACAAAGTGGTTACATAAAGATAGTATTCTTCATTCCCATCAATGGAAACATATTTAAAATAAACATGGATTCTTTCTTGACACTTCCTTGACACTATCATCATATCATGTACCTTTCCCTTGACCTGTGAAAAACATTTCAAAAAACTTGGGATGAGCATAAAAAGCTCAGTAAGGGATATATAAATATTAAAAGTAAACATGGGTACATATTGACATAATGATGAGATCATACTTTACCCATAAAACATAAGCACTTTAACATACCTCATCAAATCATGAATAAATCATAGAAATCATAAGGCATAAAGGTAACTTGAGGCATTCATAACATTCTTACGTAGGGAGTAACCCTCTTGGTTACGTTTGGAATACCCATCACAGTATATTCCCTAAATATCTTTGGAAAAACCTTAACGTTTCACTCCTTCGCGTTACACAATGCATTGGAGAGCTATATCGGGCTCACCCGCCCTTAGTTTATCACGGAACCACCCGTCTTCATAATAATGCCCAAGAACCTCAACATAATCGTATCACATAAAACATGAATAAAGGAAACATAACATTTTCACCTTTCAATCACAAGATATCAATACAACACATTGATATAAAAACATTATCAAAACCATTTTCAATACCAAAAGAAAAGAAAAGTAAAAAATGCTATTTATTTTTCTATTAAAAAAGGTATGGCTTTTAGAGGAAGCCGAAACTGAAATAACGGTCACGACGGTGGAGAAGTCGTTGTCGCCACATACGTACGACAAAAACATTCCCTTTTGTCGTTTAGTAAACGCTTCATATAAAAAAGATTCCTTTTGAATAAACGTAAAAGTCAAAGGGGTTTATACAACATATATAATTAAAAGGTTGTCTATAAAACAAAATATGCCTCAATGAAAGGAGATTAAGATGAAGTCCCATACCTCGGGTCCGACTTGACTCGATCGTTCTTTAATGTCCTGAATAATAAACTTGAGTTAATTTATACTTGTTTAAGAACCTTTTTCAAGTTAATTATTCCTTTTATATCACTTATTACCATGTCATGAACACTGTGTAATTATTTAAGTTAATAACGGTCGTTTTAACGATCATTGGTACTTGAGTAAAAAATAATCCCTTTATAATTACATGTTGTTCATGTATCCATTATATCCAGAATTATAATAATGATGTATATATCATATATATCATACATAACCAGTATATATGTGCATTTATAATATTACAGAATCATTTAGAGGTAAGAAATGAAATGCACCGTTCATGGAGACGGTAAGCCGTACGTACGCATGAACGCTACTTTCATTTCTATTTCATATTTTATAGAATGGAATCATAATTATATAAAGTTATATTATAATTCCAGTATAATATAATATATAATATCATAGTTCCATCCTTTATACATCGCACAAATGGTATTTAACGAATCAAATCACTTTGAGGGGGCGGTAGTCCGCACTTCCTTAAATGAAGATATCGCGTTTACCCATAATGGAAACCATAAAGGTATGCCCAAAATAAAAAATACAGAAGATTAAGGAAAACATAAACATATTATATATCATATATAAATATAGTGACATCTTAATGGCCACCTTTGAAGGTGTTAAAAGAATGTTGAACAATCATCGTTTCGGGAGGCATAAATTCACCATCCACGGAAACAGTATGTTCGTTAACCATTAGATGTTGGTGTGTGTAAGTGTAGCTCTAATACTTCTTATAACAACATCCTAGTATATTTAAGATACTGGAGTTGTTACAAAAGAAAGGAATAAAAATGGTTTAGGGGGGTTGGAGAAGCAAAATAAAACAAACGGACTCAAGTGAAGACTTTACCTTAAAATCGGGTAACTCCCTTTGGTTTGAGCTCAAAGGCTTCCTTGGGAAGACTTCTGCCCAATGTGAGGCTTCAAGGAGTAAGAGAGGGAAGTGTAGAGACAAAATGAGTAGGTTTTGTCCAAGCCAAATGCTTTGGGAGTGTGGGTAAGGAGGTAGAGGTGGGGGCCTTTTATAAGAGGAGAGGAGGGGCACTCTTGGAAAGTAAAGATAAGTTACTTTATTTTAAAATGAGTTTCGGATTAAAAAGGTCCCTCATTGATATCATTAGAGGATAAGGTGATAAGGGTTCGAAATCCACCCATAAAATAGGTTTTGGACATGTATAGGTCATAGATTTTACATTATATTTTCATTTTATTTAAATCCTTTATTAATGAGGTAATCGCTACATCATTATGATGTTATAAATACATTTATTTATTTAATGTCAAAAAATTATAAAAAAACTACTATGATGTAGGAAATCTTTTTAGATTTCCAATTAATATTTATAAGCAAAAATCTGACTTGTATAACCCCATTTAAAAATTGTTTTCGTAAAACATGTTATGTTTGTGTCATTTTTACTTTTACATTAAATAAAACGTTATTTATGTCATTTCCCAACCAAAGTGTCTCCATGGGGTCCCCAAGTTGACCCATGGATTTTCTTGGTCAGCCATGACACATCCAATGAGGGTAGGACATGTTTCTAGGTCATTTCATTTTATTAAAGCATTATTTTTACCTTAAACTACACTAATTACCACTAATCGCGATTAAAAGCTTACTAAGTTACTATTCACCAAAAAATTATTTTAATCTCATTGAACCCAATTTTACTTCTTAATGACAACCATGTATGTCGGATTTTTTAAATTCAAAACACAGAAGTGGTAAAATTAAGTACCACTTAGTGGTTTCACTATTCATCAAAAATTGATGTTTTTCAGAAAAATAGCAAAAATTTACCCTAAGCTATATTTGATATTATGAATTCAAAAATGAAGTATATTTTACAAAATTCAAAACATATAAGTCACATTAATTAATTTAATAATTAATTCCCACTGTCAGAGCAAATAGCGTGTTTTTATGAAACAATAAGTATCAAAAGATTGACACCTGTATAAGTCCAATTTCAAAGTGAAATTGATTCCAATGACCACCATTGGATTAAATGGTAAAAATATATTCTAATTTCACTTCAAAACAAATTCAAAACATAATCTAATCATATAAATAAATTAGATTAAAAAGCAGTTTTGATTTAAAATGCCGTATTTTTCACTATTCATTAAAAAATGAACATTGTAAGAAAAATACTAAAAATTCAAACAAAGTAAATTTTGATGTCCCAATTATAAAGACTAAGTTTATTTTGACAAACATAGTTTATAAAATTGTCAAAAGATAGATTCGAAAATGGATTGCCATCAAAAGGCAGTAAAACAATCTTTAAAAAATATTAGTGTATTCCATGCTTAAGATTGGATTTATTTTCATTTTAAGCCTCTAAAACACTATCTAATTCATTAATAGACATAGATAAAAATATCTATTATTCATTACTTACTTGGGATGTTACATCCTTCCCCCTTTAGAAAATTGTGTCCCCGCAATTTATTTACTAATCAAATAAATGGGAGTACTTATCCCTCATTGCATTTTCAGATTCCCATGTTGCCTCTTCAATCATGTGGTTTTTCCACAAAACCTTTACCTGGTGAATCACCTTATTCCGTAAAACTTGCTCCCTGTGGTCATGAATCTGGACCGGTTGTTCCTCATAAGATAGGTTCTCTTCCAGCTTAACTACCTCGGGACTCAAAACATGAGATGGATCTGGCATTTACTTTCTCAACATCGAAACATGAAAAACATTGTGTACCTGAGATAAACTCGGAGGTAAAGCCACTCGGTAAGCAACTGATCCAACTCTCTCCAGAATTTCATATGTTCCAATGTACCTTGGACTCATCTTTCCTTTCTTACCAAATCTCATCACACTTTTCCAATGAGAAACCTTGAGAAAAACATGATCACCTACCTCGAAAGAGAGATCCTTCCTCCGGTTATCCGCATAACTCTTCTGCCTGCTCTGAGCTGTTCTCATGTGCTTCTGAATCAGCTGAACTTTTTCTGCCATCTCTTCTACCAATTCTGGTCCCATCAACTTCCTTTCACCTACTTCATCCCAGAAAGCTGGAGTTCGACACCGCTTCCCATATAACGCCTCAAATGGTTCCATCTGTATACTGGAATGAAAACTGTTATTATATGAAAATTCAACCAAAGAAAGATGTTGGTACCAACTTCCCTGATAATCCATAGAGAAAGAACGTAGCATATCCTCCAAGGTCTGAATTGTTCGTTCTGACTACCCATCTGATTGAGGATGAAAAGTTGTACTAAAATTTAATTCAGTACCCAACGACTTCTAAAGGCCTTTCCAAAAGTTAGAAGTGAACCTGGGATCACGATCAGATACAATGGAGAGAGGAACTCCATGTAACCTGACGACCTCTTTAAGATACAAACGGGAAAGTTGTTCAAGAGAGAAAGTATCTCGTATAGCAAGAAAATGAGCATACTTGGTCAAGCGATCAACAATAACCCAGATTTCATTATTACCTCGAGATGTCTTTGGTAATCCCACAACAATGTCCATGGATATATTCTCCCATTTCCACCCTGGCACTGGTAGAGGCTGAAGCATCTCTTTCGGTAACTGCTGCTCTGCTTTAACCTATTGAAAATTCAAACACTTCACAGTAAAGTCAGCAATATCTCTTTTCATTCCATCCCACCAGTAATACTCTTGCAGATCTCTATACATCTTAGTACTGCCTGGATGAACTGAAAAACGGAGAACTATGAGCTTCACATAACAACTCTCTCTTCAATTGTGAATCACAAGGCACACACAATCTCTGAACCAGCTCTACCTTTTTCTGCAACTCACTGTCTTGCTTCTGTGCTTGCTTGATTCTATCTGATAGAGATGATTTCACTAATACATGAAACAAAACAGAATAACTTCCTGCACCAACAACTTCTATGCCAAAGTTCATCAAATCTTTAACCAAAGGATCACATTCCAAACACAACATTGCTAATAAAGCATTACTTTTTTTCAACTCAAAGCATCAACCACTTTATTTTCTTTTCACGGATGGTAATGAATTGTACAATCATAATCCTTGATTAATTCTAGCCATCTCTTTTGTCTCATGTTCAATTCTTTCTGAGTGAATATATACTCTAAACTTTTGTGATCAGTATATATTTCACACTTTACTCCATAAAAATGATGCCTCCAAATTTTTAAAGCAAAAACAACAGCAGCTAATTCCAAATCATGTGTAGGGTAATTTACCTCATGAATTTTCAACTATCGTGAAGCATAAGCAATTACCTGATCATTTTGCATTAGGACGCAACCAAGTCCTTTCAATGAAGCGTCACTGTATATAACAAACTCACCATTCCTGGAAGGTAGTGCCAAAACTGGAGCATTCACCAATCTTCTTTTCAATTCCTGAAAATAATCATCACATTCTTTTGTACAGATAAACTTAACACCCTTCCGAGTTAGCTTAGTCATTGGACTAGATAACCTTGAAAAATTTCTATCAAACCTTCGGTAATAGCCTGCCAAACCAAGGAAGCTACGAATCTTGGTTACATTTGTGGGTCTTGGCCATTCTTCCACAACTTTTTTTTATAGGATCAACTGTTATTCATTCTTTAGAAACAATATGACCAAGGAAAGAAATTTGTTACAACCAAAACTCACACTTGCTGAATTTTCCATACAGTTGCTTTTCTTTTAAGGTTTGCAAGATAACCCTTAAATGTCTTTCATGCTCCTCTTTACTTTTAGAAAACTCCAAAATATCATCAATGAAAACCACCAAAAACTTATCCAAGAACTCATGGAAAATTATATTCATTATGTCCATGAATACAGAAGGTGCATTGGTTAGCCCAAAATGCATCACTACAAATTCATAATGGCCATATCTCGTATGAAGCGCAGTCTTCGGAATATCTGCCTCCTTTACCTTCAGCTGATGGTACCCCGATCTAAAGTCAATCTTTGAAAAAAACTGAGCTCCATGGAGCTGATAAAACTTCATTTGATGGCCCGACATCCGCTGAAGTAGTTGCAAAGGATTTCACCAACACTTTCTACTTGTAGTCTAACTGCTTCCCATCACTCAAACTCTTTGTCGGACACTCGTTTGCATAGTGACCCATCTCATTGCACTTATAACATTTCACTAACTGTAAATCAAATTTGGTCTTACCTTCACCTTGGTCCTTTTCAGTGCAATCACGAGCCTTATGTCCCATCTTACTACATCGGTAGCACTTTCCAGAATTCAGAAGACATTCCCCAACATGCCTTTTGCCACATTTATCACAAACTGGAAACTTAGTTTTCTTACCATCAGACTTTTTTGAAGAATATTTACCTTTCTCCTGCCACCTCGGTTTCTTCTTCTTCTGGTTGTTATAGAACACTTGGTCATCAGCAAACTCCATTTCCACCTTCTCAGCCCATCGAAGAAGCGTTCCATAACTTTTAAACTCACGAGAAGCTAATGCCCTTCGATATTTTGGCTTTAATCCTGAGTAAAAACGATTGATTTTAATATCAAGGTCTCGAATAAAATTTGGAGCAAACTTTGCCAATCGAGTGAACCTTTCTTCATATGTAGCCACTGAGTCTTCCTCTTGCCTCAATTCCAAGAATTTCTTTTCCATCCTAAGTCGAACAACCTTAGGAAAATACTTCTCAAGAAACATACCTTTGAATTCATCCCAGTCGAGAGCATCAATCTCATCAGCATCCCTGATATTTTTAACCATCGACCACCACTGATCTGCCTCACCCTCCAAACGGTAAATAGCAAGACTAACCTTTTGATTGTCTGAACACCCCATGAAATCAAAAATCTTCTCCAGTGCTTTAATCCACCCTTCAGCTAACACAGGGTCAGATGATCCTCTGAATGATGGGGGATGTTGCCTCATGAAATGTTCCACCACTGACATGTTCCTCTGTGGTTGATCTGGCTGATCTCGTGCATGGATACCACCACCATTTATAGCCTGAGTCAACTGTTCCATCACTACAACAAACTATTCAGTTCCAATTCCAACCATCTCAGGATGATGATTCGGAAAGTTATTTCCTTCTGCATGCCTTCCTAGCACTGCTTCCCTGTTTCCTCTGCAGAAAACCATTCTAAACAAACATGTCTTAGATGAAGCAACATGGTAATCTTCAAATGTTATATCACTTCAATTTGACCATAAAAAAATATTTTTGGATAATCATTTAATAAAATTCTAACTCCTAAAGTTATCTAAACCGACCTCTGATACCAACTATAAGGCCCCAGCTTTAAACCTTACTTAATCTGAAGTTATTACAAGATTACACATTAAGGATCTTTTCGGGTTTAGAGTTTTAGATAATTAGATCATAAAACTTGCATTACATTCCACATATAAAAAAAGTGGTTAAATAAAGATAATATTCTTCATTCCCATCAATGGAACATATTTAAAATAAACATGGATTATTTCTTGACACTTCCTTGACACTATCATCACATCATGTACCTTTCCCTTGACCTGTGAAAAACATTTCAAAAAACTTGGGATGAGCATAAAAAGATCAGTAAGGGATATAAAAATATGGAAAGGAAACATGGGTACATATATACATAAGGATGAGATCATACTTTACCCATAAAACATAATCACATTAACATACCTCATCAAATCATGAATAAATCATATAAATCATAAGACATAAATGTAACTTCAGGCATTCATAACATTTTTACGTAGGGACTAACCCTCTTGGTTACGTTTGGAATACACATCACAGTATATTCCCTAAATCTCTTCGGACAAACCTTAACGTTTCACTCCATCGCGTTACCCAATGCATTTGAGAGCTATATCGGGCTCACCTGCCCTTAGTTTATCACGGAACCACCCATTTTCATAATAATGCCCAAGAACCTCAACATAATCGTATCACATAAAACATGCATAAAGGAAACATAACATTTCCACCTTTCAATCACAAGATATCAATACAACACATTGATATAAAAACATTATCAAAACCATTTTAAATACCAAAATAAAAGAAAAGTAAAACATGGTATTTATTTTTCTTTTAAAAAAAGGTATGGCTTGTAGAGGAAGCCTAAACTCAAATAACGGTCACGACGGAAGAGAAGTCGTTGTCGCCGCATACGTACGACAAAAACATTCCCTTTTGTCGTTTAGTAAACGCTTCGTATAAAAAATATTCTTTTTGAATAAACGTAAAAGTCAAAGGGGTTTATACACCATATATATAAAAAAGGTTGTTTATAAAACAAAATATGCCTCAATGAAAGGAGATTGAGACAAAGTGTCATACCTCGGGTCCGACTTGACTCGATCGTTCTTTAATGTCCTGAATAATAAACATGAGTTAATTTATAATTGTTTAAGAACCCTTTTCAAGTTCATTATTCCTTTTATATCACTTCTTTCCAAGTCATGAACACTATGTAATTATTTAAGTTAATAACGGTCGTTTTAACGATCATTGGTACTTGAGTCAAAAATAAGCCCTTTATAATTACATGTTGTTCATGTATACATTATATCCAGAATTATAATCATGATGTATATATCATATATATCATACATATCCAGTATATACATGCATTTATAATATTACATAATCATTTTGAGGTAAGAAATGAAATGCACCGTTCATGGAGACGGTAAGCCGTACGTACGCATGAACACTACTTTAATTTATATTTCATATTTTATAGAATAGAATCATAATGATATAAAGGTATATAATAATTCCATTATAATATCATATATAATATCATAGTTCCATCCTTTATGCGTCCCACATATGGTATTTAACAAATCAAATCACTTTGAGGGGGCGGTAGTCCGCACTTCCTTAAATGAAGATATCGCGTTTACCCATAATGGAAACCATAAAGGTATGCCCAAAATGAAAAATACAGAAGCTTAAGGAAAACATAAACATATTATATATCATATATAAATATAGTGACATCTTAATGGCCACCTTTGAAGGTGTTAAAAGAATGTTGAACAATCATCGTTTCGGGAGGAATAAATTCACCATCCACGGAAACAGTATGTTCTTTAACCATTAGATGTAGGTGTGTGTAAGTGTAGCTCGAATAATTCCTATAACAATATCCTAGTATATTTTAGATACTATAGTTGTTACAAAATAAAATAATAAAATGGTTTTAGGGGGGTCGGAGAAGCAAAATAAAACAAACGGACTCAAGTGAAGACTTTACATTAAAATCGGGTAACTCCATTTGGTTTGAGCTCAAAGGATTCCTTGGGAAGACTTCTGCCCAAATTGAGGCTTCAAGGAGTAATATAGGGAAGTGTAGAGACAGAATGAGCAGGGGTATGCCAAGCCAAATGCTTTGGGAGTGTGGGTAAGGAGGTAGAGGTGGGAGCCTTTATAAGAGGATAGGAGGGGCACTCTTGGAAAGTAAAGATAAGTTACTTTATTTTAAAATGAGTTTCGGATTAAAAAGGTCCCAAATTGATATAATTCAAGGATAAGGTGATAAGGGTTCGAAATCCACCCATCCAATAGGTTTTGGACATGTTTAGGTCATAGATTTTATATTATCTTTTCATTTTATTTAAATCCTTTATTAATGAGGTAATCGCTACATCATTATGATGTCATAAATAAATTTATTTATTTATTTTTAAAAAATTTTAAAAAAACTACTATGATGTAGGAGATCTTTTTATATTTCCAATGAATATTTATAATAAAAAATATGACTTATATAACCCCATTTAAAAATTGTTTTCGTAAAACATATTATGTTTGTGTCATTTTTACTTTTACATTAAATAAAAAGTTATTTCTGTCATTTCCCAACCAAAGTGTCTCCATGGGGTCCCCAAGTTGACCCATGGATTTTCATGGTCGTCCATGACACATACAATGATGGTAGGACATGTTTCTAGGTCATTTCATATTATTAAAGCATTATTATTACCTTAAACTACACTAATTACCACTAATCGCGATTAAAAACTTAATAAGTTACTATTCACCAAAAAATTATTTTAATCTCATTGAACCAAATTTTACTTCTTAATGACAAACATGTATGTTGGATTTTTGAAATTCAAAACACAGAAGTGGTAAAATTTCATTAAAAGGAAAAATCAGTTTTTATAAGTACCACTTAGTGGTTTCACTATTCATCAAAAATTGATGTTTTTCAGAAAAATACCATAAATTCACCCTAAGATATATTTGATATTCTGAATTCAAAAATTTAGTCTATTTTACAAAATTCAAAACATATAAGTCACATTAATTAATTTAATAATTCATTCCAGCTGTCAGAGCAAATAACGTGTTTTTATGAAACAATAAGTATCAAAAGATTGACACCACTTTAAGTCCAATTTCAAAGTGAAATTGATTCCAATGACCATAATTAGATTAAATGGTAAAAATATATTCTAATTTCACTTCAAAAACAGTTCAAAACATAATCTAATCATATAAATAAATTATATTAAAAAGCAGTTTTGATGTAAAATGTAGTATTTTTCACTATTCATTAAAAAATGAACATTGTCAGAAAAATACCAAAAATTCACACAAAGTAAATTTTTATGTCCCAATCATAAAGAATAAGTTTATTTTGACAAACAGTGTTTATAAAATTGTCAAAATATATATTCAAAAATAGTTTTCCATTAAAAGGCAGTAAAACAATCTTTTAAAAATATTAGTGTATTCCATGCTTAAGATTGGATTTATAATCATTTTAAGACTCTAAAACACTATCTAATTCATTAATAGACATAGATAAAAATATCTATTATTAATTACTTACTTGGGATGTTACATCTAATTTCTTACATTCCAACTCATTGAAAAAACAATAACACCTCTCATGTGTATTTGTGGACTACAATCTAAAAAAATGATGTGATTCGTTTTTCATTTCCTATTTGAATGCACAAAAATAACGAAATATTTAATGAATATATAATATTTATATTATGTAATAATTTTTTTGGAGAGGTTATAGAAAATTTAACAATATTTTTTATCTATCCAAATGTGAAAACAATATTTAGGCATACATACGGCTAACGATCTCCATGAATGGTGTCATTTATTTTTCAATCTATACCATTTATGGATGACTATAACGATATATATATATATATATATCGGATATATAAAATATTGATGTTGTGATTAAAATTATGGATATGATGCAATGATGGTCATTATAAAACAACCAGAACTACCAAACTAAAATTATCATAAAAAATGAAATAGTTAAACCCTGAAAATAATGATTTTCATAAAGAATTAGTAATAATTGGTGGTTTTAATTTTTTGAGTGGATTATATTTGATATTAATAGTATGTAAATGAATCTAGTATTTCATTACAAAAAATTTGAATTTATCATGAAATATTTTTCAGAAATTTTAAAGTAATTTGAACATGAGGTGAGGGTTTTATGTTATAATCTCACTATTTATAGAGATTTTTCATGATAAAATTTCTTGATTATGAAACTTTATTACCTATCTCTCACTAATATTGGAAATTTTATTCGAATATTATTATTTCAATAGAATACATTTTTTTATTTAATTTTCCACTCTTTAAGAACTCTTGATACTAAAAAATATTTTTAAAGAAAATCGATATTATTTCTCTCTTCAGTCAAAAATAAATTTTCTTCCATGTCCACATTTTCTCTTAAATTATTTGATGAATGTATTTATTTTATTAAATGATTATTAAAATCCATTTTTAACCATTTTTTAATTTTTATTTTAAAATTCGAATGTAATATTCTTCTCTTTTTCTAAACAACATTCCTTTAACTTTTTTCTGATAATGGGAAAGGAATATATGTTTATCATACTCGGCATGAATAGACTTTCCCACTATTTTTACCATTCAATGATATGAATATTTCATTAAAATTATACATGTTTATTTTAAAATAAAATGTTTTCCTTAAAATTTTGTAAATTGTTAGACCTTAATATGTTATTTAAAACTGAATAGTTTATTTTTCTAAAGAAATATTCCTACGATATTCTAAAGTAGTTTTTTCATCTAAGATAGAATACTTAGATGTTACATAAAATTTATTTGGGATATGATCCATTGACGCCATCCTTATTATTTCTCTGGGTGGTTTATGATTATAAAGGAATGATATTTATGAAACCTATTTCATTTCCATGGGTTATAATATTATTAATTGTGGAAATGTTTATGTAACTTGATTACATTTCATAGGTTACTCTATGATGAATGTTTTATGATCTAGTAGAACACATATGTATTATTTTTAATTTTCAATGTGTGGAACTAAAATTATATATCCCACAAATTCATTGGGTTACATTAGAAAAATCATTAGATAATAAGTCCTAGATTGGGAAGTGAGCCTGGTTCAATAAGGGACTATGTCCACGATGATTGTATTGAGAGTTAACCATTAATAATTTTATTATGGTATAGGGAGTGAACCCAACCCACTATGATAGCCTTGGGAGTGAGACTTACCTAGGAAAATGATTTCCTTATTTATGGATATTCCACAATCTTATTTATTATTCCAAGGTTACGATTTCTTGGCTTATGTTCATTGATTCCTTTATGATTCATGTCTTATGAACTACAAAGTTTTATTACATGACTCAATATTGTGATCTATGACATTCAGGGTATGGTTTTCAAATGTTATGATAATTTTTATCATACTCTTATTCACATGTTATGATTAAGTGACCATTAGAATCTCCCTCATTACACTTATTATGTATCTTATTTCACCATTTCATTTTTTTCCTTGGTTATGATTAAGGGTTTTATGTGTGATAAATATATGAAGGGTGATAGTTATGAAGAATTTTATAGAGATGATTCAGAACACTTATGGTCATGTTGTTTATATGTAAAAGTTTTTATAGGCACTGGACACATATGATTCTATCATGGATTAAAATGTTTTCTACTGAATATTAATTTAATTAGATGTGACATTTATTTTTGAAAATTATGGGTCACTATAGTTGGTCTTATATCAAGGTTTTGTTACCTTTAGAAACTATGATTATAAAACATTAGTGAGTACCCTTAGGATAATAATAATTATAGGAGAATGTGTGATTTTATTGTAAAGAAATAATAGTGATTTTTTATAAAAACATCCATGTATATATTCGAAAATTGGACATGATTAAGGCAAATATTCATCTTGGGATAATAACCTTGAAAAGAGTTGGTAAGGAATATCTGGGTAACCATGGTAGTGCATGATGACTATGCCCTTACTAGGAACCTCATTTGACACTCACAAGTGATATTATTTTGTTAAGTAAAATTTTTCTTATAAACCATCATTATGGATTTAAAGAGATGATGATCATTTATAACCTAGGTTAAACCTAAGGTGTCAAATATTGGAAAGAATGGATCTTGATTTAGAAATCCAGTTAATGATTTTTCATGGTTATATAATTGATTAGTTTAATTAATTATACTTGATGGTTATTCTAACCAATTAGGTTTTAGAAATGTATTGATGATAGAAAAATATCAATGATGTGGTTATAGGTATGCTAAAATATTTATTCACCTTATTTGGGAATAGTTATATGAATTCCGATAGGTCAGGAAATGTATCAAGGAATGTATTTTCATAGCCTCAAATACTATATGTTGAATTAGTATTGAAAAAACCCAGTGGTACTTTGATCACATCTCAGGACTATGAATATTGTCAAATTGAATTTCACACAAATTTACTTCATATAAATCATGTTATTCTCTCTATAGTTTAATTTATGGTTATTTTAGTCATGGATTAGCATTCTTTACATAAATCCCACATCAATTGATGAGGAAGGGAAGTAATTTTTGAAATTCTAAACCAACCTATGATCTTCTAACAGTTTGAAAACAGATATGAAATTATGATTCAAATAACATTTATTATATTGGTATTGATTTATATTAAAAAGGGTTCATAATATTAGATGGTTGGGGATAAACTCAACATCAAAGACATGACTATAATGTTGGATTTCATTTATGCCTTTCCAGAAGTGTTTCCTATTACTCTACTAAATCATAATGTTATGTTTTCAATGGAACTTGTACTTGGTACTAAACATATTACAATCACTCCTTATAGAATTACTATTATTGAGTTGTAACAATTGAAGAAGCCACTCCAAGATAATATTGACATGGGATTAATTCAACCAATGTTATCACCTCGGGCTACTCCTGTCCTTTTTTTCATAATAATGAAGGTTCAACATAACTTTATATTGATTACTAAGAACCTAACAAGATCACTACCGAGAATAGGTGTCCTTTTCCACTATTTATGAAACGTTTTACAACTACGCAAAGTTCAATAATTTCCCAATATTGACCAGCATAGTAGATATCATCAATTGAAGGTCCAAGTAGTATATATAGAGAAGATAACATTCCATAAAAGGTTTGGAAACTATTAATTTATTGTGATACTATATAGTCTTACTAATACCCCTTTCATCTTCATTGATTCTTTGAATAGTGTCTTTAGAGATTACATAGGTTAGTTTTTAAGAGTCTTTATAGATGATATTTTTATATATTCATTGTTCAAGGAAGAGCATGATGATTTCTATAGTATCGTATTGAAGAACACAAAGAAGTAAAATTTTTAGGTAAAAATTAATATATGTTAATTTATATAAAATTGTTTTTATTTTTGTATCATATAATCTCAAGTTAGGTTATATCCCAATATCCATCAATGATATAATTTTTTGAACATCATCCTAGGCCAATCCTAGTGAGTGAGATCCATAGTTTTCTTCATTTGTATCAATATTCTCAATGATTTGATAAAAAGTTGCATGGATATAAAATATACTAACCAAGTTAACATAGATGTGTGACATGTTCATGTGGGATGATGCATGTGAAGGATATTTCACGGAACTAAAGAGAGGATTAGTCAAGATACCTGGGCAGACACTACTTTTTACTAGAGAAGGGTTTGTGATATATAGTGATGCATCAAAGAAGGGACTGAGAAACATCCTCATGTAGAATGATATGGTGATAGAGTATGACTCGTTCCAATTGAAGGGTTGTTAGAAAAATTAGCTAACTCATTATTTGAAGTTAGATATGGTAATTTTTTAATTTAATAAGTTGATGAATTATCATTATAGAGAAAGGAAAGATATATATACTAATCCTAAATGTTTTAATTATATATTCATTCATAAATCTATGAATATATGCTAGGAAATATAGTTATAGTGGACTAATGATTATAACTTCTCAATACATTACCACCCTGAGAATGTGATCTAGGTGGACATTTCTTTGAACTAAATGAATCATGCTAGCTTTTATATGATGAGGATCAAAAAATATCTAGTATTTAATGATTTTCAAACTAGATATATTGAAATCATAAATAAAAGAGGGAATCTTATTTTAATAAAATGAGTATTCAACTATCTATCTAGGTAAATATAAAGGAGGAAAAACGGAAGAAGTAGTGTTGAAAAGGATGGAGAAATTTTCTTGAGCTCAATCTTGATTATGATGAAATGATAAGGTTTAAGAACTATATTTGTGTAACATCAATAATAGATGTGAATAATTATATATTGGATGACGTTCACAATTCATCATTCCTAATTCATCATATAATTTTGAAGACTTATAGAGATATAAATGATTATTTCAAGTGGGAAGACACGAAGATCGATATTTCATAGTATACATCTAGGTTATTGGTATATCAGAAAGTTATGATTGAGAGGAATTAGCCAACGGGGATGTCACAACCATTACCATCAAAAATTGTAAATATGAAAATATCATCAAGGATTTTGACTTCAGAGTACCCAGAACACCTAGGGTCTATAATGTTTTTGGGGTTTTAGTCAATCCCCTAACATTGTAAACACACTCAATTGTATTAGTAACTATTTATATCTTGATAAAATTTCCAAAAAATTAATTATTGAAGTTGTAAGGTTTCATGAGGTATAATATTCTATTGTAGCTGATCAGGATTCATGATTTACCTTGATGTTCTTGTGAAGTATTCAGAAATATCTTAATTCATGGTTCTGATTTAAAACATCATATCATCCTCTTATTCATGTTTAGTTAGATAGAACCATTAAAACATTTGGGGATATGTTGAGGTCTTATTCTATGAATTTAAAATGTAATTGGCATCATCACATTCCTCTAGTAATGATTTATCACAACAATATCATTCACTTGGGAATTAAGATGGTGTATTATGAATCATTATATGGAAATAAGTGTAGAACTTCAAAGTATTTGGAGGAAGTCAGTGATATAATTCTTTTAGAGCTTGATCTAGCTACATAAATGGTAGATAAATTTATATCCATTCAGAAACATATTAAGGAGGGTTAGTGTAAACATAAATATCCACGTGAAATTTCCAGATAACCCTATAAATTAAAATTCATGAGATGAAATTATAATGAATTTAACCATACTTGAAGCTTGTGATATTCGAAAATAGGGGAAAGTTGATTCTATGGTATATTGTACCCATTGAGATTCTGGATTGTGTGGGTATAGTGTTTTATCATTGGAACATCCACCAAACCTCTCACATGTTCATGATGTATTCCTTTATGCTATATTGAGAAAGTGAATACCCGATCCTTAACATGAAGTAAACAAAGAGGTTATACTGTTGGAGCTTGATCATTATTTTTAAAAATAACCAGTTCAAATATTTTCAAACAAAGATAATGTTTTATGGAATAAGACTACTCTCTATATTAATTTTCACCGGATGAATCAAAAATTCAAAAAATATAAATGGGTACAAAATGTTGTGATGAAAAAGAGGCATCATCGTATTTTTTTATTAGAGTGATGTAATTTAGAGGTATAAAATTAGATTAAGTGGGGTAGAATGTTACACCCCAAGAGTTTATGATATATATTTTTTATAATTAATTTAATTTATTCAATTAATTACAGAACATGCAACTCCGAGTCCAAGAGAACCATAATATAATAAAATAATAAAACCTAGATATTATTTTTTTGTTATTAATAGAAATAAAAAACTTTTTAAAATATTTACTAATAATTAAATAATGATAACATATTTTTATTAAAGTTTTTATAATGATCAAAAATAAAAAAATCATAAAAATGGTTTTTATTGGATTTTGTAAGAAAATAATGTAATGGATTATTTTTTACAATTTTAGATTTTTTTTAAAATAATTTAACCATTTTTTGAAATTAACATATAAATTTTTTTTTAAAGTGATTTTATGAAATATTTTTAAATGATTAATTATTTTGATAAATATTGAAAAATACTTATTTTTTTTGAGAACTATATTTTCATTTAATGAATATAAAAAATTTAATTTTATAAATAAGTACTTTATATGTAAAATAATTTCATTCATGTGATTAATAATATAATTATGATCATTGGAAATAATGTTATGTTGATTTTTTTATAAAAAAATTATATAGATAAATAAACAAATATTTCTTGAAAAAAAATTATTGTGTTTTATGAGTTTATTTAAAATTACAATTATTTTAATTTTATAGATTACATTTGGTAGAATATATTTCATATTTTTAATCTAAAATTTCAAATTTTTAAATGAGGATATTTTCATTTTACTCTTATTGAATTTCAATAAGAGTAAAAATATGTCACTGTAGTTATGGTTAAAAAGGGTTTATCAGGAGGTAAGCCAAGAGATATGGGTGAAATTTCGAATTAAACACATCTAAATCTTATATTATTGACATATTTTGACCTCATATTTACATAAATTTTAATCTATATCATTTTGGAATCATTTATCTTTGTAATTACTTCATTATATTTTAATATTTTAATAAATTCCAATTGTGTCCTCTACACCACTAATAAAAGAAAACCCCTCCTTTCCCATATTTACAATACGTTGATCCTTATGAATTTACCCAAACATTTATAATTCATTAATAAACATCCATATCTATTAATTATAAGTTAAATTCTTCTTTAAATACCATTCTAAGGGTCCATAATAATGGATCTTATGGAGGCTTGCGTTAGAAGTGGAAATCATCCTTCCATACCTCATTTAATTTATATTTTATTATTCCTATGGTAATAATAATAAAATAATAACTATATTATCAAAACTATACTTAAATTACTTTATAATTATATAAAAAACATTATCCACCCTCTTTTCCTTCAAATGGGAATTGAATGTATCCCTCGTGTATATGTTTGGACTACCGCCTCCATGAAACGATACAATTAATTTTCAATAACAATATTTCATGGATGGTTATTATAAAGGGTTTAAAGTATATATATGATATTAATAAAATAATTATTCCTCTTGAGTTATAATATCAAATCTATCTTCTTACCTTCTAATCTATTGGAAAATGATAACACCGCTCGGGCGTATGTGTGGACTATCACCTCCACGAAGTGATGTGAATCATTTTTTTTTAAGATTGATCTTAATATGGATATATTTAATAAATAAAAATTATTCTTTAAAGGTGACTTAATATTTTCCATTATTTTATTCCAACCCTCAAAAAGTGAAAACTACATTCTTGTGTACTTACAGCGTACCGTCTCCATGAATTATGTAATTCATATTTTATATATATCCCTTATATATGACTCTATATACATATATAATAAGTATATATTATATTTATATGATGATTAATATTTTTGATATGATAGAATAATGGACCAATTCTTTGGTCTGAAACAAAATAACCTAAATTCTTATTAAAAACAAAACAATTTACATACATAATTGATGATTTTAATAAGGAATTTGTAATAAATGGGTGTTTAATTTTTATAAGTGGATCATATATGAAATTATAAGTCCTTATATAATTATTGTATATAATTATTGTAAATTAAAATTTATTATACATGATGTAATAAAGCTTTGGATGCAGTCAAACTTGAGGTAGGAGTTTTACGTTGCAATCTCATTATTTATCAGAATTAATTATGATTAATATTTTGATAATGATATTTTATGAAATATCTATAAATAAAACCACTAATTTTATTATACCCTATATATTTTAAGAAATTACTTTTTTTTTATTTTAGTTTCCTTTATTTATTTACTTTTGTATAACTAAATAATGTTCTTAAGGGAAAATGACTCCATTTATCTTTTTGTCCAAACAACCATTTTCTTCCTGTTCCATTTTTATAAAATATTTTTGAAAATATTCTCAATATTTCAAATGATTTTTCAAATTATTTTTTTCTACGATTGAATTTTTCTAAAAAAAATCAAAAGGAATATTCTTTACATCTACAAAAGAATGTACTTTTGAAATTTGACTAAAAATTTGAAAGCGATATTTTTAAATATACTCGGCATGAATGGAATTTTCCTCCATAATGAAAAATATAGGATTTCAGATTAATTTTCAAGTTGAAATGTTTTTTTATCCCTTAACATTTTTGATGTTTTTAGATCTTAATATGTGATTTAATAATGAAAATAATATTTTCTTCAAAAAATATTCCAGTGATCTTCTAATATAATTTTTCATTTAAGATGATTTTTTTTGTATTAATTATACTTTTTTGGGTATATGATTGAATTATACTATCCTCATTCATTCCATGTATGTTTTATGATTAATATAAAAATATGATAATGAAACATGATTCATTCCCATTGGTTCGTTTGTGATAAATAAATGAAATGGTCATGACACACATTTCCTTTCCATAGGTTATGATGTGATGAATATTTAATGGTTCTATGGATCACATATATATGATTTTCATTATGTGATTTTTAGATCAAACATTATATAACCCTATAATTAATTGGGTATAGTTAGATATCTCATGATATAATATGGAATGGAATTAGGAGTGAACTCAGTTTTGTATGGAACTCTGTGCCCCATGATAGTCATAGGAGTGGTCCATGAATAAGGATATGATAATATGGGGAGTGAACCCAATCAACTATTATATTTATGGAAGCTAGACTTTACTAAGGAAATTATATTCCCCAATATGTTTATACCACAAACATATTTAGTATCCCAATGTTCTACATTCATGGTTCATGTTCATTGATTTCATTATGATTCATGTCTTATAAATTGTGAAGCTTTAGGTCAATACTTAAGATTATTATGTGTCATATACAAATTATGGTTTTAAAATTTTATGATCATGTTCTCATACCCTAATTCTCATGTTATGTTTAATAAATCATTGATACCTCCCTTGTTTACAATTACTGAGCATCAGAGCTCACATTGTCTTATGTTCACATTCCCTATGTTATAAATAATGGTTTTAATAATGATATGTTTAAGAATGTTCCTAGTTATGAATAAAAAAATTGGATATAATTTAGATCTCTTTTGAAATTTTTTTTGTATCCATGTTTTCAAGGAAACTGGACCTATAAAATTATGCCAAGGATCATAATGATATATATTGAATATTCATTTAATAAGATGAGATAGTTTTGTATTAAAAGTATGGATGGCTATAGAAAATAACTATTTTCATGTAAAAACAAGAAAATATTTTCTTTGAGTATTTACTAGTAATTTTTTAGTAATAACCCATGATGAATTATCCTCATGTTACCTTGAGAGGAAATAGAACCTTGAATGTTTCTTTTATGAATCTAATAGCACTATAGAGACTGATCTGGACAGTGTTTGATCTTTAAAGTTTTTTTTATTTTGACACATATATTCCATTTCCCCCAAGTTATTTATATAATGTTCTATTAACAATATATCATGTAATTATTAAGTAATTATTAAATACCCTTGATTTCATTGACTATTAAATAGTAAATTTATCATTGTTAATAATTTTTTCTTCCCCTTTACATTATTCTATTTCAAAAATTATCTGTCATATCCATAGTGGTAGATGTGGGGACATTGTCACCTGAGTTTTATGAAGAACACATCTACCTACTCACTCTCACCTTAGAAGTATATTAGCACACTTCTTTAATTTTCTCAGTGACTAGCCTAAATATATCCTAAAAGGGAACACGAAAAGGTTATTATTTCTCCACAAGAACTACACTTGCTGGATCGACCACAGATTTTGGTGTGACAATAATTAAAGCCTCACTTTTATAGAATGAGAGGGTCTAAGAAAATACCATATCCTTATAAAAAATTACCTTTTGAGCCATTTGAAAGAGGACCCTATATAAATCTCCCCAATCTAAGAGGAGAAGGTTTGGGTTAGTAAGAGGCTAAAAAACACCCTCCAATACACATCTCTTAAACTAGTCACCCTGATCGTGAACATTCATGTTACAATAAAATTCATTGGTTAATGAAGAATCAATGTCCACAATTCTATCATTGATTTCAATCCCATTAAAATAGTTCTAATATTCTATCGTTGAAATATCCTTCTAAATAAACCTGGAATATATAACTTTATATTTCCAAAATTTTCAGTTCATCACTTGAGTAGAGGTTTTATTAATAGGATAATAATTCCTAAAACTATATACTTCCATATCTACGAGTCATTTTTTAAGCCCTCAAACTCTATACATAGACAAATTTTGGTCAATGTCTAGGTATTGTTGATCACCCTTCCAGAGATGAAGGTATTGTTCTGGTGCTAGTGACATTTTCAGTGAGATTATGGAATCTACTCCAGCATGGCACCTCAGTGCCAAATCATCAATAGTTAATCATTAGATCTAGGATATTGACACTGATTTGGCCATATATTGATCAATATATGTTTGATATTAATGATATAGGTGTCGATTAAACTATTTCTTACCTTACTAGAGTCAAAATTTCACTCCATTCTTCAAAATACTATATGTTTTTTACGTAATTTAAATTAAGTGGAGGGACCATCCATGATATGGATGATCATGTTTTTTTCAAACTAATCCATTTGAATGTCTAGAATGTAATATATCATTAATAATAAATTTATTTTTAACCCCATTGAAAAAAAGGTGTAAAAAATGATGAAAAAAATGAGTAGGAGTGCAAGAAGATAAACAATAAAATGATCAGTTATATCTTCCAATGGATCGATCATGGTGTCTACGACAATGTTGATCATGATAAGGGAACATACGATATTTGGATGAAGTTGGAAAATATGTACAAGTCAAATACCACACATCACAAGATCCCCTTATTAAAGTGGTTGATGAATCATTGATAAAAAAATTAGAAACTCTATAGTTGAATACAACATAAATTTATAAATACTGTTGAATCAATTGGTGGCTGCATGTAAGACTCGGATAGGTGAAGATTAGGTGTACCACATACTATTTACACTTCCTGATATCTGGGATTGGCTTATTGTCTCACTCGACAATTGGTTCTAGGATGAAAACATACAATGTAAATGGTTAAGGATACATTATTCAAAGAGGAGGCATGAACGAAGGACTTGAGTTACAACCAGACATAAGCTCTTGTCTAGGAGATGTGAGGGTGAAAACTATGAAGATTTTTAGGGGTAGTAAGTATAGGCCCAAGCAAGTGCAGAGTCAGTTACACAGATGGTTGGTATGCAACATAAAAATTCTACCTTTATGAAATCACTTTCATATGAGGTTGAATTGTCCAAGGATGATACAAGAAAATGGATAATGTAAAAAAAGAAATATAAGAAACAAAGACACCCTCAAGATAGTCTCTAGACAAATAAATATCCTCTCCAAAACGAAGATGAAAAATTATTTCATACCAAAATCTAGGACATATAAGGGGTTTTTGATACTACGGAATTACACCATATCACTCTAAATCATGATTATTTCTTAACTTATAAAATTGGTGACATTATCTTATCCATGATGTGGAACACTAGTTTAGTAGAGATTTTTTTAATGGGTGAAATAAAATACAAGATTATGTTGGATTCACCATCACCCTGAAGGATGTTTGACATATTTGAAGCCTTCATCATAATCTGTTATCAGGTGTTCACTTTCACCGATATGTCTATGAAAACATCTTCAATAATGGATCATAGAAGTTGAAAAAAGGACCCATCATCATTTACCAAGGACCCATATATGGAACATTGTACAAAAGTCAAGTAAAAATGTACATAAATACCCTCAACCGAGTGGAAGGAGAGACATCGTCGAATTTATAGTATAGTAGACTCAACCACATTAATAAATGTAGGTTATCTACCATATTGAAGAAGTACATCATGGTTGAAAAGGATGAATCTCTTAATCCTTTAAAATGTTACTTGTATGGGATGAATAATAGAGTCTTATTCAATATTGATTTTTCAAGTAGATTAGTGTTAGTGGATCCATTGAACTCTAATGTATGTGGAACCAAGGAGATAGATTCACTGGGAGGTAATAAATATTTTCTATCCATTATTGATGATATATATCAAAGGGTGTGGGTGTTTATCTTGCAAAAAAAAATTGACGAACTACTAGACAACATCATGATTTTCAATGCTATGGTGGAGCATAAAACATGATGTAAGTTGAAATGTATTTGTTCAATGAATGGAAGAGACTAATCATCTAGGGATTTGAAGACTATTGTTGGATTCATGGAATATAACATGAGAGGAAGTTATCATGCACCCAAAAAAAACATAGTTGTAGAAAGGATGAATAAAACCAACATGGAGAAGGCTATAATCATGATGATTTTGGATAGTATTCCTAATACATTCTAGGGATATGTTGTTCAGGCTGTATTCTACCTCAACAATATATCACCATTCGTGCCACTAATGTTAGATATTCTACAAATTGATGTTCTAGTAAACATCCCTCTAACTCTAATTTAAATATATTTGGATTTATAATTTTCACAAGTATCTAACGAGCTCATGGAGAATCTATACTAGAGATATACCCCATGCATCTTAATTGGCTATGGAGTTGAGGAGTTTATATACATGCGTTGGGACCTGAAGGAGTTGTAGGTGATCAGAATTAGAGATGTCATGTTCTATAATATCGAAATGACTGATGACATTAAAAATAAAATAATTTATTAAAATGAAAGTTTAATTGATTTAACTAAAAATATAACACATATAAGATCACAGCCCATCAATGAAGATGAGGAGCTGCAATAACACTCATCGATAGTGAAATCTGAGTTTGTAGAGGGGGATATTGAGTTTTGGGATGCTCAATACTCTCCTCAAGAATTCACCAAACCATCATATGATCTTAGTGATGTTATGACACACAAAACTAGGATTTCATAGGTTAGAATAACATTATGATATATTTTAGGCAGGATTTTTTTCCAAATAATATTTGATCTTTGAGTTATCATTGCTAAATAGTGAGGTGGAGCAATAAGGATCTCATGATGTAGTGAATCATCCAGGCCAACATAGGTTTCTACATGAAATGGAGGATGATATGGAGTCTTTGATGAAGAGACATACATATTATTTTTTGGAACTACACAATTATATGAATGCATTAATGAACAAATGGGTGCTCTAGATGAAGGATAGAAATAAAAATGTGGTCACGCACACCACTCAATTAGTAATATAGGGATTATTTCCAAATAAAGGAGTTGAAATTAATGATATTTTATAACATATGGTTAATATTCCAACAATCCATGTTTTTCTATAGATTGGTGGCATGCTGAGGACAAAATTAGTAATATATGGATTCAATGAATTTTTTTCATCATGGTGATATATCAATGGAGATATATATGAAGAATCCTGATGGTTTTGAGGTTTTTTGAAATAAAAACTCATATGAAAATTAAATAACCTATTGTAAGGACTGAAACAATATCTCAGATAGAGGTTCAAGATGTTTAACTTTTTCATGGATAATCATTCTTATAGGAGGACTTATGAAAACAAGTTTTTTTTACTTCTAGATATATTAGTAAAATATCATTTTTTTATCATAAAATCTTTGTTGATGAAATGTTAATCATTGAGAAAGATGTAGAGAAGATCAACTTGTTGAGGAATATGTTATCCAAGACTGTTCAAATGATGTATTTTTGAGAATCTCAATAGATTTTGGGGGTGATAATCATTATTGATAGAAATTAGAGGTTTTTATAGCTATCTCATAAGAATTATATTGAATATGTTAAAAAACATTTCAATATGGAAAAATCCAAACCAATGAGAATTCCTCATCATGATAATTTAATGTTGAGAAATAGATCATGTCCATTGTCAAAGTAAGAAATAACAGTGATGGAGATGATACCATAATTCTAATTTGTTGACCGCTTGATGTATGATATGGTGACTACAAGTCCATAAATTTCCCATACATTGGTGATCATGATCCAATTTATCTCCAATATCAGGAAACAACACTATCATTTCGTCAAATGGATTTTGCGGAATATTAATGTTACTTCAAATCTGTTTTGTTCTACAGGGGATTTGACTCTATCTTAGAGGTTGTGTAGATGAAGATATGGATAGTGATCCTCATATATGGAGTTATACATTAAGATACATTAATAAATTTACAGGAGGAGCTGTATTAGGGAAGTCATGGCTGATGAAGTGCATTTCATTATCCACCATTTAAGTAGATAACAAGGCTATATAGAGTTATGTTGAGAAGAAGTTATAGAAAAAGAATTTTCACTAGTTGCATAGATTAATCAAGAAGGAGTATGAGGTTAATTGTGATAGATAAAGATATTTGGAATTGATCGGGAACTCCTTGTACCATTCCCAAATGAAGTACATCATCATTTTCTATCATTGGATATGTGAAGTGATATATCAATAACTACTATGACTTGGGAATATCCACATGAAGGATAACTTTTTAGATATTTCGACAAATTTGGTTACTCATGAGATGCTATACCTTTACAGATGATCCAAAATATTTCAGATAGATGTGCATGATTGAAGGAGATATCCAGATCCGCACCATCATTTTCAATGTCTTTTCACCAACTTACCCTCCCATGGACGTCCATTTCATCTTCTACACAATATATATATATATGCAGAAACTATATGTTTGGAAGCCCAGGGAGTGGTCAATTGAGTAGGTGGATTCCATTTTTGAAGTCCAATAGTTTTTAGGGATTAGTGGATGTTTTGTCAAATAGGTAATCTCCCACCATGGATATATAATGAGGCCTTGGGGAGCTTCCTAAAATCAGATATGTGTAATAGACCTACATTATATTTGAGAGTATAGAGAGCTACATATTAGAGAGAAATTGGTATAGAGAGTATTTCATTTGTACCCTTTGATCTTACAGAAACAAAAGGTTGGTTTCCACTTCCATACAAATCTCTTTGTGATCCTCAAATAATAACATAGGATAGTAGTTCTAAACCATTATGTAGGGTTTTAGATTGCTGTTGAAAATAGTATACATTCACTCAACCTATTACTTCCTTGAAGAGAATGGTAAAATGCATACATTACACCTAAATCAGATTATGGTAACCATAATGTGGTGAATCTTGAATAAAAATTAGGTTTATTGCTCTCTTGGTGAAGAATCAAAATACATGAACGCAAAATGAACCTCAATGAATTTATTCCATTATTCTCTAAAGTCTTTAAATGATGAAAATGTTAGTGTTAGGAAATATTTCATTGAAAATATTAAATTATGGAAATATTGGACAATTTTTAGAATACTTTTCTAGGAAGGATGATGACACCCCAGAATTATTTAATTCACTCACAAAAAGTTGATGAATAAAAGTTAATTTTTTTTTAAACAAATAAGGCTAAGATATTTAGTATTACCCAAATGCGCGCCCTACATTCAACCAATTTTCACACCCTATATTAAAATTGGGCAAGTACGCTTACATTTTTCCAGAAATGACATATAAATGTGGTTTTTGGATTTATGTCGAAGTTTAAACCACCGCTAAATGATATGAGATTGTTGGTAGAATCTTTTATGGATAAAAATGTTTGGGAGTATTTCACGAAACTTCTAAAAAAACTAAGGGGATTTATTTTTCAATGGTTTTATTTAAAAAATAATTTTTTTTAAAAAAAAATCACAGTTTTAAATTTGTTTACAATTATTTTTAATCAACTAATTTTTAATATTAATTAATTTAATCATTTATTATACTTGTACCATAAAATTAAGAATATTTATGTATATGGTGATATTAGAACCACTTCTATCATTGATTTTTCTTCAAAGTCATTAGTACTTCACCAAACCCTTCATGTAGTGATTAAACAAACATTAATATATATATATATATATATATATTCATGTGAATACATATATATTGGTAGATAAATTTATTCCTAACTAAAAAATACATACAAATAAATCGATAAATATACATATATAAATAAATAATTTTACATCAATATAAATAAATACACACACACACACACACAAATATACACCCATATATATATGCATGAAATATCCATAAATATATATACCCAAATAACATATATAAATTTATATATATATATATATAATATATATAAATGGAAATAATTATACATAAATAAAATTAAATATATAAATATATATATAATTAAAAGTAAATATAAATTAATACATATATATTATATATAAAAATACATAAATGTATATAAGATCAAAGAGAAATATAATTACATATAATTATATATATATATATATATAATAAACAGATATAGATATACAAAAATATATACATATATATAAAGCCACATAATACAAATATATATATATATATATATATATATATATATATTCATAATTATACAGAAATAAATATAAATATCTATAAATATATACAGTTACATATAATTATATAGAATAAATATATATAAATTATGTATAAATATGAAAAAATAAATAAAAATAAAACTATATATATAATTAAATATAATTATATATAAGTATATATATATATATATTAATATATGTTTATATAAACAGAAATAAATATGCATAAATATATTAATATTTACCCACACAATATATATAATAATATATAAATATACATAATTATACATAAATAAATATAAATATATAAAAATATCTATAATTATATATAATTATCAAAAAATATACATAAATATTTCTAAATTATATATAAATCTACGAAAATATTTAAATATATATTTCAATTTATAAACACATAAATATACATAAATATTTATATATATACACATAGTCATACATAATATATATAAATATATAAATACTAATACATATTTATAAATATTCGAAGGTATACAAAATTGTATATATACACACACATATAAATAAACATAAATATATATACCCATATAGTTTATATAAACCGATTTAAATATAATGATTTATAAATATACATAAATACATATAAATATATATAAATACCTATGAATATATTGAAATTTACTTTAATATAAATAAATAATTATATGTAAAAAATGATTATATATATATGTATATTTATATATGTATATTATTTAATAAATACATATGAATATATATTTATATTTATATATACACACACAGAAAGAAATATAAATATCCATAAATATACCCACACATGTAGAATTCATAACCTTGAGCTTTGCACCATAAAAAAGTCCATAACCTCTATGGTTTAACCTTGAAATCCATCCAAATTGAATATTGGGAATTCCCATGAAAGAAGAAGCTCATATTAACCATGTCCTAGAAATCATTAACATATAGGACACACAAAAATCACAAAAAGTGGAAATACCACTTCAAATTAAACACTTCCATATCAATTGGAATTTAGAACATGAGAATAAATTCACATGAAACCCAAAAGAATCAGAATGTCACCCTAAACGACGTAAAAATACTTTCTAAATATATAACATTAGACCACATAAACAGAAAACTTGGCTTCAGCTGGCTCATTGGACTCTTTCAAAAAATAAAGAAGGGGATATGGGGTTCCACAATTCTATATTTCATAATTATAATTATAAAATTTTATTTGATAGGTCAAAAATCCCAAAAAGACACTCAAATCAAAAATTGTTTCATTTTGATGTTGAAGTCGATTTTCAACTTCTCTTAGAACATTTTTAAAATTTTTATCATTTACTATTTCATAATTTTTATCCAACATGGTAGCATTTATTTTCATAAACATTGATTTTATAGCTTGTAGAGTAAAAATATACAACTGGATCAATGGTTCTTGTAATTAATGGTTTATTTCGGATATTCATATTTTATTAATTATTAATTATTTTTAATTTTGTGTTGGTTTTTAGAAAAACATGGAGAAATAGAATTTTTTTTAGAAACATCACAAAAATTAATTAAATAATAATATAATATATTTTTTGAATTAGTGGTTGTTATAATCACTGCTAAAAAATCTCATAACAATGGAATCAATTTTAAATAAACTGATGTAAATTATCGATGGTTTTCCAAAATCACAAAAAAATGATTCGTCTATGAATTATTTTTAAAAATGATAATAAGAAACATCCAATAAATACTATTTTTCATATAATTTTAAAGCATAAATTATGCCTCATATCCCTTGACAACAACTTTCATATGCCCCTTTTAAAGGATAGACCTTTTATATTCCCTCTATAGGGTTGGGCATTGGAGGTTGTAATAGGACACAACTAGAAACCGAAGAAATGGTTTCTAATGTAATAACCCCCTTTTCAAAAAAATCATGATAAACTAATGTTGAAGAGACACATTACAACATGATCATACATTAATCTATATTTTATGAAATCTCTTATTAAATGAACTACCATATGGATTTACATATAAAATTCTAAATGAAAACGATAGAAAATATAGGTTATTTATCCATTTAAGTGTTGTATATAAATAAAACCCCTAAAATTACACTATTAATTAATATTAACATTGATTTTTAATGGAAACCCATGAAATAGAACTGTATTAAAGTAGAGAAAAATGCATATGTACTAAATCCCCCTATATAGGCCAACCATTGATATAACTCTAGATGTAACATGGGAACCCCACTCACTCTAGCCACCTAAAATAGTAAATAAAATTCATTATTAACATGTGGCTTCAGAAAAATTATTTTCATCCTTTCAACCATTCCTCTTCCAAAAAAGACTATATTTTCCATACCTACCCCTTTTCCACCTATTGGGTATGATTGAGTTATTTTACACTTTCATTAGGCGTTATAATCATGTATCCCTATGATAATGTGAATCTAGCATCCTATAATAGATATCCCCTAGTATTAATATCCCTAATATGAATTCCAAAAGTATTTCTAATCTTGTATCCATTAGATAAAGGGGATCCCCAGTCTTGAGTAAACTATTATAATATATTATTTCCCAAGATATCCATCCTAATTGCTTCTCATTAATACTCACATATCTTATGTCTAGTGAATTAGTTGAAGATTATAGGACCACGTTGGGATATAATAAATACTAAGTGGGGGGGGGGGTGAATCAGTATTGGGAACTTTTAAACATTTATAACATTTATATCTTTTACCTAATTGACCTATTTGCATCTTGATTCTCCTATTCTATGTTTCATTATCATTTTTATGTATATGAAATAATGTAAAAGTTGGAAAATGATATTTTTACATGATTCACTAATCAATAAGAGTTTCTAGACCTTGTTATGGTGATGAACATAACATGAATTATCTAATACAATGAGATAAAAAATATAGTTTTGTGGCCATAAAATATTCCTTATCCATGTTTGAGTCCCTACACATTAAGAGGGGATGAAAAAAATCCTTCTTTTTTGGAAAATTGATGAACAAGATCAACATGGAACTCATCACTAGTTATTTATACCATCATTGAAAAGAATTTTTATGTTCTATTTTAAGGTAACATTATACAAAAAAGAAATAATTATACCTATTGAGACTTACATTGGATGTTATAGTTTTTTTGGTATCATCCTCCTTCTTCTTTAATTGTTACTTGCATAGAAGCAGGCATGTAATGTTCATTCATCATAGTAGAAAAATGAAAGAATGTCTATATTTATATTTTTATTCTTATTCATATTATTATTGATATGAAAATGATATAAATAGTACTTTGTTCTATTCTTCCATTCTTCTCTATTTTTTCTTTAGTTTTTTAAATACTACCATATCTCCCCATCTACTTCACTATTTTTATCCTATACCAAATAATTATAAATTCTCTAATCGGTATCTAACCAAACCCTACTTTTTCATGATCATCGAGTACATAATCATCTGGTTAAACCCATACATCCAATATTATCTATTCATTATGATGCATGTTGGTCTAATTCTTCTTCTTCACCTTCTTCTTATCACCACCTAATATGGAAACATCATCTGGTTTATGGTAGATACTTTCATTCTTACTTTTTTTGACGTAATGTTTCCCCAACCGATGGTTATTCTCTATATAGTACTCCCTAATCAGTCCAATTATTAATTTTTTAAAACAACATTAAATATAATTGGAATCAAAAAATTCTTCATGATTAGTATAAGGATGAATATTTATATCTGTATAATCACAATTAATATCCTTACAAAAATCCTAATAATGACACTTAAACATTCCCAACAGTACAAATTCCAAGCATGTCCTATTTTATATAAACCATAAAACGTATATAAATTACTTATTTTTATTTTATATGATTTATATCATGTTTTTTTGTTTTTTAGGTTTACAATAGCTTATAAATTATTCAAACATTATGCATATGGTTATATTATTTTCATTCACCTATGTTTTATAGCATGCATCCACAACACTGTTCACATTCCTCTTCATGAAACTGAGTATACAGCCTTCTCAACCAACATATTATTGAAATAACTATTGATATATAAAATCTTACTTCAAATACATCATGAAAACATAAATCGTGGATCCTCGCATTATATGTGTAAGTGTATCTCAATGTATCATATCTTCCTCGCATGACTCAGATAGACTATGGGTATTCTTTTATATCTTATGCAACTTGGGTTGATTGTAATATATATTCTTCTTTTTGTATCTAAGTACATAGTCCCATAGTGTATTTTCCTAAACCAATAATTATTCCTAGAACAATTTCTAGAAGAAAATATTTGAATGTGTATAATATAGTTGACGACATGTAGTATCTTAACTTGCATCACGAATCTCTTAAGTCGAATAGTTACAAGTCAGAAGGTTGTGGTTGTTAATTTTGAAAGAAAAGTTTATTGTTGAACTCATATTTATGAAACTAAGTGGATAATGTATCTTCTTCCTTTCACAGAAGTGGATATTTGAGAATGTTCTGTTTTTCTTTGAGGAAAATTAGAGCTTTTAAAAATCATATGCGGATGAAACATATCCTTCACCACTTACCATGGGTATTTAAAGGTGAAGATTAATACTTATCCATTGTTAATTCCCCATCATATAATCCTAGGAATTATTTCATTTTAATCAATATTTTTTAATTCCAAAATATCATGAGAATTGTATTCCCTGAATTTTTGTTACATGATGCCCAAAAATGAATCATCTTTTCTGATGTGATGATGATGCACATGCATATGAAAATAATTAATTTATAAATGCTTTTGTGAAGCTAAAAACAATCCATGAATCCATTTTTTTATTTTATTCAAATGGAACTTTCAGGTAATGTGTGAACCTTCATAAAATCTTCATTATATGTTTTAGATTTCTAAAATTTCAAATAGAACCATCAACATTTGGCCACAAACTGACATACCACACACTGATTCAAAATTCAAATAAGGTCTATCATTACCACCTCACTATTTTAAATACATCACCTATTTTAAATTTAAAAATTCAAAATTCCAAAAGAGATATCATAATAACCTCCTTGAGACTACCACCTTGGCATGAAAACCCTAACACAAACCAACCATCATCATAACAAAATCGTTAGAAACCAGCTCATTGGAAAACATTATTGACACTAAGAAGCAGAAGTCCATCACAACTGACAGACATAATCGAAATGGAGAATCACTGAAAAATGAAACCCAAAATAACATCAACACTAAATGATCGTCAAACAAAAAGATCTCACATGAAGAATCACAAAAAATACTCCCTGAATATATTGATGAAGAAAAAAAGTGTCAATAAAGAAACCAACATCACAAGAAAATACCGCCTCATGAAGAATCTAGGGCACCAACAGCCCCTAGAAGACACATCCCAAAACATCAATGATTCCACTTCTCTAGATTTGACTTAAAGAGGATTTGAGGAATGTGAGGATAGATCAGGTTTGAGAAACAGAGGTCTCCAAACAATTCCATCTTCAATGAAAACCTATGGAAGGCATTACAGAAGCATGTCGATTCCAGAAGTGACGGGAAACCTATTGAACACCATACCAAATAACCCAAAATCTCTTATAACTGATGATCTATCTTTGACATGAAGAGGTGAAGGGGGTCAATAGTTCAGAGTAGGGTGAGACTAGATGAGGACATCCGAAGTGAACAACCAACGACAGGAAGACTGAGAGACAAGAGGAGGAAAGCCCATATCATTGAGCCCTTGAGTGAAGAATAGAATGAGCCACTGGAAAGGAGGTGTAAATGAGAATGAATAAGAAATATAATGAGAAGGAAAGTCAACCAAAACAATTTTGGTTTCACCACTGTACATTTCCATATGAGTAATTATGATCAAAAGTATCCCTTGGTGAGGTTGGATGTTGAAGACTGTGTCCTATTATGATCAGACATATCTCTTTCATTCGATCTATGTAAGTGTATCACATTGCCTCATAATGTAAACTAAAATACAACAAATAACTTTATTAAGAAAATAATACTTTTACACATCCTTTATTCATCATTCATTTATCAAAGATACATTCACTTCGTTACCATGTTTGGATTCTTCATCCGATCTTTGTAGAAAATTATTCTTTAAAACTTGTTAAAAATATTGACATCATTGAAATATTTTTATTTCATAAAAAATTATTTACCACTAATAACATCAATGAAAAAAACTCTTACAAAATTTGGTCTCTGCAATTAACCCCTTTGTATTTTTCTCAATACCTTCTATATTCTTTTAAAATTAATATGTCAATATTTGAATCTGTCCCTGTTACTTTAACAAACATTAATTTCACTTTATATCCCCCTTATTAAAATGAAAAACAATGTTCATGTTAAAATGGTGTCATTTCATACTTATTAGTTGTGTCATCCATCATTTCACACTAAGTCAGCATGACCCATACTCTGTATACAATATAAAATGATTTGATTTAGTCGAAAATGTTTTCCATACCAAATCATCATGATACATCATGAAATGTGAACTCATAAAAATTTCTTAAAGGGTTTTCTACTTTTATTCCGGGATAAAGATATTGATTTGAGATAAGAATCATTAGTAAGATTTATCAATATTAAAATACTATACATATATAAGTAAATAGATAAAAACATTCATGTATAGTATAAAAGACAAGTGTCCTTAAAAACATCCATACACAAACTTTTCTTATATCACTGATTAATTCAATTTCTACTATTTGTGTTAAGATTGATATTTTAGGTAACAGAGGATGAGAGAATAATAAATACATAACTTTTATAATGAAATTCCTTTTGGAATATTCCATAATTATTAACTTTTCCTAATATAATGATTCTCCAAGAAACTTTAACTATTTTCTAATGTATCCCCATAAAAGAGAAATTCAATAAATTTTTTCATAGTGACGTATCCCTTAGAAAGATATACTCCGTGAACATAATTTTGAGAAATAACCAAATGGGTCTTTTCATTAGTGGATGAATGGATTTGGAAATTTCTCACTTTTTCACAAAGAATGATCCTTTCGTAAAATTCCATCTTATAAACCAACATAGGAACTAAAAAACACAAAAGGTAAGGGAATAAGGTGGTTTGTTCCTTTATTATTAATGTGAACAACAAGGCTGAGATGATTTTGTAATCCATGTTTCTCCATTTCTTACACCTTCATGATTTCACATATGAACATCAATTTCTATTGGGTTTTCATGTATATTACACTTATTTAATTTGTTTGTGTGTGAAATATCTTTATTAAATATAATATAAACAACTTACATCACATGGTTCTACATTAATCTTCTTAAACTATTCATCTTAGTCTGGAATTATTTATGAAAAAATTCTAGGAGTATCTAAATCCATGTTTCACCCTTACAAAAAATATTTTTTACCTTTATATGGAATATTTTATTTTTCCTTTTTCTCTATCCTTTATTTATTCTTATTGTATTTTCCTAATTCTCTCTAGATATTTTGGCCAGATAACTAACATCTCATTATGAATTATGGAATGAATTTTGTATTTTTCAAATGAATTATTTTGAGTTACATCCCATATTTTAATTGTTTTTATGATTAACTTTTCTTTACCTTTATTGATTTTGGAATTCATGGTTTTCTCAAATTTATAATTTGAAATATTTTTGGGACAATATTTTATATAAAACTATTCTGATTTCTTATTACTTTCACTTCTTCTTATTTATACAACATCTTTTTTTTCTTTTATCATTATCTTTGGATACATTTTTAGATGATCATGGACCATTTTTATGACCACTATATTTTCCAACGACATATTTATTTTCAGTATTTCAAAAATTGTTAATTGTTTTCATATTTTTCATACAAAATTTATATTTCTTATTCATATTCTACATTCTCACCCTTGGTATGAGGTTCATTTGTTCCATTAAATTTATAGTATTATACTAATAATCTAGTGACAAATTTTTGAATATATTATGAAATAAACATCAATCTATAAACCCAAATTTTATTATTTATATTTTAATGTTGTTTTTGGGTCTTCTTTATTATGTTCTGGTATTTTCATGCGAGTCCATATTACACATAATGTTTTTAATCGACCCTAACCATAGTTATAGGATTATTTTTTAATCATCGATAATTTAATATATTTTTTTCTAAAAAACAGTATTCATTAAAACATATTTAAAAATATTATTGAAAAAATGGTATGGGTGGTAATAATTTCATTACAAGTGATTTAGATACATCATTGAACAAATTGAACTCCTTTTTATCACATATTATAGGAATTTTATCCTTATAATCCTCTAGTGAACCTTTTTTAGAATCATAAAATATCTTCTTTTGTGATGTCTTAATATATTTCTTCCTATGACTAGCCAAATAAACATCCAATTCTAGAGACTTCATATTGAGGGGTTTTAATGATATTCAATCATAATAAACTTTTATATTCAAATTTCCTTTATTTTTTCAAATTTTGGTTCCTAAAGTATAAATAAATTTTATAACATATAGATAAGATCCTTAATTGTAACGCCCCGACCCTAGTTACCCAGAGTCGGTGCATTATTACATAACATTGGCATGATCACAAGAAAGATCAAATCTAGAAAGATCGATTGGTTTAGTAGCCTTGGAAACACTAGATATATTCATAAGTCTTACATTACATCATAAAATGAAAAACTAATACAACAACATATTGTCTCCATAATCCACACTCATATCCCCATATAATATCCGAGCAGGTCATTCATAATTTACTTCTTCACTTCCTGGGAGAAATAAAACATAGAAAAGAGGTGAGCTTAAATGCCCAGTAAGGATAACAATATAGCGGAAACTTTCATAAATAAGAATAAATATTTAAGGCAATGTATAACTAAAACAAAAGCCTTTCAAACTTGAACTTTCAACATGGTATGACATAAATAAAATGAAATAATATCATTTACTTATTCACATGGATATTCTACTAATCGAATAATCACATGAAAAATCAATAACCACTTTCATAATTATGGAATGCATAATGGTGAACTTTAATTTCTTTGTCAAGGCCTCATCCCAAGACCTTGAGGCTAACTGTAACCGGAACCCAACCCGGAGTGCCTCTAATAACCGGACACCAACCCGGAGTGCCTCTAATAACCGGACACCAACTCGGAGTGCCTCTAATAACCGGACACCAAACCGGAGTTCCTCTAATAACCGGAGACCAAACAAGAGGGCTTACTTTTACCGGTCCGCAACCCAGAACATACTTGTCTAACACATTCATCTGAATGAAAGGTTGAAATATAACATAAACATTCGGAATACAAATAACTTATGAAATGTCAATACTTCAAATAAAAACCATGAGTGACATAAGAATAACTTATCCACTATCAAAAATATCACAAAACCTTCAATAAAATATCGATGTTTTGTATCATAACAAATCAACTTCAAATAAGCTTAAAATCTATCAAAGGATGTTGACATAGATGAAATAAAGACTATTTTAGAAAAATATCTCTTTCTATTTTGAAATCATTTAAGAGTCTTATATTTATGAAATAAAACATTTTTTTTAAAATATTTTTATTATCTTGTAATGGAAACTTCGACGATTTTATAACGGCGGAAAATAGCCGCACCCGCCGTATAAGTTAAAAAAACATTCTTAGCTTAATTTTGTCGAAAAGGTTAAAAAGAACCTTGTTTGGAAAATGACGGAATGATTCCTTTATAAACTGCTTATAAAAAGTCAAACAAGGGTATAAATGACTTTAACCCATATTCTAGTAAATAGTAAAAATGTTTTGAAATACATTTTTAAGAAAAATGGATGTGGATGATAAAGAGATCCCAGTAGATTATTACATATAAACATCCTCGGACAATGAAGAGATTGTGAAATAACCCTTACCAATTTCGTAACTTATGAAACATACAACCCATGAAAGAGGTATCATACAATGAATATGTAAATACGCATAAATTAGAGTGTATTACACAAAGAATATAATTATGGGCAGTACATACACTACACAAAAGGTGATGGTGGCAATATGGCATGAATCTCACGGGAATAAGGAGTGAGATGAAAACCCCTTACCTTGTACTTTTCCTTGGTTGGGGTAGGTTAACCTCCTGTATAATGGTGAAATAATTTTTATTAAATTATACAAGAATCATATATATTAATATGATATCATATATGATCTTTTAATATTGATTTGATAATAATATCTTAGTATTATCGTTGTTTCGGGTGTTAACTTACTTGTTTTATTTTATATGTTTTGTTACGTAAGACATGTTTATAAAGGATAGGTTGTATATTATTCATATCCAGAATGATATCAAGTCCTTAAACATCATTTTTTAAATCATCAAATGATAATTATACTTGAATGGATACGATGGAGAATGAATCTCATCGCGTTCGTGGAAACGGTAGTCCGTACGTACGCACGAGCGACAATATCATTCTTTTGATATTAAAATAATATATAAATGGATGGTATATCATATATACAGAATCATTAACATGTTATATTTATTATTTACATGAGTTAAACATCATTATTATACCCATCCAAATAATATTATATTGAATAACAATTACACCACGACGTGGAGACGGTAAGTCGTACGTACGCACGTATGGTGACATGTTATTAAAAGGGTGGATAGAATACTGAATATGGTTGTACCATATTTATAATAACATCACAGTATATATATTATACTGGATTTATTATTTTAGAATGGTAACAACAAAGGAAGAAGAAGTGGAAGAAGAAAGGAACTTGGAAAAGGGTGGTGAAATCATTACCTCTTCTTCGGTTTCTTCCTTTTGATTTGATCAAAAGGGCTCCTTAGGATGGATTTATGATCAAACTAAGGCCCCTAGGTTTTACTGATGGATTTTGGGAGAGTATTTGGGCAGAGTTTGGCCAAACCAAAAGGCTTTGAAGGTGTGAAGAAATGAGAAGGAGGAGTGCCCTTTTATAAGAGGGGTGAGGGGCACCTTTGGAAAAGCTAGAGATATTAGTTTATAATAAATTCATATTCGGTTTACAATGGCTCCAAAGTAGACTATTAAAAGCGTAAGGTGGGTATGGGTCGAAAACAACTCAACCAATAGAATTTAGACAGGTTTGGGTACTTATATTAACCTTATCTTTAATTATTAACTCTAAGTTAATTAGTTTCACTTTTACAATGTCTCTTTTCATTTTTATATAATATGGTTAATAAACATACTATATACATCCAAGAGACCCCCACGTGGTCCATTAATGATGAACATATCATGATATAAGTCTCTTGGACGAACCATAGATTTTTAAGAATTTAATATCAATTAATAATATAATATTTGTTTTAAGAACTCTTTTATGTCAATTTTGACACTATTCAATAGTTGATTTTTTTGAAACTCATAACAGATTGATTACTTCTAAAAAAGTAAATTAAATCAATCCTAATATATCATATTATCCTAGAAAATTAGTTTAATTCATTAAAAGTTTCATATTATATTTATTTGCGTATTTATAATATCAATTAATTTAATTATTCACTATTTTAGTAATTACTACATCATCATTGTGTCATAAATAAAATAAATTATTTAATGTCTAAAAATTATAAATAAAATATCATTATGTAGTGAATCGTTTTATCTTTCTATTGAATATTTATAATCTAAAATCCAACATATATAACCCTATGTAATAATTGGTTTTCTAAAAGATATATGCTTGTGTCATTTTTGTATTCATTTTAACATAATTAAAATAAAGTGTCCCTATCACCTACAAGTGGCACCATGGGGTCCCCAAATCGACCCAAAGATGCCTATGGTCGTACATGTATCAACAAATAAGGCTAGGAAACGTTTTAGGGTAATTTATTATTATTATAATATTATTTTTTAACCCTTATTTACCAGATTTACCCTTAACCATGGTAAATAAAATATTTACCACAATAATTATTGAAAATGTCTAAAAATAAAAGTTACCTTTTTACACAATTTGTACATCCTGATTCCAAATATGGAATCCATTTTTCCAAATTCAAAACACAGAAGTGGCAGAAATTAATTTAAAATTAATTCCCGCTGTCAAAACAAAAAGCGTGTTTTTAAGAGATAATAACTATCAAAAGATTGACACTTGTTTATGTTCGGTTTAATTGTAAAATTATGTCCAATGACAAACATTATATTAAATGGTAAAAATATATTCTAAATATACTTTAAAACCACTCAAATTCATAATTTATCACTATTAATTATTTTGATAAAAAAAGTTGTTTCTAATTAAAATTTTGTAATTTTCACTATTTATCAAAATATGAAAGTTATCCGAAAAGTACCAAAATTTCACCTTAGGCTAAATTCGATATTCCGAATCCAGAAATGAAGTCCATTTTAAAATATAATATATATATAATTTCGAAAATTAGGTATTACTATTCATAACGGCTAGTTTGATTGGTTGTGGTGTGTGTTAAAACTCAAGGTTGCGTACAACACACGCTACTGTATTATTCAAAGAAAGCGTACCGTGGAAGCTTGGGATGTTTCATTTTAAATTTTTGATGTCCACATTTAGTCAAAAAGTTTAAAATATTGTATTTAAAAATGGTTCACTATTAAAATTTGATAAAAGTGCAATACTGAAAATGAATTTGTTCTTGCATTATATCTAAGAAACTCATAATATGGATTCTAAAATTATAAGGATTATATAAAGTTTAAAATTTAGATAATACTATTCATAACCTCGTTTGAATGGCTTTTTTTTGTAAGTCATGGTGTGATTGAACTCGGTGTTGCGTGTAGTGCATGTTATTGAATTATTTTGAAGAAATAACACACTATGAAATCTTGGGGTGTTACATTCTCCCCTCCATCAATAAATTGCATCCTTGCAATTTGAAATTGTTCTTTGAAAATAAAAGGTTGAAAATAAAAAATATATTTGTGGGAAAACCCACATCGGAAATTGGGTTACTAAAATTTAGTCTTAATATGAGGAAAAGAGAAATGAAAGGGTCACCACCAAATTATGATCTCGATTAGGAGAACATTGGTGGCAATTAGAGAAATATAATTGGAGGAAAAACGTAAATATTTATAGGTAGTGATTGAGGTCATCAATCACAAACAAGTATAAAATCGAGGTCCTTAGATTCTTCAATCATCGGTTCAACAAAACATAGGGTATTAGGATAACACATTTTTGACGTTTCAAAATATATTAGTTGAAATCCCACATCGAAAAATGAATTAATGAGGCCTCTATTTAAAATAAAGAGTCGAAAGTATGAAGATTACCGAAAATAACACATACTAGGGTTCCATGTAGGAAAATATGGATATGGATGAAAAATCTAACCATCAATTATCTGATGGAGAGTGGTAGAGAACATGGATATGAAAAGGCCAACAATCCCAAAGCCATAAATTAGTGATGATTTAAGGTACCATCTAAGAAAACATTTTTGTTCTAAGTTTCTTTTCTTTATATTGAGGAATTTATTTATGAGATTGGCTAAGATCATAAGGAGATATACTTACTTTATAATTAGAGTTTTATCCATTAATAAATTTCTACCACAAACTCATCTTTCACTCTAAAAGATAATAGAATGTAAAAAAATTCTATTTACACTATTCGTATAGGGTTCCAAAATAAGCAAATTTATAATTCATCTACAAGATCTTTTAATAAAAACTACATTATGTAATCCAGGACATCTCGTGGGCCAGTGGTAGGTGATACACCCTTGTCACCCTTCGGTTGCGGGTTCAAGTCTCGCAGCCTTGCCGGACGTGACGGGTTGCCGCCCGACCTCCGGGTTGTCCTTTTATGGAAATCCAAAAGAATCCAAACTAGAACTATCCAAAATACTTCTGTCCAAACTCACAGTCCAACATTTATAAGGAAGGTAAACATAATATAGATCATTTTTACCCCGTAATAGCATATGAATACCTTCATCATGTATTACCATATTCCTTATTGATTACAATCATGCTCCCTTATTCCATATAGAATGCTGGATATACTTCATTAATCCAAAAATGTTTTAAACCCCAACAATGATGGAATATACAAATCATTAATCAATTCCAAGGTAGTCAAGAATATCCAATATAATTTATCCAAAACAATCACATATTATTCCAAAATCACTACCTCAGTATCAGAACTATATTATGATTTATCATTCTCTCAACCATATATTTTCCAAAAATTTATCCTGCTATTGAGTCACTTTTCTTTGTTCCACACAATCTCAAGTCCTTAATGAAATAGTACTGCAGTACAATCCTTATATACTCCATAATTATTATAACAAGTACATTGTTGATACAACACTCAATTGACATAATCAACATAAGAACTCTAATCATTCCTCTTCATCTGTGGTAGTATCATAACTTGATTATTATCCAATAACATCATTTGCGGCATAGTCTGATGACTGGGACATAGGTTCGCGTAGTGTCCAAAATCCTTGCAAATGAAGCATTGTACATTTAAAACCATTTTCTTACCCTTGCAGTCACGTACTTTGTGACCTTTCCCTCCACACTTATAACAAACTCCCATTCCTTTCAGGCAAGTTCCAGGGTGTTTCTTTCCACAGTTACCATATATGGGAAAATTTTCCTTTTCCCTCTTCCCTTTATCCATATTTCTCTCTTCCATCATTTTCTTCTCTTACTTCCCTACAAAGCCATAGGACTCAGTAAACTCTTTACTTATCTTATCAACACATGATATTATTTCTTCATATGATGATAATACATGGGAGATTATTTCTCTTATAAATTCTAGCTTAAGACCATGAAAGATATGATCATTCCTTCTCTTTGGATCATGTGCATTTCTGGAGTTCTCATTCCTTCTACTGGGCGCCATTTCTAAACAATCGCATACACTAGATCAGTTTATGAATCGAAATACATAATCCCATACTTATAAAACACTTAATATAAATTGAACTATTTATGGATATAATCCATAATCATAAAAATGTCTCCTTTGAGGATGTATATACTCATAAACCCTTCATAATGGTTTGTAAAGAAAATGAGAATTATCCTAAGCATATCCCCCGGGAGTGTCGTAACCAAGAGTGAATCAAGGCCCGTTGTCGTGCACCAGTTCCCGTTCGAGTCTAGCTCAAAGCGGTGTTTTCGGGTTTTACCCCTAGGTACATCTGTGCCAGAGCCGCCTCTACCTGCTCGTATCCAGACAGGGATGTATTGCTCGGAAAACTCACAAAATCTCTACAATACCAAAATTCTAGGAAGTTCTTCTACACTAATCCTCAAAGTTCATCTTAGGTCTACGAGCTCTAATCAGAGTTTATCTAAATCTAGCTTCCAAGGTTTGTACTAAACCTCCCTCTGATACCAACTGTAACTCCCCGACCCTAGTTACCCAGAGTCGGTGCATTATTACATAACATTGGCATGATCACAAGAAAGATCAAATCTCGAAAGATCGATTGGTTTAGTAGCCTTGGAAACACTAGATATATTCATAAGTCTTAAATTACATCATAAAATGAAAAACTACTACAACAACATATTTTCTCCATAATCCACACTCATATCCCCACATAATATCCCTGCAGGTCATTCATAATTTACTTCTTCACTTCCTGGGAGAAATAAAACATAGAAAAGGGGTGAGCTCAAATGCCCAGTAAGGATAACAATATAGCGGAAACTTTCATAAATAAGAATAAACATTTAAGGCAATGTATAACTAAAACAAAAGCCTTTCAAACTTGAACTTTCAACATGGTATGGCATAAATAAAATGAAATAATGCCATTTACTTATTCACATGGATATTCTACTAATCGAATAATCACATGCAAAATCAATAACCACTTTCATAATGATGGAATGCATAATGCTGAACTTTAATTTATTTGTCAAGGCCTCGTCCCAAGACCTTGGGGCTAACTGTTACCGGAACCCAACCCGGAGTGCCTCTAATAACCAGACACCAACCCGGAGTGCCTCTAGTAACCGGACACCAACCCGGAGTGCCTCTAATAACCGGACACCAACCCGGAGTGCCTCTAATTACCGGACACCAAACCGGAGTTCCTTTAATAACTGGAGACCAAACCGCATGGCTTACTTTTACCGGTCCCCAACCCGAAACATACTTGTCTAACACATTCATCTGAATGAAAGGTTGAAATATATCATAAACATTCGGATTAAAAACAACTTATGAAATGTCAATAATTTAAACAAAAACCATGAGTGACATAATAATAACTTATCCACAGTCAAAAATATCACAAAACCTTCAATAAAATATCGATGTTTTGTATCATAATAAATCAACTTCAAATAAGCTTAAAATCTATCAAAGGATGTTGACATAGATGAAATAAAGACTATTTTAGAAAAATATCTCTTTCTATTTTGAAATCATTTAAGAGTATTATATTTATGAAATAAAACATTTTTTAGAAAATATTCTTATTATCTTGTAAGGGAAACTTCGACGATTTTATAACGGCGGAAAATAGTCGCACCCGCCGTATAAGTTAAAAAAACATTCTTAGCTTAATTTTTTCGAAAAGGTTAAAAAGCACCTTGTTTGGAAAACGACGGAAAGATTCCTTTATAAACCTATTATAAAAAGTCAAACCAGGGTATAAATGACTTTAACCCATATTCTAGTAAATAGTAAAAATGTTTTGAAATACATTTTTAAGAAACATGGATGTGGATGATAAAGAGATCCCAGTAGATTATTACATATAACCAACCTCAGACAATGAAGAGATTGTGAAATAACCCTTACCAATTTCGTAACTTATGAAACATACAACCCATGAAAGAGGTATCATACAATGAATATGTAAATACAAATAAATTAGAGTGTATTACACAAAGAATATAATTATGGGCAGTACATACACCACACAAAAGGTGATGGTGGCAATATGGCATGAATCTCATGGGAATAAAGAGTGAGATGAAAACCCCTTACCTTGTACTTTTCCTTGGTTGGGGTAGGTTAACCTCCTGTATAATGGTGAAATAATTGTTATTAAATTATACAAGAATCATATATATTAATATGATATCATATATGATCTTTTAATATTGATTTGATAATAATATCTTAGTATTATCGTTGTTTCGGGTGTTAACTTACTTGTTTTCTTTTATATGTTTTGTTACGTAAGACATGTTTATAAATGATAGGTTGTATATTATTCATATCCAGAATGATATCAAGTCCTTAAAAATCATTTTTTAAATCATCAAATGATAATTATACTTGAATGGATACGATGGAGAATGAATCTCATCGCGCTCGTGGAGATGGTAGTCCGTACGTACGCACGAGCGACAATATCATTCTTTTGATATTAAAATAATATATAAATGGATGGTATATCATATATACAGAATCATTAACATGTTATATTTATTATTTACATGAGTTAAACATCATTATTATACCCATCCAAATAATATTATATTGAATAACAATTACACCACGACGTGGAGACGGTAAGTTGTACGTACGCACGTATGGTGACATGTTATTCAAAGGGTGGATAGAATACTGAATATGGTTGTACCATATTTATAATAACATCACAGTATATATATGATACTGGAGTTATTATTTTATAATGGTAACAACAAAGGAAGAAGAAGTGGAAGAAGAAAGGAACTTGGAAAAGGGTGGTGAAATCATTACCTCTTCTTCAGGTTCTTCCTTTTGATTTGATCAAAAGGGCTCCTTAGGTTGGATTTATGATCAAACTAAGGCCCCTAGGTTGTACTTATGTATGTTGGGAGAGTATTGGGGTGGATTTTGGCCGAACCAAAAGGCTTTTATGGTGTGAAGAAATGAGAAGGAGGAGTGCCCTTTTATAAGAGGGGTGAGGGGCACCTTTGGAAAAGCTAGAGATATTAGTTTATAATAAATTCATATTCGGTTTAAAATGGCTCCAAAGTAGACTATTCAAATGTTAAGGTGGGGATGAGTCGAAAAAAACTCAACCAATAGAATTTAGACAGGTTTGGGTGCTTATATTAACCTTATCTTTAAGTATTAACTCTAAGTTAATTAGTTTCACTTTTACAATGTCTCTTTTCATTTTTATATAATATGGCTAATAAACATACTATATACATCCAAGAGACCCCCAAGTGGTCCATTAATGATGAACCTATCATTATATAAGTCTCTTGGCCGAAGCATAGATTTTTATGAATTTAATATCAATTAATAATATAATATTTGTTTTAAGAACTCTTTTATGTCAGTTTTTACACTATTCAATAGTTGATTTTTTTGAAACTCATAACATATTGATTACTTCTAAAAAAGTAAATTAAATCAATCCTAATATATCATATTATCCTAGAAAATTAGTTTAATTCATTAAAAGTTTCATATTATATTTATTTGGGTATTTATAATATCAATTAATTTAATTTTTCACTATTTTAGTAATTACTGCATCATCATTGTGTCATAAATAAAATAAATTATTTAATGTCTAAAAATTATAAATAAAATATAATTATGTAGGAAATATTTTTATCTTTCTAATGAATATTTATAATCTGAAATCCAACATATATAACCCTATGTAATAATTGTTTTTCTAAAAGATATATGCTTGTGTCATTTTTGTATTCATTTTAACTTAATTAAAATAAAGTGTCCCTATCACCTACAAGTGGCACCATGGGGTCCCCAAATCGACCCAAAGATGCCTACGGTCGAACATGTATCAACCAATAAGTCTAGGACACGTTTTAGGGTAATTTAGTATTATTATAATATTATTTTTTAACCCTTATTTACCAGATTTACCCTTAACTATGGTAAATAAAATATTTACCACAATAATTATTCAAAATGTCTAAAAATAAAAGTTACCTATTTACACAATTTGGACATCCTGATTCCAAATATGTAATCCATTTTTCCAAATTCAAAACACAGAAGTGGCAGAAATTAATTTAAAATTAATTCCCGCTGTCAAAACAAAAAGCGTGTTTTTAAGAGATAATAACTATCAAAAGATTGACACTTGTTTATGTTCGGTTTAATTGTAAAATTGTGTCCAATGACCAACATTATATTAAATGGTAAAAATATATTCTAAATATACTTTAAACCCACTCAAATTCATAATTTATCACTATTAATTATTTTGATTAAAAAAGTTGTTTTTAATTAAAATTTAGTAATTTTCACTATTCATCAAAATATGAAAGTTAACCGAAAAGTACCCAAATTTCACCTTAGGCTAAATTCGATATTTCGAATCCAGAAATGAATTCCATTTTAAAATAGAAAATATATATAATTTTGAAAAGTAGGTATTACTATTCATAATGGCTAGTTTGATTGGTTGTGGTGTGTGTTAAAACTCAAGGTTGCGTACAACACACGCTACTGTATTATTCAAAGAAAGCGTAACGTGGAAGCTTGGGATGTTTCATTTTAAATTTTTGATGTCCCCATTTAGTCAAAAAGTTTAAAATATTGTATTTAAAAAGGGTTCACTATTAAAAGTTGATAAAAGTGCAATACTGAAAATGAATTTGTTCTTGCATTATATCTAAGAAACTCATAATATGGATTCTAGAATTATAAGGATTATATAAAGTTTAAAATTTAGATAATACTATTCATAACCTCTTTTGAATGGCTTTTTTTGTAAGTCATGGTGTGATTGAACTCGGTGTTGCGTGTAGTGCATGTTATTGAATTATTTTGAAGAAATAACACACTATGAAATCTTGGGGTGTTACATTAATTTTCTTAGATCATACTTCCAATTTTAAATATTTAACATTGGTGAATTTTTTATATTTTATTTATGTTAATGGATAATTTAATATAGAGTCTTACTCACACCATTTTACTATTAATATTCCATGACACATTTTATTTCAAATATAATGGAACACGTTTATAGGTCAATATTTCTTACTTCAAAGGCTCTAACATATCTAGAGTGATTTATTCATGATAGAAATTTTTATTGAAATTACTTCTACATATTTTATGATTCTTATTCTATCTCGATTATATCTTCTTGAATTCATTGTATTCAAGAAAAACAAGAGATAATTATTCTTTGGGAATTTAATGAAAAATATATCTCAATATAAAAATTTAGATGTTGTAGATTGATCATCATCACCACTTATGATATGATCATTTTCTTGAGGACAGTTTGTACAATGATGGTCACATACCCCATGATACATTTAAATTCATGATTCACTTGAGGTGGAAATATTGTTCTTATCTTTAGTGCAATGATAAAAAACCTATTCTTATATTCCATTCGAGATATATCATCATTGTCGGAAAGAAAGGGATAATATTATAAATCTTATTCTTTAGATAATTAGGATCTCTTCTTTATATTTCTTTTCTCTTTTTTTATCATTTTCGTATTAGTATTGTTAAAAATAGAATTATGATTAGAGATACCTAAATCTTAACCAAAAAATTTATTTATTGTCAATATAGGAAATGAACTCAAATATTCCTAAAATATATTCTATTTAGAGAATCCAATATAGGTTAACCTCCTTTTGATTATACTTAATAAGACTACTCTAAGATATAATCAAAAATGTAAAGGGGTTTGATAAATATTGGGAGATTTTAACCTTTTTAAACTTTAACCCTTTTACATATTACACACTTAATGATCATGATTCCACTATACTCTTTTTACTATATTATACAAGTATATGATGGAAATTGAAATATTTCTTAGGATATTTTTATGAGGGTGACTACTCAATAAGAGTAGCTCGTACTTTCCTCATATGGTGATGACTAGTATTAGAATTCCATACAATAATGTGATTAAAAATATTGTGTTTTTTAAATAAAATAATACTTATCATGTAGAATTCCTTACAATTTAAGAGGGGGTGGAAACAATCCATATTCCCTATAATGGTGATGACTTGGTCAAACATGAAACTCCTCACTAGTTTGGAAAACTACAACTAATGATATTATATAACTACTTTCTTAAAATACATTGTGACACTGAAAAATTATTTCACCAATTGAGACATGTATTGGATGTCATAGTTCTTCTTTGTTGTCTTATTCGTTCTTCTTCAATTGATACTTCCAAAAAAATGGGAAAGCAATATTCCCTATTCACTACTAGAAATAGAAAACTACTCTATATTCTTCCTATTCTTATTCTCATAATTTGTACAACAATTTTTTCTCATATTCCCTTCTTCTATATTTATTATTCAATATAGAGAAGACTAAAATAAATTTTCTTTCTTCTTCACTATGCTCATTTGATACCAAATGATAATAAATTAACAATATGGTATTTGGATGAATATTTTTTCTTCTTAATCGTATACTATATATTCTTTTAGACAATCTTATCTATTTGATATTTTTGGTTCATTAAAGTACATATGTGACCAAATAATTTTATCCTCCTAATTAAAATCCATATTTTTTAAGGAAACTCTTTCTTGTATATAGTCGATCCTTATCCTAATAGTTGAAAAACCACACTCCCAGATCCAATGCTAAATAAATAAAAATTACTTTTATTAATTTGAAATATATAAAATTGACTTAATTTTTTCATCCAAAACATACAAAATCAGAAATAAATAGTGTATCACTTACATACCCAATGACATTTTTGGTTTAGAGTTTCTGTGGATTTGGATAAACTATTACATAAACAATACTCATAACATCAAGAGACTATTTTTATAACTATACCTAGTATTTTATATTCAATTTTAAGTATTCAATTTATCCAATAAAATTACTCACATATGAATCCCTTATATATTAAAATCATTTATCATCTTTCTTAAAACCCTAGGGAAGAGGAAACAAAATAAGGATGAGTCCAGAATCTCAGTAAGGGTCAACATAAGAATTAATTATTGAATGTCCTCAATGAGTAGAAGATGAAATAATAAATGTTCGTAAGAAGAAAATAATAAGTCTTATACCAATAAAAACTTATATCCTAAAACATGAAGCATGGAACAATTCTTTATGAAAAAAAAGATTCGTTGGAATTAATAATCATGATCTATGTGATTCTAAAATTAACTAAAGGAAATTTTTATAACCCCTAAATATCACAAGTAATATATATTGGAATCATAGAGCATTGAATTTATATAACCCTTATAGAACCCTTACCGTTAGAATAACCTTGTGGTCAATTTTTATGCCTAATTCATTGGAGGGATATCATAGACTGGCTCATCCTTGTTTTATAAGGGATCCACCCAACCAGGTTTTATAATAGAACCAACCGTATATTTTTTTTAAAGGAACCACTAGTGATAATAAACAATTGCAAGGAACCATAACATGAATAAAGCTATTTGAGCATGAATCGCATCATAAAACTCATAGAAAGATACATTATACCTTTCATAATATGATTAACCAGCGGAAAAGGAGTGGGTTCCCTGAAAGTCTATTTGAAGCAATCATAATCCATCTAGAGAAAGAATGAGGATGATATCATTTCAAAATATCTGTAGAGGAGAATAAATAATATCTATGGTTTTTGGTATATATTAATGGCGAAAAAATTAAAATATCATTATTTTTTTGAGGAATATAACCATTTCACTTTGAAAATAACTTTAAAAAAAATGCATAAAATATTGTTAATATAGTTATCATTGAAAACATCCATGGAATATTTTGTAGTTATATTAATTGATATTATTTCTCATGATAGTGTGAAAATACATTCATGTTATAAAAATTAAAATTAAACATTATTTTCAAACATTTTTCTAAAAGCTAGTCTACGGTGACCCATTTGAAATTTTTTGAGCAGAATCCATTAAAAATATTTTAAAATAAATTCAATGAAAATAAATAGCTTTATAAATTAATTTATGTTTAGAAAATAACATTCTTGAAATCATTTTTGAGAACATGGATTAAAAAGAGATATATTAATGATCTAAAATAAGATAAATGATCAATATCTCTTATAAACCCATTCCATTGTGTTTTCCATAATAAAAAAAAGGTAAGAAATAGAAATTTACTTAAAACTACATTCATAAATGTTGTAAAATAAAACAATATGTGGTTTAATCTAATTAAAACATATGAATTTATCCAATAAAATCTTGAACATACACAATCTTGAAAATAAAGGAGATTATAACTGAAATCCTTTACTACTTTTGCAACTTTTAAATCAAATGTCATTGAAGATTGGTGTATGATATGGTCTTTAAATCTAGTGAATTTTATGAATTTTTTTGTAAAAATTAAATCTTGACTTATAATTTATACAAAAAAAGCGAATCATGGGTTATAACATGAAACACATCTAAATAAAATGAAATTGAGAGAAATAAAACCCTGTAAAAGTTCTTATATTTGAATTGATAATTAATAAATATAGATATTATGTGTAAAAAATGTAAATGCATAAAAAATTATAAAGGACTAACGAAACAATTTCTCAATAAAATATCACAAATTCTTGGAATAATAATGTCAATTATAAATAGTTGTAACCCTATAAATGTATATTGAGTTAAGAAACCCTTTATCACATAGTGACATTGAACTGAAATCCCCTTTGATGAAATAATTATAATTAAAAAAAATAAAATAAAATGAATTTTGAATGATTTATTATATAATTTTTTGATTTTATGTATTAGTACCATTTAAAATAAATTTTTTCCTGATATTAAAATATTCCTAAGTAAAATAAAATTGAGACCGAATCCCTCACCTCGAATGAGGGCTTTCCATATATGTCTTTTAATTGTTGAATAATAAACTCATGTCAATTATTTTACTTATTAATAAAATTTTAATGTTACAATAACTTTTATAAATAATTTTATTTCATTTATTTGAATTTCAAATTTAATTACTTAGTTATTTAACACCATATCCTCTATTTTGAGGATGTTCTGTTCAAAATTTCCAAAACAGCTTCAGTGTGTTTACCATTCTAAAATGATTTAGTGTTGAATCAACTATAAAATAATAATAAGGAAATTAGTATAATTTATATTCAAAAGTTATACTTTAAAAGGCAATTATGTGATATGGTTATGAAAAATGGATAATGTTACAGTCATGCCGATGATATGTTGTACATGCACAAGAGTAACATTTTTATTTTTCAACAATCATTGTTGAAAGAATATAATTAAAATTTAATATTTCCATATTATTAAATTTATCATAAATTTTATATTATATATTTTTATAGAGATATATATATTTCATCCTCCGGATGTGGTGATGAAAAATGAATCACATCGCTTCGTGGAGGTGGTATTCCACATGTACGCACAAAAGATGTTATTGTTTTTAAATGAATGAAATGGTAAGAATATATTTTATATATTAAAATTTAGTAATTTTAAATATATAACTAGTATAATATATAAACATTAATTAAAATATTATAACCATTCATGAGAGGTTCATATGGAAAAAATTTACAACAGTTTGTGAGGTAGTAGTCTACCGAAAAGAAGAAAAATTATTTTTCTTCCAATTTTTTTGAAGTGGAGGTGGATATAAGTTATTCCATTAAAAAAATACATCTATATTGAATATAATATTCTAATTATTTCATCACCATTGAAGAATATATAACGAATGTAGAAGAAAATATAAAACTAAAATACTTAGTTGATTAATTTTATTCTTCTTCAGAAAACCTCTTTTACATTATACCATAATGCTTCTAAGGTGGAATTATAAAAATAAATTGAGTCATATAGAATTTATTTATAAATGTTATTAATGTGTTTTTATAATATATTTTTAAGGCAAATGGCTGTTTATGTGTGAATAATTGAGAAGAATAGGCTCTCATTCACAGGATGAGGGAGGGGAACTTTTGGAATTTCATAAATTATTAAATTAATATAAATATATGTTTATGTTAATTAGGATAAAAATTTATAATAGTAATACATAAGATGATTATGGGTAAAATTAATCTTATAAAATAATACTTGGACATGTTTAGAATATTTTTTCCCGTAAATTTTGGTTTAAACCCCCCAATCAAACTTAACCAAATAACAAGGTTGTTTACTCTTTAAAGAATTAGGATAGTTAATATAAATTGAAAAACATCCCACAAATAGAAAATGGTTGATATTTTTTACCATATAAAAATGAAATGACTAAATATAGTTTTTTAGGAATTTAAATCATCTAATAAAATAGTATCTTTTTCAAAATATCATTACTGTAAATTTTTGAACTATTCATTTAGTTTAATGATAATAACATTAAATCCATTAAATTAATTATTATATAATAAATTAACATATCCCTAACAAGTAATAAATATTAAAAACAATATCCTAGCAACTCATTTTAATCATAACACTTTTATTATTTTTAATATCATTTTTTCTTTCTCTTTTAATTGTTTTGTTATTCCATTAGCGTTCCGTAAGCATTTAACTTAATTACATCATCAATAAAAAATCATGGTAAATTACCAATGAAAAACTTTTTTATTCCAAATTAATATTTATAAAGAAACATTTCATCTTTATATCTGTGTAAAAAAAATAATTTAGTAATTAAAAGCAAGAGTATAACATTTTTGAATTTATTTTTACTTGAATATTATAAAATTGAAATCAAGGTCGAATGGAAACCAAATGGCATATATTATTTATTTATGTGTTTATAGGAATGTTGAACTCGTCCAAAAATAATAATGAAAGTGTTTCGTTCATTTTTTAGTTCTTATCATATTATTTTTCAGAAAAATTACGTAATTTACCCTTACAAATGCTACATTAATTTACAAACATTACTATTCACACTGACAAAAATTAAAAGGAGTATATTTAAAAAATTTTGATTTCAACATTCAAATTATAGAATCCATTTTTAGATATTAATAACATAGGTTAGTTGGAATTAAATTTAAAATTAAACTGGTAATACGCATTGAAAATTTTTTTTTCAGAAAATTGAGTTTTTATGTATAATAATATATTTATAAAAATTTAAATTATAATATTCATTGAAAATTAAATAATTTTATAATTATTAATAATTATAATCTAATTAAAATTTAAAAATAATCCAAAATATAATTTTACATTTTAAATAATTTAAAATAAAATAATATTCATTAAAAATTAGTATTTTTCACTATTTGTTGAAAAATCACAATTTTCATAAAAATATCAACATTTAATGGAAGAATATTTTTGATATGATAAATTTTTTAATTAAAATTATTTTATAAAATAAACATTATTAATGTTCTTAAAATGAAATTTAATTTTCACTCTGAAACAAATATAAGTGAACATTTTGCAAAAATATATCATCGAATAAAAAAATAGATTTACTAAAAATTTTGTTCTTATTTCCATATAATTAATAAATATATGTAAATTATGTTGTATATTTATATGTATTTAATAATTTATTTAATATTATTCATTCTTAATAATTTGATGACTATTTTATTTTGGACATATAACAATATTTTTTAGTTAATTTAATTTTGGTGTTGAGTATTGTGTACTCTATTGAACATGATCTTATTTTAAAATATGTTGTTATTACATGAACCCTTAGTTAATAAATTTCATCCACAAAATTTGACATTAGGATCTGTAAAAGGGGGTTTAATTTTTAGAATATTTTTTTGAAACCCCACTTCATAAAATTGATTAATAAAACATTCTCTTGAAAATAAGTAAAAGGAATTATGAGGGTCATCTGAAATAACACATTTCAGGTTTTCAGATTGGAGAAAAGTAGTTGGAAGTAACTATATCTAGACAAAAAAAATTTAAGGTCTAATCAATTATTGAAAGTGAAAAAATCATGATAAAAATATAGTGAATGATCTTAAGAAAGTTGATTACCAGAATACTATAAACTAAGGAGGTGTGAAAATAACCATCAATTATTTATAGAATAAGGTAATATGATAACATATATTTCATGAAGCTTTCCCAGTGTTCGTGAATTATTTTACTAAATAAATTAATAATATAAGGAAATATAATTACTTGACAAGTAGATTGTTACCCTCAAATCAATTTCCACATTAATATCATATTTTTTCCTAAATGATGAGTTTGGAAGATGAATTTTTCATGCCTGAAGTACTTTAATAAGAATATAATGGATCACATAATCGCCCAAAATGAAAATAATTTATCCCTCTGGTATTTAGACAATAATAGAACAAAAAACTTTTAGCATAAGGTAAGCTAATTACCAAGAAGAATAAACCTTCTCATGAATAAATAAAACATGAATCTACAAAGCCTCAATAAAAACACCCAAATTTAAACATAAATAATTCGATAAATAAATAACCTTAAAATTATTCAAAAAATTATAGACCACATTTTAAACTGAATAATTCGAAAGATTTTATCACATATTCTTATGATATTAATTTAATTATTTTCTCCAAATAACACCAATGACATATAAATTCATATTCCTAAAAAAATTTATGCCAAAATCAAATAATATCAAAAACAAGCTAATTAATTTTTATAAATTAATTAACCTATATAAATAATAATTTCAATAAATAATTTTTTTCCTCAAAGGGAATATCATACCTTTCATCTTAGATCCTAAAACATGTAATAACATTCATTTCAAATATTTATTTTTCTATAACATATGGGTTTCTTATACATCAACCTAATAAAATATCTCCCAAAATATCATTAGTCGCATTAATGTTCCATCACTTAAAACCATAAAATAGGTGTTTAGGACATTGAACTAATGTTTAAACTTAAACTTATAAACCCATTATGTTATCTATAACTCTATAGATAACCTGACAATAAAACAAATTTGCCTCCAAATATTTCTAAACTCTTCTTTGATAAATACTATAATATCTCTAAACCTTCATTATGAATCATGTGTTAAAAACATAAAAATTTAATTTATATATTTGATACTCATAAATGTGAACAAATTTTTTCTTTCCAAAACATATAAAACCAAAAAAATATAATGGATAAATTATATTCTTAAGGTCCTTTTTGGTATATAGTTTTTTTATAATTATGAAAAACTATTATATAAACAACACGCATGACTTCAAGAGAGTATTTTTATAACTATATCAGGATTTTGATGCTCCAAATTAATACTTCTACATATCTCATAAAATTCATCAAATAAGAAACCTTTATATACACAAATAATTTATCCATTTTATTTATAACTTGGGGAAAATGAAACAGAATATTGGTGTGCTCAAATGCTTAGTAAGCGTAAACATAAGGATTAATAAATTAATGTCATTAATGAGAATAAGATTTTGGTAATAATGGTATGTTCACATAATTAGTGTTCATAAGAATAACATAATTTAATTAATACCCATAAATACCTAGATCATAAAACATGAAACATGGAATAAATATTTATAAAAAAAATAATCAAACGAATCAATAATCACGATCGATGCAATGAAAATTATGATCAAAGGAAACGTTGATAACCCATATAAAAAACATCTAAAATGTGTTGGTATCTTGGATAATTATCTTTAAATAAATATTATTGTATCCTTATAATATGAATAACCAAATGGTTAACTTCTAAACCTAATTAATTGTAGGGATATCATGAACCCACATGTCCATTGTTTATAATGTAACCATATATCTATGGTTTATTAATGGACCACCAATCCATGGTTTATAATGGAACCACCCATGATCATATATAATTTCAAAGAAATAAACATTAATAAAGTATATATATCTTTAATTTCATCATAAAAATCAAAGAATCATCCATTATTCTTTTCATAACATGATTAACCTATAGAAATACATATGTTCCGTAAAAATCCCTTTGAAACAACCATAGTCCATATAGATAAATAATTAAGATGGTTTCATTAAACAATGACCCAAGAGAATATGTAAAATCAAATATTTCTAGTGTTGATGAATGTAAATACTAATACAATGTCACGGAAAACATTCATTAGGTAAATATACATTCCACTGTAAAAATCATATTTAAAAACTATTTTATTTAAAATGTTGTGATTATATTTTTCTTTTAAAAAATCCTAGGAAACACATTAAATATGATTCAATGAATGTAATGGTTACGACATAGGGAAAATCACTTCATATTCTAAATTTTAAAAATATAAATTCTTTTAGAAAATTAAAAAATGAGTGAAAGTTGAACCATTTATAAAAAGTTAAGAAATTTCGTATTACAAAATTTTAAAATGTGATAAAAGATCATGTAAAATATTTTTAAGAAATAATCTATATTTATAAAAGAACATTATTGAAAACATTTATCATAATGAGGATTTGGAAGAGAATGGTTACCCATCAAAAAGATGATACAAGATATGTATCACATACAAACTCATTTCTTATTATTTTATAAAATAATTAAGGAAAAAAATTCAAATTAACATGTAACCAACCTTAATAAAAAATTTAGAGGAAAATAGTTGTGGTTAATGATAATAATAACATATAAATTCCTCAAAATGAACCATCAAAATTAGAAATCTTGAAAAGAAAGGATATTGTAACATTAAATCTTTACATAATTGTAAACTATTCGAGAAAAGGTAACTAAATTTAAGAAAATGACATCACTCTATAAATATGTTTAAATACACAAATTATTAATTATAAATTCAATTATGGGTCAGCAATCACACTGTACAATGGAATTATGGTGTAAAACATGAACAATGTCTTAGCAAAATGAGATTGTGATAAAAAAACCCTTGAAAATTTATTATCACTGAATTGAAAATTTATCAATGAAGACATTATTTTTGAAAAATTTAAATACTCAAAAAAAATTTGAAAACTATAATAAAACAATTTATATATCAATTAACACATAATCATTACATGATGAAATCAATGAAGGGAAGTTGTAACCTAATTAATGGAAATTTAGTTAAGAACCGCTTTATCATATGGTAACATTCAAGTCAAACCCACGTGGATGAAAAAAATTGAATTGAAAAATATAAGATGATTTTTTTTAGATTTATGATATAACATATAAAATTGTTTTATATACATAATATAAAATTATTAGTTTATAACATTAAAATTCACCTCAGTAAAAGGAAATTTAGATGAAATCCGTTACTTAAAGTTCAGACATACAATATTTTTCCTATAACTCCTATATAATAAAAAAATATCAGTTATTTTATTTCTTAAAAAAAATTCTAGGTTCAATAAATTATTCTTAAAATGTTTATTATATTTATTTTAATGTAATATTTAAATACATATTTAGTTAATTCCATGATGTGTATTTTGAGGATGCTTAGTTTATAATTGTCAAAATAGATTCAGTGTGTTGACAATGGTCAAATAAGTCATTATTAAATCAACTATGGAATAATAGATATGACATAATTATAATTTATGTATACAAATTATACTTTTAAAACTAACCATTATTGTTGTTTATAAAAAATGAACTATGTTATAGTCATAAATATGCATTGTCCTACGTACTCATGAGTAACGTTTTCATTTTTCAAATATCAATATCAAATAAAGGTAAGTGTTATTTTATAATTTTAAAATGATAATTTTTTCATTAATTCTATACAATTATTTTATATAAACTTATATATAATATTTGTGATATGTGATGATTAAAATTGAATCACATCGCTTTGTGGAGTTGGTAGTCCACAGGTATGCATCAAAGGCGTTATCATTTTTGAATGAATGGAACGTTATAAAAATATGTTATATATTATATTGTCAGAATGAATAATTTTCCATGAATATAATATATAAAAATTGGTACCAAAATTATAACCAAATTTGAGATATGGGTATGAAAAAAATTACATTGGTTTGTGAGCAGGTAGTCCGCAATATAGAGGAATGAGAGTTTCATTTCCCTTTTAATGGAAGAGAAGAAAAACATAGGTTATTAAATCAACATAATATTATCTATGTTTATAGAATATACTTGTGTTATTACTTCATCTTGTTTTAATTATATATTAAGGAGGTATAACAAGAAATAATAATAAAAGTCTCGGTTAAGAATGATGGCTCTTCTTCCTACAATCACATTTTTTTACACTGTAAGACATATATTTTTCATATTGTGGAAAAAATAAAGAATATATATTTCGAGAATGGATTTAGAGAAGGTATTATAAAATGTATTGGTAAAAAAATGGTTACTTATTTGTGATGGAATGTTATGAAGAGGTGTACTTTTATAAGAGGGTGGAAGGATACTTCTGAAATTTCAAAAAAAAATATTATATTAATATTGAAAATTATAAAAATTGATAATATTATAATATAATATAATCATGGGTCTAAATAATCTCATAAAATAAAATTTTACATGTTTAGATAATGTTTTCACCATTATATTTTGTTAAACCCTCATTAACCTTTTTCACACATACTATGGTTACAAGGTTTTGTTTCTTGAAGTTCAATATAGTTAATATAAATGGAAAAACAACCCAAAAATGGTCCAAATATGATAATTAAAAATATATCCCTATAAAATATATTACAATAGGATTTTTAGGAATGTTAATCTTTTCATAAAGTGATATTTATTATAAAATATCATTAAAGTGAGTTTTAGAACTATTTATTTACATTGACATTAAAAACATCAAGAAAAACAATTAATTATAATATAATCAATTAAAAAATACCTTACATGTAATATTTTTAAAAAATATTTATTAAAAAATAATTATTTCAAATTATATTACTTTTTTTAATATCATTTATTTTATTTCTTTTTTAATGGAATAATTATTGAATTATCATTACATAAAAATTTAACGTAAATTTTTAATCACTAAAAACTGAAAAATGAATTACCCTAATAAAAAATAATCATTTATATTCCAGTTTAGTATTTTAAGCTAATATATCCCCTTATTATTCTTATATATAAAATACTAATGTTATTAAAATCAAGAGTGTGACATTTTGGGATTTATATTCACTAAAATTTTCATAAGGTAAAAATAATGTCCAAATAGAACAAAAAGGTCATATACTATGAATTATGATATTTATGTATGATATATAGTCATCCAATATAAATAACTAAAATGTTAGGGTCATATTCAAGTCCTTATCAAATTATTTTTAACACAAATTACCCAAATTACCCTTACAGAGGTCAGATAAATTTAATATGGTTTCTATTCATTGTGACAAAAAGGCATATTTACCAAATTTAGATATCCCAATTATATAAATTTAATCCATTTTTTAGGATTTATAATATGTAATTTGTATAGTTGAATTTAAAATTAAATAAGAAATATGTAATTAAATACAGTTGTTCAAAAAACTGTATCTTAAGTATAAAAATATTTTTATACCAAATACAACTACAAAATTCTCTCAAAATACATTATTTAGGTATTTTAGCAAAAATATAGTAAATAAATTTTAAAATTAACAAAAAATATATAATTATAATTTTGAAAAACATTAAAAAAATATATAGTTTTCAATTAAAATAAGTATTTTTAACTATTTACTAAAAAATCATACATTTTGAAAGAAATTCAAAATTTTACCATAGGATAATTTTGATATAATGATTTAAAAAAATTCCCTATTTTATCAAATAAAATTTCAAATAGTTTTTTAAATTAATTATATTATTCACACCCAACAAGTAATAAAAACCTTTTGAAGAAAGCCTATCTTTGAAGAAAAAAATGGATTTACTAAAAATTGAGTAATTATTTCCTAAACATTAATCAATAAATTTATATTTAGTGTGACCTTTATATTTATTTCATAAATTGGTTAATCTTATTTATATATTTCATATTTACCAATAGTTTATAATGTTCATATAATATTATTTTGTGGTTCGTATCATCTCTGTGTTGTGAATCTTGTATACTATTCCGCATATTATTCTTTTCAAATATCAGGATATTATATTATCCCCAATTTAGTAAATTTAATCGTTTCCATTTGAACTCATAATCAATAAATAGTGGTAATAATTTTCTAAATACAGGTTTCAAAATACCACATCATAAATTTTTTTAATAAAAAATATTATTGAAAAGTTGGAAATAGACATATGAGGGTCATCTGAAATAACACATTCTTGGTTTAAAAATTGAAGAAAATTAGTGGGAAGTGAATATATAGACATGAAAGAAAAAATTAATGTAAAAAAATATTAGAAATTGAAAAAGGGTGTTGACCTGAAGATGATAATTGATCATGAGAAAGGTAACTGTCAAAGAACTCATAGACTAAAGAGGTGTGAAAATGAATCTTGATTTAATATAAATAAAGGGAATGTGATAAAAATATATCGAGAAACATTTCTTATATTTTAGGATTTTTTTTTAAATGTAGACTATGAACATATAGAAATAAACATAATTGAAATAATAATTTCATCCCATAATCAATTTCCATTACAATATCATATTTTTCTCTAGGTGACGAGTATTTAGGAAGAATTTTTCATTCTTAAAGATCTTTAATCAAATTCTAATGGATTAAATAACTATAAACAATTATAAAAATGGTTTCACACTATCTTAATACATTAACAAAAACCAAAATCATTAGAAAATCTTAAGAACATTTCGAAAATTGGTAAATATCATATTAAGAAATAAAACATCAATATTTAAAACCTCGATAGTAACACCCAAAACTCAATATAGATCATTCGATAAAAAATCATCCTTAAAATTTTCAAAATATTATATAAAAAATTTGAAACCCAAAAATATGAAGGATTTGATGAAATGTTATTTTGAGATTAATTTAATATTTTTCACAATATAACATCAATCACTCATAATTTCTTATTACAAAAAGTGTATATGCATTAATCAAAAAATATCCAAAATATTCTAATTAATACTCATAATTAAATAACCATATATCCCAAATAATAACATTAATGATAATTTAAAACTCAAATGTTATATCATAGATTTCATTTTACTCCCCCAAAATATTAATATAATTATTATATAATAATAATTCATGTTAAACATTAGGTTTCAATATACCCCAAACAAATTTAGTGTCTCCAAAAATATCATTAGTCACCTTAAAATTCCAACTCAAAATACCTATAAAAATATATCTATGACTATTAACTTATGATAAACCTTAAACATAAAATACCATGATGGTATCTATAACTTATAATATAAACTCACATAAAGACATCATAATCTCTTTTGTTGTCTGAACCTTTTTCTGATACTTACTATAACAGCCATGATCCCACACTCCCAAATATATTACTAAAAATATAAAAAATACCTTTCTATATTTTATACTAACCAATGTGACCTAACATTATCTATAAAAAACATGAAACATAAAAAGGGAATATTGACTAACTTATACACCCAAGGGCCTTTTGGTTTAACGTTTCAGATAATTAGGACATACTCTTACATAGGAAACACTCATGACTACAATATAGTATATTTACCACTATACCCAGCAATTAATATTTGATATTATTTCATAATGATATCCCATAAAGTTTTTCATATACGAAAAAACACGAAAAAAAATCATTTTTCATCTTTTTTTATGACATAGGGAAAAAGAAACATAAGAAGGGTGATCTCAAATTCTTCGTAAGGGTAAAAATAAAAATTAAAAATTGAATTACCTTAATGTGCATAAGATAATTAGAATAAATGTATGTTGACATATTCAAAGATCATAATCATAAAATAAGAGAATTTATACCTATCAATACATAGAATATAAAACATGAAATAAAACATCCCAGGTATATAAAGGATGTGATATTTTCTTATTTATTAAAATTTTTTAATTAATTATTAGTTTTACTTTAAATGGGATGATATATTTTATGGAATACCTGATACGCATCAATGGGTTTCTCCAAAGTCTTATGTTGCACACAATGCTGAGTCATACTAAAAAAATATAATATTATTATTTTTAATTGTAGTTAACGTCTAGCCGTTTCATTGGAAGGAATGAAAAGAACTAACCATATTACTATTATACTTGTTTTTAAACATTTTTACATTTATTCAATAAAATATAGATGCTTAAAATGAGAATGAATCAAATTTTAAGCATAAAAACTCTAATATTTTTAAAAGCTCATTTTACCACCTTTGGATAGATAACCCCTTTAAAATTTAGTTTTTTTCACTTTTATAGATTCTATTTTACAAAATATACTTATTTTTTAGAATAGGGACATCCAAATTTACTTTGGGTAAATTTTTGATTTTTTTTGCGATAAAGTTCATTTTTAATGAATAGTGAAAAATACTGCATTTTCATTCAAAACATCCTTTTAATATAATATATTTATATAGAAAGATTATATTTATAATTGGTTTTCAAGTTTAATAAAATTATTTTTTTACTATTTAATCTAATTTCGGTCATTGGAAGTAATTAAACATTGAAATTGGACAAAAAAATGTGTCAATATTTTGATAGTAATTATTTCCTAAAACCACGCTTTTTTTTGTCTCCAAAAATTAATTTGGAATTATTTTATACAACTTATGGATTTGAATTTAGAAAAATAGATTAAATATTTGGAATCATGAGGTCCAAATTGTGTAACTTGGTAACTTTTAGTTTTAGACATTATGAATAGTAACTTCAATAAATATTTTATTTACCATGGTTGAAGGGTAAATAAGATAAATAAGTGTAAAAAATAATATTATAATAATATTCAATTACCCTAACACGTGTCCTAAACCTATTGGATAATACATGGCCGACCATGGGCATCCTTGGGTCGATTTTTAGATCCCATGGAGCCACTTGTAAGTGAAAATGACACATTATAAAAATTAATTTAAAGCCAACGAGCCTGTACCCAAGTCATAAGGGCTTCTTCTTGGCATGCAAGAGACTCAGGTTCAAAACTGGATGGAGGAGAATTTCTAGTCACTATAGTAGTACTGTAGAAGTTACTGATCGATACTATAGTTGCCAGAACTAATCACCCTATTTGGGCCTCCGGGCCACCGATTTGGACCTATGGGTCTCAAGGACTTTCAGGTCATCAAAGGTGTTCAGACCATAGGGCCTTCGGGCCATGGAGACCATAGAGTATCCCAGTTCACATAGAAGAATCCCTAGAAGAGGATCAGAGCAATAAGAGTAGCAACCACCAGAAGCAGAGCTAATTGTATTTGACGAATGAGAGGGTATGACAACCACCATCGAGACCATCCACCGTGTAGCTTTATACAGGGAAAATATATCCGGTCAAAAATTAAAGGTGGGGAGCTGGGTGGTCAATGAAACAGAAGCTGGGGAGGGGTAGTTCAAGTGGGCTGGGCCTACAGGTCATATATTGGGCATGATATGCCTCTAAGCCTTTGGGTCAAGTATTGCGGGTCAGTCGGGCCTTATGCCTTGGGCCTACAGGTTATGTTCGGGTTCCCCTTCCACCCTTAAAAGGGGGATTATCCATAATAAAATGAAATTGAATACCATCAGGCCTTTTGGGTGAAAAATTAATTTAAGGTTAAGGAAAATGGAACATAAACATATATATTTTAGTAAAACAATTTGTATATTGGGTTATATAAGTGATCTTTTTGACTATAAATATTCATTGGAAATATCAAAATATTTCCTACATCATGGTATTTTATTTATAATTTTTAGACATCGTATAAATAAATTTATTAATGACATAATAGTTATGTTGTGGTTACCTTATTCATGAATGATTTACATAAATGATATTATAAATATAAAAATAAAGTAATTTTGAAACTTTTTATACCATCCATGATTTTTAGAGATTTATGAATTTTTATATTTAAATTAATTAAGGTTTTTTTATTAATCAACTTGTCTTGTATTTTTTAAAAAAGTAATGATATGAATAGTATAAAAATTGAAATAAATGAGTTTTTAAATCAATTAATATTTTATTAAATGGTAAAATAGTCATAACAATCTATGATTAGAAAAAATGACATATATGATGTTACAAATGTCATTAATTATCTATTTTGGGTCACTTGGAATTTTATAGTTAATATATTGACCAAATAGTATGAATATAAAAGAAGACATGGTAAAAGTTAAATAAAAAAGATAAAGATTAACAAATTATTAAAAAACTATCCAATTATTATTGGATGATTTTATTTAGAAATATATTCATCTTATTTTCTAATTTATTGAGTTTCAAACCTTTGGAAATAGAAAAACATTTAATAATAATATAATACTTTCAATCTTTCCTAAAGAGCCCCTCCTCCCTCTTATAAAAGGTCCTCACCTCTACCCCACTACACACACCTATCAAGACCCATTGACTCATCCAGCCTCTTCAAAACTAAGCTCCCAACATCCCTCTCTTACACCTAGAAGCATTACTTTGGGCATACGGAAATTCAATTAAGCCTTTTGGTTCAAACCAATGGTAGTTACCCGATTTAAAGGTAATGTCTTCTCTCAAGTTCTTTTCTTTTATTTTCCTTCTCCAACCCCCTAAACTCTCTTTATTAAATTCATTTATAACAAAACCAATATCCTAAATATAGTATTATTTTTTAATGAGAATTATTCAATCTAAAATTCCACACTCTTCCATCTAATGGATACAAACATACAGTTTCTTTGGATGGTAAACTACTGCCTCATGAAATGACTATTGTTCAATTATCTCATACTGCCTCTCAGGGTTTCCATTATAATGGAAATATATTTATATGATATATATTATATTTATATTTCCTCTATAATTATTTATTTTTCATTTATATCATACCTTTATGGTTTCTATAATGTGTAAATACGATAATTTAATTTGAGGAAGTGCAGACTACCACCCCCTCAAAGTGATATGACTCGTTCATTCCATACGTGGAATGTATAAAAGATGAAGTAAATAAAATTATATATGATATTATACTATAATTATAATATACCTATCTTTCCTTAATTTTTCATTCCATTAAAAATGAAATAGAAATGAAAGTACCATTCATGCATACGTATGACCTACTGTCTCCATGAACGGTGCATTTCATTTCATATCTGTAGATGTTATGTACTATTATAAATATATATATATATATATATTGGATATATATGATATATATGATATCTAAATCATGAATATAATTCTAGAAATATTGGAATTTTGACCCCATCAAAAACTTCTAATTATAATAAGTTCATTTTTGACTCAAGTACCAAATATCGACAAAATGACCATTATTAACATAAATGATTTTATAATGTTTATAACATGGTAATAAGTGATATAAAAGGAATCATAAACTTGAAAATGAATCTGAGGAAAGAATAAATTATCTTTACTATATTATTCAAAAAATTAAAGAACGAACGAGTCATATTAGACATGAGGCAAGGGAACCTTTCTTCCTCCTCTTCTAGTGAAAGAATTATTTTATGTTATTAAATTTAAATTTTCAAATGACGGAATGTGTTCTTCTATATCCTTATTATTGCACATTTTATGACCATGTCATAATAGACCCTTTTCTCTCTCATCAACTCATTTTCTGAATTTTTAAGTGACGTCGTTAGGCTGCCGAATTTTCGTAAGGAAATTTCTTAACCCAATTTTCATTCTTTGGGTTGATCTTTTATTTATTATTTACATCATTCTTTGATTATATAGTACATGAATTTTTAAATCTTATCAAATTTTTATATTTTCTTTTTGTGTGATTATAGTGAATACACATAATAGATCTATTTTTTTTACAAAATGATATTTGTAAGGGACTTCGTCTTAATCTTCTTTCATTGAGGAAAACTTATATTTATACCCGACATTATTTTATACTATGTATAACAAAACCCTTTGACATTTAATTTTATTCAAAAGTATTTTTTATGAATCTTTTTACTAAATGAAAAAAAAATTAACATACTCAGTGAAAATGACCTTTCCACCGCCGCGAGCATTATTTTATATTTGGATTCCTTTACAAGCCATTGTGTTTTTAAAAGGAAAATAAATACCATATACACTTTTTACATATTTTGGTATTAAAAATGGTTTTTAAAATGGATTTATTATGTTAATATATTGAAATGTTATTTCAATGTGGAAATGTTATCTTCTATTTATTCTTGTTCACGTGTTATGATTATGTTATGGTTCCTGGGAATTGTTTATGAAAATGGGTGGCTCTAGGATAAACCTAGGATGGGTGAGCCCGAGATAGCTCTCCAATGTTTTGGGTAATGTGACATAGGTAAATGATAATGTTTCTCATAAAATATTTGTATAATATATTGTGATGGGTATTCCAAACATAACTCCCTATGTAGCTGTGAATGCTACAACGTGAGTATGTTATAGATGTCACAAGTTACCTTTATTATTCATGATTTCAATGATTTATTAAGAAATCTTATCATTTCATGAGGTATGTAAAAGTGATCAGTTTTGCTATTTATTGATGGACTAGTTTTTTCTTTCATTATTTTATAAACATTACTGAGCTTTTTATGCTCATCCTATGATTTTGAAACATTTTTCATAGGGTTTAAGTAAGTATAATAGAAAGGAAGAATTCATGAAGATTTATATAAATAAAAAAACTCATGATTTCTTTCAATAGTTTTTATTTTATACAAAAATGGATACTGTGTAGAAGTGTCTACATGTTATATTCATGATGTAATGTAATAGTTATGGCATAATTCTCTTAAAATCTAAACCTGAAAAGATCCTCAATGTGAATTCTCTTATTAACTCTAGATTATATAATGGTTAAGGATAGGGCCTTATAGTTGGTATCATAGGTTGATTTGGACAAATTTTGGAGTTATGGTATTGTTAGATTAATATCCATAAATTAATTTATGGTAATATTGAAATGATATAGCTTTTTTAGATTACCATGTTTCTTCACCTAACATATTCTAGTGTTGAGAATTGTTTTTTGTAGAGGAAATAGGGTACCAATGATAAGAAGGAATAGAAATGGAAATGTCCTTCCAAATCAGCATCCTAAGATGGTTGGAATCAGAACTAAATAGTTTTTTGTAGTAATGGATCATTTATCTCATGTGATATATGGTGGTTGTGTTTACTGAAGATATTTTGGTTTAATATTATATTAAATAGAAGCATGAAAGTCATTTAACGTTTGTCTTGAAAACCTCAAGAGAAAATAAACTATATGGGAAATTAATCAAGTGTGAGTTTTGGTTACAACATTTATTCCTTGGTCACATTATTTCAAAATATGGTCTAACTATTGACCATGCCAAAAATAAAGTTGTTGAAGAATGGCCAAGGCCTAGAAATATAACCAAGATCCATAATTTTCATGGTTTGGCGGGATATTAATGAAGGTTTGTTGAAATTTTTTCACGGTTATCTAGCCCACTGACTTATTTAACTCAAATGCGTGTAAGGTTCATTTGGAAAAAATAATCTGATGATTGTTTTCATGAATTGAAAAGAACATTGGTGAATGCTCTAGTTTTGGAATTACCTTCCAGAAATGGGGAGTTTGTATTCTATAGTGATTCTTAATTGAAAGGACTTGGTTGTGTCCTAATGCAGAATGATCATGTAATTGCTTGTGCTTCATGTCAGTTGAAACCAATTGAGTTAAATTACCCTATAGAATATTTGGAATTAGCTGTTTTTGTACTATGCATTAAAAATTTAGAGGCATCATCTATATGGATTAAAATGTAAAATATATAATGAGCACACAATTTTTATGTATATATTAAATCAAAAAGAATTTAACTTGAGATAGAGGAGATGACTGGAATTAATCAAGGATTAGGATTTAATGATTTATTACCATACAGGAAAGGCAAATAATGTTGCAGACACTTTGAGTTGGAAAATGTAATGCTCTAATAACCATGTTACATTTGGAACAAGATCCTTTGATTAACCATTTTATGAACATTTTCATAGATGTTTTTGGTGTATAAAATTTCTCTGTTTTTTAGGTGTCAGTGAAATCATCTATATCAGATATAATTAAGATAAAAAAAGATAGTGAGTTTTAGAAAAAGGATGAGTTGGGTCAAAAGGGTATGTTTCTGGAATTTAACATTGATAATGATTGTATTTTTGAGATTTGGGGAGAGATTATTTGTTCCTTTTGATTCAAAATTGAAGAATGAGTTATTGTGTGATGCTCATAGGTCACTGTTTTCAGTTCATCTTGGTAGTACAATGATGTATAGTGATCATCCGGAGTATTACTGGTGGGATGGAGTGAAAAGATATATTGTTTATTTTTCTGGGAAGTGTTCGACTTTTCAATAGGTTAAAGGAGAGTGGCATTTACCGAAAGGGATGATTCCGCCTTTACCGGTGATAGAGTGGGAATGGAAAAATATATCCATGGACTTCATTATAGGATTACCAAAGACATCTCGAGGTAAAAATGAAATATGGGTTATTGTTGATCAATTGAATGAATATGTTCATTTTCATCCTATTCAAGATACACTATCTCAAGATCAAATTTCTTGGTTAAATATTAAATAGATAGTCAAGTTTCATGTAGTTCCCCTCTCTAATGTATCTAATTGTGATCCTAGGTTTACTTCCAGATTTTGGAAAGGCCTTCAGAATTAGTTGGGTACTAAATTCAATTTTATTACAACTTTTTATCCCCAATCAGTTGGGAAATAAGAATGAACAATTAAAAATTTGAATATATTCTACATGCTTTCTCAATGAATTACTAAGGAAGATCGGACCATCATCTTTCTTTGGTAGAAATTTAATATAATATCTGTTTTATTTTCAGTATATTGATGGATCCATTTGAGGAATTATATTGAAAGTGGTGTCAAACTCCCACTTTTTGGGATGAAGTAGGTGAAAGATAGTTGATGGGACCAGAATTGGTAGAAGAGATTGTAGAAAATTTTTAGTTTATTCAGAAGCACATGAGAACAACTCATAGGAGGTAGAAACGTTATGGGAATAACTATAGGAAGAATCTTTATTTTGAGGTTGGTTATCATGTCTTTCTCAATGTTTCTCCAGGGAAAAGTGTGATGCGTTTTGGTAAGAAGGGAAACCTAAGTTTGAGGATCATTGGAACCTATGAAATCCAGGAGAATGTTGGATCAGTTTGTACAGAGTATATTTACATCTAATTTTATCTTAGGTATAAAATGTTTTTCAGGTATCAATGTTGATAAAGTATATGCCAGATCCATATCATGTTTTGAGTATAGAGGTAGTTCAGTAATAAGAGAATCTTTCTTATGAAAAACAACCTATTCAGATTCTTGACCAAAGAGGGAAAGTGTTGTAGAATAAGGTAATTCATCAGGTAATGGTTTTATGAAAATACCATATTGTTGAAAAGGCAAAATGGTAATATGAGAATGCTATGGTGGAAAAATACCACCAATTATTGGATAAGTGAAAAAAATTGTGAGGACGCAATTTCAAATAGGGCGAAAGGATATAACATCCCAGGTAAATAAAAGATATGACATTTTCTTATTTATTAATATTTATTAATTAAATTTATATTTTAATTTAAATGGGATGCTATGTTTGATGGATTATCCAACACACAACAATGGGATTCTCTAATGTCTTATGTTGCATACAATGTAGAGTCATACTGAAAAAATAATAATATCATATTGTTATTTTAAATAGTAAGGAACACCTAACCGTTTTATTTTCATGAATGAAAAGAACTAACAATATTATGATTAGAAATATTTTTAAAATTTATTTATATCTAGCCAATAAAATTTAGAGGCTTAAAATGAGAATTTATTTGATTTTAAGCGTGATAAACTCTAATAAATTTAAAGGGTCATTTTACCATTTTTTGATGGAGAACCCCTGATAAATGAATTTTTTGTCACTTTTATATGGTCTATTTGACAAAATAAACTTTTTATTTAGAATAGGTACACCAAAATTTACTTTGGGTTAAGTTTTTATTGTTTTTATGATAAAGTTCATTTTTTCATGAATAGTGGAAAATACTACATTTTAATTCAAAATTTTATTTTAATCTGATTTATTTATATGAATATATTATCTTTTTAATTTGTTTTAATTTGTAATAAGATAATATTTTTACCATTTAATCCATTTTTGTTCATTGGAAGTAATTTCACTTCGAAATTAGATGTAAACAGGTGTCAATATTTTTCTTGTAATTATTTATTAAAAACATTTTTTTTATTTTGACAACGGGAATTAATTTTAAATTAATTTTTGCAACTTCTGTGTTTTGAATTTTGAAAAATTGATTCCATATTAGAAATCATGTGGTCAAACTTGTGTAAATAGGTAACTCTTATTTTTATACATTGTGAATAGTAACTTCAGTAAATATTTTATTTACCATAGTTAAAGGTAAATCTAATAAATAATGGTAAAAATAATATTTTAATTATATTAAATTACCGTAACACATGTCTTCACCCAATTTTATGATACATGTCCAACCATTGTCATCCATGGGTCGATTTTGGGACCCCATGGATCCATTGTTATGTTAAAATTACACTTTATAAAAATTAATATAAACTTAAGGAAAATGTAACATAAGCATATATCTTTTAGTAAAACAATTTTTATATATGGTTACATAAGTGATATTTTAACAATAAATATTCATTATAAATATGAAGATATTTCCTATATCATGGTATTTTATTTATAATTTTTATACATCATATAAAATAATTAATTTACGACATAATGGTAATGCAGTGATTACCTTATTAATAAAAGAATTAAATAAATGAGATTATAAATAAAAAAAATTATACTTTTTATGCCATCCACGAGTTTTAAGGAAAATTATGCGTTGTTATATATTAATAAATGTATGTTTTTTGAAAGAATCAATTTTTTTTCTTTTTTAAAAAATTCATGATATGAATAGTATAAAAATTGACATAAATGAGTTTTTAAATCAATTAAAGTTTTAATAAATGATAAAATAGTCTTAAAAATAAAATATTCTGTAGAATGAAATATATATTTTTTAAAAATTTATTAATGATCCATTTTTGGTCTCTCGGAGTTTTATTGTAAATATATTAACCATATAGTATTAATATAGAAGAAGACACTGTAAAAGATAAATAAGTTATCAAAGGGTTAAATACTAAAAATATGGATTAAAAAAATATCCTAAACATATGAAATTATTATTGGATGAATTTATTTCAACTTATATTTATCTTATCTTAGAATTTAATGAGTTTTTTACCTTTTAAAACCGAAAATAATTTTATAATAAAATAATACTTTCAAACATTCTTAAAGAGCCCCCTCCCTCTTATAAAAGGCCACAACCTCTAACCCATTGCACACACATCTCAAGCCCCTTGGTTTGTCCAAAATATGCTCCAATAAGCTCCCATAATTCCTCTACTCCTCATAGAAGCCTTATTTTGTCATGAAAGAAATTCAATTAAGCCTTTTGGTTCAATCCAAAGGGAGTTACCCGGTTTAAAGGTAACGTTTTATCTCAACATTCATTATTTTATTTGTCTTCTCCAACCCCCTAAACTATAATTATTAAATTATTATATAAAAAACCAGTATACTCAATAAAATTGGATGTTTTTATGTGGATTATTCAAACTTTACTTCCACACACCTTCATCTAATGGATACGAACATACTGTTTCTGTGGACGATGAACTAATACCTCACGAAATAATGGTTCTTCAATATCTCCTACCACCTCTCATGGTGGCCATTATTATGGAACTATATTTATATGTGATATAAATTATATTTATGTTTTCTTTATTCAACTATATTTTTCATTTATTTTATACCAGTGTGGTTTCTATAAGGGGTAAATATGATAATTTCATTTGAGGATATGCAGACTACAACCCCCTAAAAGTGATATAACTCGTTCATGCCATACGTGGGATGTATAAATGATGAAGTTAATGAAATTATATATTATATTATACTGAAATTATATATTATATTATACTGAAATTATAATATACCTAGATATCATTATGTTTTCATTCAATTTAATACAAAATATACATAAATGTAGTGTTCATGCTAATGTATGGCTAACTGTCTCCATGAACGGTGTATTTATTTTCTTATATCCAAATGTTATGAACTAATATAAATAAAAACAAATATATAATGGATATATATAATATATATTATAGAAAAATCATGAATATAATTCTTGAAATAATGTACTTTTGACCCCATTGACAACTAATAATTATTATAAGTTCATTTTGGACTCAAGTACCAAATATCGACAAAACAACTGTTATTAACTTAAATGATTACGTAATGTTTATAATGTGGTAAAAAGTGATATAAAAGGAATAATAAACATGAGAAAGGTTATGAATAATGTTTTAGTTAACTTTATTTTATTATTCAGTATTTTAAAGAACGAATGAGTGAAGTCTGACCAGAGGTAAGGGAACCATTCATCCTTCCCTTTAATTCAAATATATATTTTATGTTAGTAAATTTAAATTTTAAAATGATGGGATGTCTTATTCTATATCCTTATTTTTGTAAATTTTATTTTCATGTGATGAGATACCCTTTTCTATCTCATCACATCATTTGGTAATTTTTATGTGACACAGTTTGGCTCCCAATTTTTTATAAGGGAACTTCATGTCCTAGTTTCAAGTTTATGGGTTGATCATGTTTTTCTTATTTATGTCATTATTTGAATATATGGGAAAAGAATTTTTATATCTTATAATATATTTATACTTGAATTATGCATTCTTATAGTGAATACAAAAAATCAATATATTTCATTTACAAAATCATCTTTGTAAGGGAGTTTTTCTCAATATCCTTTCATTGAGGTATACTTCGACTTATACACAAATTTCTTTTATAAACTGTATAATAAACCCCTTTGACTATTAATTTTATTCAAAAGGAAAAAAAATTTATGATGAATTTTACTAAGCGACAAAAAGAATTTTTATTTTTTAATGTGCACAGTGACAATAACCTTTCTTCAGCCGTGATCATTATTTAATATTTGGCTTCCTCTACAAGATGTAGTGTTTTTAAAAGGAATATAAATTACATATACTCTTTTTATTTATTTTGGTATTGAAAATTGTTTTATAATGGATTTATTATGTCAATATATTAAAATTTTATTGAAATATGGAAATGTTTTATTTTTTAGGCTATTTCATGTATTTTGATTAGGTTATGGTTCTTGGGAATTGTTTACGCATATAGGTGGCTCTGTGATAAACCTAGGGTGGGTGAACCAGAGATAGCTCTCCAATGTATTATGTAATGTGACAGAGAAAAATGTTAATGTTTCTCCTAATAGATTTAGGGAATATACTATGATGGTTATTCGAAATGTGACTCCCTACATAGCTATGAAAGCTTCAACGTAATTATGTTATGGATGCCACAAGATACATTTATGATATATGATATCTTTGTGTTATTCATAAATTTTATAATCTCATGTTGTATGTCAAAGACCTAATGTTTTATATGTATTAGTGTAATAATGTTTTCTTTATTTATTTTATAACCCTTACTAATCTTTTTATGCTCCTCCCAATCATTTGAAATGTTTTTCACAGGGTATATAGAAGGGTAAGAGAAAGAAGAATTCAAGAAGATTTATATCCAAAAAAACAACTCTTCTATTCTTTTAAGAGTTTTTATTTTTTAAAATGGATACTAAATAGTTTTTTCTGCATGTAATATTCCTGATGTAATGTAATTATTATGGGCTAATTCTCTAAAACTCTAAACCTAAAAGTTCCTCAATGTGAATTATTGACTTAACTAAAGATTATGTAATATTTAAGGCTAGAGAATTATATGAAACATTTCACAATGATTTAACAATGGAAAGTGTCATCAGATTCAATAATAATGAGCCATGTGATATCAATATTGATCAGTAGAATCATTGATAAACCATATCAAGAATAATGAAAATGTGTTTGTATAATGTGGATTTATATTCATATAACCCTTACATAACCTGTGCAATTGGAATAACCATGTGTTTGAATTCCATAACCAATGTATTGGATATCTATTATAGACCCAACCATCATTGGTTTATAAGAGAACCACATGTTCATAGTTTATAATGAAACAACCAGTCAAAAGTTTATAACAAAACCAGATTACATTATAAATAATTTCCTAGAACAATAACATGAATAATGAACATGTAAGTTTCATTTCATCATAAAAGTCATATAAATTACTATTATTCCATTTAAAAATTTATTATACAGTGGAAATTAAATGGGCTCCAAGAAAATATCTTTGAAAAATTATAATCTATCTACAGAAAGAATGTAGATGGATTTATTAAGAAATATCCCGAATTGAGAAAATGTAACATCAATATTTCCTAGTGTTGATCAATGGAAATACTATTAAAAAATCATTAGTTTTTTTTAAAGAAATTATACCTTCAAATTTAAAATCAATTTTAGAAATAAAAAAAATTAATAAGATATTATGAACATCCTATAATTTTAAAATAATATTGGAAACTTATAAATAAACGATTAAAAAATAATGGCCATGATAATTGAAAAATCCATTCATGCTGTAAACATTGAAAGAAAAAATTATTTTCAAACATATTGTAAAAGAGTGTAAAAAGAGACCTATTTGGAATGTATTAAGAATTTATATTTTAAAATCTTTTAAAATAATGACAAAAATCATTTAAAATAGATTTTAGAAGTCATTTATGTTTACAAAATAAAATTATTGAAAATTTTTATCAAAAAATTGATCTTGAGGATAAATAATATAGATCTGAAGGAGGATACAAGATCAATATCACTTTCAAACACATTTCTCAGTGTCTTCCCTATTCAATAAGGGAGGAAATGGAAATTAACATGAAAACCAAATTAATTACTAGTGGATAATAAACGAGATGTATTTCAAGGAAATAATAATATATGAAATCTTCTAAAGAATCCTTAAACATAAACAGTCTTGAAAATAAAGAAGACTGTAACATAAAACCATTACTACTTTGGTGACTTTTAAATCAAAAATCATTGAAGGTAAAAATATGATATGCATCCATAAATATAATTAATTGTATAGTAATGTATGTCAAAATTAAAACAAAATTCAATATGAATACCATAAAATATAATTATTGTAACTTCATGATATTTTAAAAAAGAAATACCATGTTCAATAGAATACATGATACACAACACAAATCTTAAACTAACAAGGAAATATTTTTATTTAAATAGTATTTTTATAACCAAGACATTAAATTGGTAGGAATGAATATTATTATCTTTATTATTAAATATATAATGGTTTTACTCATTTTTAATGTAGTAATTAATGCATTTAAAAGAATTAATTGATTTTTAGTAAAGTCATTTTATTCCTACAAAAAATGTTTTCATCAGAAATGATTTTTATGGATGATTTTGATAATTAATTTTGAGAAATTTATGATAAATTATTTGAAAATTTTATTTTCATTTTTAAATTAAGTATATAAAAATTATCTTAAGATGAATTTTTGAGAATTTTATGAAAATATTTATTTTTCCAGGAGTAGTTAAAATATATATTTATATTGAAAATCATATTTTATTTTAAAGTACTTAAAATGAAAAATTATATTTTGTATTATTTTTAAATTATAATTTGTTAATTTTAATTTAAAATAGTATTATTATGGTTTTTAAAATGAATTTTATACTTGAATTTATATTTAAAAAATTATATATTTAAGATATTATTATTTTTATGAAAAAATAATACTTCACTGCATTTTTCAAGTATAATTTTAAATCAAAATTATGAAAATTATGTTATTTGAATTTTATAAAAACGTTATCTATTATAATTGGATCCAAATATATTAAACATGAAACTTTTCTATTTTTGTCAAATTGAGTAGTAATCTTAGTAATTTTAATACCATGGTAAATGGTAAATCGTGTAATTTAGGATAAAAATAAAATTATATGAACCATAAAAAGAAGTAAAAACATAAATAAATATAATTGGATGAGGCTATATTGACTATAATAATCCATGGGTTTCATTTAAGACCATTTTGGCCACATAGATGAGATTTTGACCTTTATAGTATTTTATATAAAGAAATTTAAAACATGTCACACTCTTGTTTTTCAAAAGTGTAATATTTTTAATATGGTGTTATCCAAATGATATGTTCAAATATAAATATTATTTTAAAATGTAATATTTTTAACCTTGTCATGGTAATTTTTTAATTATTAGTGATAAAATTATTACTTTATAAACTTTCACAATACTGATAGAGTAATTATTTAATTAAGGGAAAAGATAAAATAAATAATATTAAAAACATTATAGTAAATATAATTTTAAATAACTAATATAATACATGAATTATATATATTAAAGTAACATGTTGGGGAGATAATAAAATAGATTTTTTCTGATTTTACTCGTTTTTGTGATGTTTTTAATGTCAATGTAATGGTTTCTATCAAAAATTAACATTAATGATATTTTATTGGATTAATAATTTATGAAATTATTAAAAAATAAAATTAATATTAATTAAGATCAAAGAGGCAAATATATAGGTTATATTTCATTCCCTATGTATTTATAGTCCATTTGGATTCATTTTTCCCCAAAATGGTCTTATTATAATATAATCTTTTGAGATATTCTAATACTTCCCCTCCCATATCTTATAAAATAGAATATATTATTTTAATTACATAACATTTAAAACCCCATTTTTTTTGGAAAATACCTTCCCAAATGACATAATTGCATCACTCCCCTCATTATAGGGGTATATTATAATGCATAACACCGACATTAGTTGTCTTAAGGAGATAAGAAAAGGATATTGTATGAATATTATGTATTATTTTTAATTGAAATTTTCTATTTTGTTTATTATTTCACATCCATGAAAAATTATTATTACATTATAAAATTGTTACTATATTATCATACATTTACTTATATGTTATTATTTTTGGGTAATTACCTATATCCTTCTCCACTTCCATCAAATGGGAAAGTAAGTCATCATTTTTGTGCACGTTAGACAACCACCTCCTGAACCAATGTAATTCATTTTCCGTCATTGTCTCTAAATACATGTTATAATAATTTAATAATTTTTTTATATGATATTAATGAAAATTTTATCATTATTAAAATATAATTTGTCAAATACACTATTACATTTCCATTCATTGAATAATGATATCATCCTCTATACATACGTGTGGATTACTACCTCCACAAAGTGATGTGAATCATTTTTCATTACCACGTTATATGGATGAAATATATAAGAATATGTGAGACATTAAAACTATATTTATTATATTATTATCATTCTATAAATGTAAAATAATATTTTCCTTCATTCTATAATGATCCTCAAAAAAATGAAAACATTACTAATGTGTATATATGGACCACTATCTTCATGATTGTGACATAGTTAATAATTCATAACCCTCACTCATAGATAGAGTTATAATAATAATTTATGTATAAAATTTTAATTAGGATAATTATATTATACTGGATATGGTGGAATAATGAACTCTTTGACTATAATCAAAATACCGAAAACATTTTGGACATAAGTATCTAATTTCATCTTCTGATGTGAACATAATTGATTCGATAATTGTATATAATAAGGAAATAAGTGATATAAAATTTATAATAAAAATGGAACGTTTTATTATAAAAGATAAAAATTAATCTATGTTTATTATTCAAGATGATAAATAATGTACAATATGAATTGAACTCATGGAAAGGGACATTCTTTCAGAAACTCTCTCTAAGTGTTCTTCTTTCAACACATTTTACAAAATTCAAAAATAACGTATTTTTGATCTTATATGGAATTAAATGTTTTTATTAAAATAATTAAACTTCAATTGATTACTTTTCCCTTTATAAAAGTTCTTAGTTATTTTTCAAAAAATGACTTTTATGAACTATGTGGTTTTATAGATTTTAAATGTTATTTTTACAAGAAAATGGGTATTTTGGTTTCTAAAAGTTATTTTCACATGGATTAAAAATAGTTTTAAAGGCTTTTATTCATTATATAGTCCTTTTTAATTATCCATTATTGCTTAATGGTGAGCCTGATATAGCTTATACATAGTTTGAGCCCTATTATAGCTCAGGAGTGAGCCCAATACAACATATATATAAAGGGTTCATCACTATTATAGAACTCATTAGAGAATAATATTTATTATATAAACGTTTTAACCCATTATATCTCCTGAAATATAGGTGATCATAATATATCCCATATTAAAGTTGATCCCAATTATATATGTCTTTTGCATTGGCTTATCCGGGGTGGAATTTGACTGTATGGTTATTCCATTTGTATGAATGATTGTGAGAGTGATATGATAATGTTATCCCAAAGAGCCTACATGTATTTCATATGAATAATTACGAATTTTATTATAAATAATTTACTTTAATAGGTAATATAAATATCATTTTTTCAAAAAAACATGATTGTATACTTTTTGGTAAAAAAATTTGTTTTGCGGAAATTGTTTTCTTATTTGTTTTCAGTCTTTTCACTAGAATAATATATTTCTTTTTTTTTTATTTCCCTTACAAATATTTTTTAACCAATGTTTTTTGAATGTTTTCTAGAAGGTTTATGGAATATTAGGGACAAGGATGAGTTCAATATTAAAATTTTGATGTTTTTTTCAGAAAATAAATTAGGTCTTTTTTAAGTGTTTTAAATGGTCGTTGTTTCATGGGAAAATGAAAAGAATGGAAGGAAAAATGGTCTAATGATAATTCGGAATTATGAAATCTATAACCAATTAAAGATATTATTTAGTTACATGATTTAATGTTAGGTTAAACATTTTTATTTTGTTGAAATGATAGATGTTCGGTTGCGCCTAAAGATTTATTGTAAGGCATTACATGTTTGTGAAATAATTCAAGTTGGGCTTAATATTTCCATTTTACATTGAAACTCCCTACTGAATTTGCACGGTCTGGATTATTATATCACTTAGAGGGGAAGGGGTGACTTAGTCGTACTTTATATTTTATGATTATTTTTAATTGAAACATCCTTTTTCTCCTATTAAATATTTTATTCCATATTGAAAACTTTTCCAACAACCATCCACATAAATACAAGTATTTATAAGTTTGGATACTTAATATGAATAGCAGAATCATTGGTATGACATGGACGTAATCTGATGCCCCCCAAAATCCACTAGAGAAAAAATATTTTTATTATAATGAGAGGGATATACCCTTTCAATCATGTATCACAATAAATAATTCCAATAGTGTGTGCGCATGTAACACCCCAAGCTTCCATGATACGTTTCCCTTTGAATAATGTAATTGTTTTCATTGTATGTAACTTCGAGATTCTAACACACAACGGCCAATAAAACTAATAGTTATGAATAGTTATATCCATATTTTTAAATTTTATAAATTTTATCTTTCAAAATGGACTTCATTTTTGGATTCAGAATATCGAAATTACCTTAGGGAGAATTTTTGGTATTTTTCTTAAAACTATATATTTTTTATGAATAGAGAAAAACACCACGTTATGGATTAAAACCAAATTTTTTATTTAAATAATTTTTTATTTTATTTAAATTTATTTTACTTCAAATTAGATACATAATACATATATATGTTCAATTTAATTCATTGGATTCATTTTATAATAAGTTTACATATATAAAATTTTATTGATCTTTTACCGTCTTTTACCTACCTCCTAGGAGGATTTTCAAATTCATATAAAACAAACTTTTACCACTTCTATGAGTGGAATTTAAAAAATACAAGGGACATGGTTGATATCAATAAGAAAAATGTGGTTGAATAAGATGAAAATATTTTTTGGTGAATACTAACTTTTTACTTTTGTTTACCATGGTTAAAAGTAAATAGGGTAATTAAGGTTAAAAGTGATATTACTATAACCCTAACACATGTACTAATTATATTATATAACTTTAATTAGACCAAAAACAACATTAATAATAAAATATCCTTTGTTCCACTTGGATAAGATTCAGACATTTTTTATTTTTTTTAAAGAAGTGTTTGAAGAGTTAAATTCAATGTTTAATAACTAAACCATTTTTAATACAGGGTTAAACACAATATAAATTCGACTCTAAATATTCATTAGAATGATAAAAATATTTCCAACATAATTTTATTTTATTTATAATTTTTTGAAATTAAATAATTTTATTTATTTATGACATAATGATGATGCAGTAATTACCTTATTAATGAAATATTAAAATAATTGACATTATAAATATCCAAATAAATGTAAATTGAGACTTCTGATGAATTATAATAATTTTTTATGTTAATATGACATGTTATTTTTTGTTAAATAAATCTTATTTGTAGTGATAAAGTTATTATGGTTTTAAAAAAAATCAAATACTAAATAGTGTCAAAATTGAAATAATTGAGTTTTTTAATAAAATATTATATTATTGTTTGATATAATATTCTTAAAAATCTAAGGCTTTCCAAATAACATAGATAAGGTTATATATTTTAATAATAAACCACATGGGGTTCTTTTGGAATGTTATAGTATGTTTATTAACCATATAGTATAAAAATACAAAGAGACATGGTAAATGACAAACTATTTAACTAAGAGTTAAATATAAAAGATAAGGTTACTATGATGACCTAAACCTGTAAAAAACTATTGGATTAGAGTTTTAAATCCATCATTACCTTATCCTTTAAATATTAAGCCAATATAAACCGAAAATAATTTTATTATAAAATAATATTTCATGCTTTTCCTAAAGTGACCCTCACCTCTCTTATAAAATGGTACTTCCCCTACTCTCAAATTCACACCATAAAAGCAATTTGTCTTGGCCAAACCCTAACCAAATATCCTCCCAACATTACTCACTTCATCCAATAGGCCTTACTTTAGTCTGATAGCCAACCTAAGGTTCCCTTTTGATCAAACCAAAACAAAGAACCCGAAGAAGAGGTAAATATTTCATCACATCTTTCAAGTTCATTTCTTCATCCACATCCTCTTTATTTTTTTGTTTACATTCTAAAATATTAACTCTAGTGTCTTCTATATAATGCAATTTTATAATAAAAATGGTTTAAACATATTCATTATTCTATCCATCCTATAAATGAATAAGTCACCATACATGTGTACGTACAGATTACCGTCTCCACGTCATGGTGTAGTTTGTTATTCAAACACTTCATCCTTTGAATGTGTATAATAATGAGTATAAATGATGTAAATAATAAATATAACATGATAATTATTCTATATATATGATATACCATCCAATTATATATGATTTTAACATCAAAAGAATGATATTGTCACTCGTGCGTACGTACGGATTACCGTCTCCATGATCGAGATGAGATTCATTCCCCATCGTAACAATTCACGACTAATTTTCATTTTATATTTTAAAAAATAAATTTTAATGACTTAATATCTTTCTTGATATGAATAATATACATCTTATTTATAACATACATTACTTACGTAATAAAAAATATAAAAGAAAATGAATCAGTTAGCACCTAAAACGATGATACTACTGAAATATCATTGGAAAACAAATATTAAAAGATCATATATGATATAATATTAAGGTATGTGGTTAATGTATAATTTAATAACAATTATTACCCCATTATAGAAGAGGTTAACCTACCCTCTACCAAGGATTTGTACAAGGTAAGGGTTAATTTCACAATCTCTTTATCATCTGAGACTTTTTTATACTTGAGTATCTACTTAGAACTCTTTATCATCCACATCTATGTATTCTTAAAAATTAATTTCAAAACATTTTTTACTATTTAATTGACAATGGGTTAATATAATTTATACCAATATTTTAATTTATATGTTTTTAAAGGAATATTTCCATCAATTTCCCAACAACGTACTTTATGACCTTTTTGACAAAGGTAAGAATGTTTTTTAACTTATATGACGGGTGCAGATATTTTCCGCCATTATAACATCATCGAGGCTTACCATACATGATTATAAGAATATTTCAAAATTAATGTTCTCTTTTATAATTATGTTACTTTTAAATGATTTCAAAATAGAATGAGATATTTCTTTTAAAAAAAGTTTTGATTTTATCTATGTTAACATCCTTTGATGGATTTTATGATTATTTGAAGATGATTTATTTTGATACAAAACATCCATATTTTATTTAAGGTTTTGTGATATGTTTGACTTTGGATGTGTTATTTTTACACCATTCATGGTTTATGGATAATGTTTTGACATTTCGTATGCTAGTTTTAATACAAATGTTTATGTTATGTTTAAACCTTTTCATATGAGGAATGTATTGGACTTATTAAGTGACGGGTGGAGCCCGCCATAGCTCCTCGATGCATAGGTAGGTCTTATGAGACAAAATAGTGTCTTGGAACAAGGCCATGACAAAATATTATTTGTAGTATTGGCATAAGGCCTGAACTATGTGGTTATGAAGTCTGGAATTATGTGTTCCATCATTATGAAAGTGGCTGTTGATGTTGCACATGATAATTCGACAAATAAAATATTCATGTGAATAAATAAATGGAATTATTTGATTTTATCTTTTAGATATTATGATGAAGTTCAAGTTTTAAAGGCTTTTTTTATTCTTACATGGCCTTAATATTTATGATTTTTTATGAATGTTCCCGCTATATTGTTATCCTTACTGAGAATATGAGCTCACCCCTTTCTATGTTTTATTTTTCCCAGGATGCGAAGAAGTATATTTTGACTGACCTGTAGGGATAGTATAAGGGATATGAGTGTGGCCTATGGAGACTATTTTTTTGTAGTTTTACATTTTATAATGTAATTTAAAACTTATGAATGTATCTAGTACTTCCTAGGCTACCAAACTAAAAAGGTATTTCAAGACATGATCTTTCTTATCATGCCAGTGTTATTTAACAATGAACCAGATCTGAGTAACTAGGGTCAGGGAATTACAGTTGGTATCAGAGGAAGTTTAGTACAAACCTTGGAAACTAGATTTATAAAAACTCTAATAATATAACATTACCCTAAGATAGAATTTGAGGATTAGTATATAATAACTTCCTTGAATTTTTGTACTGTAGAGATTTCGTGAGTCTTCTAAGAAATACATCCCTATCTAGATATGAGCAGGTAGAGGTGGCTCTGGCACAAATGTAACTAGGGGTAAAACCCAAAAAAACTACTTTGAGCTAGACTCTAATGGGAACTCATGCACGACAATGGGCCTTACTGCACCCTTGGTTACGACACTCCTGGGGGATATGCTTAGGATAATTATCATTTTCCTTAAAAACCATTATGAAGTGTTTATGAGTATATACTTTCTCAAAGAAAACATTTTTATGATTATGTATTATATCCATAAGCAGTTCAATTTATGTTATGTGTTTACAAGTTTTGATTTATGAATTGCGATTCCTAAACTAATCTTGGTTATGCCATTATTTAGAAATGAAGCCTTGTTGGAGGAATGGAAACCATATAAATGCATGTAATCCATTTTGGGATTACCCTCCTACTCAAGATATTTATAGTGGACTTATTGAAGCAACTGGTGTTGATCAGCTTATCACTATACTAGGATAACTCACTCGGGTTATGAATAAAAACCTTACCCTTATGGAGCACCTTGATACACAAAGTGAAGGATTAATGTCAGATTTCTTCATGAGGAAACAACCATTGACATTAAATGGGTGTAAAAATTCATCAGTATCTTAAAAATGGATAAATTCCTTAGAAAAAACATTTCACACTTTGGTGAGTAGCGAAAGGGAAAAAGTTTTAATGGCAGTTTATCACCTCACAGGAGATGTATATCAATGGTGGTCATTTATTCAAAATAAAAAAGAAAGATGTTGAAGTATCAAATTTGTAATTAAGGGAGTTTAAGGATCTTTTCATAGAAAAATACATTCCTTATGACCATCGAGCAGATATGGAAAGGCAATTTTTGATTCTGAGGAAAAAAGAGGATGAGAATGTCACCAAGTATGAGGATAACATTACAAGGTTAGCAAGGCATGAACCAGATTATATACATAACCCAAGTGGTAATATTGATCGATTATTTTATGGTTTAAAACCATTTCTTCATCAAGAATTAGTCTCACAATCCTCCTCATAAAATGGGGATGTTGTCCCATGTGCTATCAGGATATAAAAAGAATTCTCTAAGTCTTATGACTTTAAAGCAATGAAAGAGAAGAAGATATCTTCTAAACACTATGGAAATGGAAATAAGGGGAATAAGGGAAAAGTTCAATATCCATCCTGTGATAAATGTTAGAAGAAATAACCTGGTTCTTGCCTGAAGGGAAAGGGATTCTCTTAGAAGTGTAGTGAAAAAGGACACCAAACTCATGTTTGCAAGGGGAAGAAAGAGGATATTGAATGCTACAATTGTAGAGAAAAGAGTAATTATGAAAATTAATGTCCTATGCACCAAGGGAACTTACCTTAGGAAAGTAAAAGGGAGACAGTTCATGATTATGATATCACTACTGCTGAGGTTGAAGTTCCGAAAGACGTGGTGGTAGGTAATTTAATGGTTTCCCCGAGTTTAGAAAATGCTTCATTTGATTCTGGATCATTTTATTGTTTCATATCTTCCCAGTTTTCTAAGAAAATTAGATATTTCTAATTTGATTTAACATAGGTGTTGTCAGTCAAAACTCCTAAGGGAAGTATCATTGCAATAATGTTTTGTGAATCGGTTCCAATTATAAAATATAAATGATCTTTATCTACTGATCTCATCATCATAACCATGATTTAATTTGATATAATCCTCAATATGGTTTGGATTTCAGACCATGATGCAAAAAGTTATTCTAAGAAAAAATAGATTACAATTTTCGAATATGATAAGGAGTACCTTATCTTTAGAGAAGAAACGTCACCACCTAATTATTATCTAGATCAACTCCCAGTAGATCTACTAAATTCAATTATTGGGGAGGAAGAGAATGAAGATTCTATGGGTGAGGAAAAAAATGTTCAAATTGGAGACTTACCTATTGTGAGAGAATATGTTGACGTGTTTCCAGATGATTTACCCAAACATCCTATAGAATGAGAAATTGAGTTTTCTATTGATTTATTTCCTATTTCAAGGCCCATATCGAAGACCCCTTATAGAATGTCCATTGTGGAATTAGTGGAACTAAAGAAACAACTATAGGAATTGAGTAATAAGGGATTTATTCACCCAAGTGTTTCTCCATGGAGAGCCATTGTCTTTTTTGTTAAGACAAAAGAAAGATCTATGAGGTTTTGCATTGACTACATGGAGATCAATGCTATAACAATAAAGAAAAAGTATCCCCTACCTCACATTGATGATTTATTCAACCAACTTCATGGAGATCAATATTTTTTTTCAAAGATTGACCTATGATCTGGATATCATCAACTGCGTGTGAAGAAGGATGACATTCTAAAAATAGCATTTCTAACTAGGTACAAGCATTACGAGTTTACAATAATGCCTATTGGATTGACTAATGAACCCTCTGTTTTCATGGATCTAATGAACAAATCCTTCAAGAATGTCTTCATGACTTTGTATTTGTATTTATTTTTGATATCATGGTATAATCTAAAAGCTATAATGATCATGAAAATCACTTGCGCACCATTCCGAAAACCCTTAGAAGAAATGAATTATACAGGAGGTTTAGCAAGTGTGAATTTTGGCTTCAGAAGATTTCTTTTCTTGGCCATATTGTCTCTAAGGATGAAATCTCTATTAATCCTTCAAAGACCAAGGCAATCCATGAATGTTCAAAACCGACAATTATAATTGAGGTACGCATTTTTATTGGTTTAGTAGGCTGTTATCGATGTTTCGTCCAGAATTTTGCCTAATTGGCTAACCCATTAACCATGCTCCCACGTAAAGGGGTTATATTTGTTTGTAAAAATGTGTGTGAAGAATGTATTGATGAATTTATGAGAATATTAGTCAATGATCCAATCTTGAATCTTCCATCAGGGAATGATGGGTTGGTTATTTATGTTGATGCATAAAAAAGGACTTGGTTGTGTCCTTATAAAAAATGATAGGATTATTTCCTATGCATCACGACTGCTAAAAATCCTTGAGAAAAACTATACTACTCATTATCTTGAGTTATTAGTTGTAATATTTTCTTTGAATATATGGATACATTATCTCTATGGTAAAAAATGTGAGATATATAATGATCACAAGAGTTTGAAGTATATTTTATCATAGAAAGAACTCAACATGAGGCTAAGGAGATGGCTTGAACTAATCAAGTATTATGATTGAACAATACACTAACTCTCTGGGAAGGAAAATAAGCTGGCAGATGCTTTGAGAAGAAAGGATCATGGAGTTTTGAACAAGATGAGAGTTGAAAGGGATCCTATTTTCATGGATCTAGTGAAAATGGATATTGGAATAATCATGGATGGTGAAACATCAATACTTTTTCAAATGGTTGCCAAACCTTCTTTACAATAATTGATAAAAAGTTCGTAGGCTGAGGATGAGAAGTTTCAAAATAAAATTAATTATGTGACTGATGGGAGATTGATCGACTTCATATATGAAGATGGGATTTTGAAATTTGGTAAGAGACTTTGTGTCCCCGATATACCTGATCTGAATATGGAATTGTTAGATGACTCTCACAACTCCAATTTCTCTATACACCCTGGGAGGACCAAGATGTATAGATATTTGAAAGAAAACTTTTGGTGGGGCAACATGAAGAGGGAGATTGCTAAATTTCTATCAAGAAGTATGGCATGTGAACAAGTGAAAGCTAGAAGGAAGCAACCTAGAGGAATCATGCAACCTATTCCCATACCTAAGTGGAAATTAGATAATATTATGATAGACTTTGTCATGGGGCTACCAAATACTCCTAGAAGGAATGATACAATATGGGTCATTGTAGATCACCTTACCATGTCGGAAAATTTTCTTACTATAAGAGAATATTTACCACTTGAACATCAAGCAAGATTATATATTAATTAAGTTGTATGAATTCAAGGAGTCCCATATCGATTGTTTCGGATATTGATCCTTGTTTGACATTATGATTTTGGAAAAGTCTTTAGAAATCCCTAGATACTGAACATCATATGAGCACTGCCTACCACACTCAAACCGAATGACAATCAGAACAAACTATTGAATCCTTAAAAGAGATGTTGAGATCCTTCTCACTTGACTTACAAGGTACGCGGGATCAATATTTACATTTGGTAGAATATTCCTATAATAATAGCTTCCATTGAAGTATTTAGATGACACCATATGAAGAGTTATATGGAAAGAGATGTTTCACACCAACTTATTGGGATTATGTTGGTGAAAGAAAAATCATAGGCCCTGAACTTGTTGAGGAAATGATGGAAATGGTGAAGGTTATCCAATCCCACATCAAAGCAGACCAATGTATGAAAAAGGGCTATGCCGATAACCGAAGGAAGGATTTGGAATTTCAAGTAGAAGACCATGTTTTCTTGAAGGTATCTCCATGAAAGGGTGTTATATGTTTCTGTAAGAAGGGTAAATTTAGTTCTAGGTACATCGGACCTTTTGAAATTCTAGAACGAATTGGAGTTTTCACTTATCATTTGGAAATTCCTCCAAGTCTCTCAAAAGTTCATGATGTATTCCATGTATCACTATTGAGAAAATACATGCCTAACCCAAAGCTTGTACTCACCTATAAGGAAATTGAACTGGAACCTGATCTCTCTTATTGTGAAGATCTTGTCAAAATTATTGATACCAGAGAACAAGTGATGAGAAACCATACAAGTCGTCTGGTATAAGATCTATGGAGAAACCATAAGATGGAAGAGGCAATGTGGGTACTCAGGTAACTTATGATGAAGAGCCACTTGAATTATTTTATGCGGTAGTATTCTATAAATTTATAGAAAGAAATTAATTTTTTTAGGGAAGAATGTAAAACCCCAAGCGTCCATAGTACGTTTCCATTGGAATAATGCAATAGTTTTCATTGTATTCAACTTCGAGATTCTAACACACCGTGACCAATCAAACTAGCTGTTATGAATAGTAATTCCCACTTTTTGAAATTTTATAAATTTTATCTTTCAAAATGGACATCATTTTTGGATTCATAATATCGAAATTAACATAGGGTAAATTTTTGGTATTTTTCTGAAAACATTCAATTTTGATGAATAGAGAAAAACACAACGTTATTGGTTAAAACCGAATTTTTTATTTAAATAATTATTTATTTTATTTAAATTTATTTTAGGTCAAAATACATAAATAATCCCTATATATACTCAATGTAATTCATTGGACTCATTTTATAATATGTTTAGTTATATAAAATTTTATTGAACATTTTACCGTCTTTTACCCACCTCCTAGGTGCATTCGCAAATTCACATACAACTTAAATTTACTGCTTTTGTGAGTCAAATTAAAAAAAACTCTAAGAGACATGGTTGATATCTGGAAGGAAAATGTTGTTTAATAAGATGAAAATTATTTTTTGTGAATAGTAACTTTTTCTTTTATTTACCATGGTTAAAAGTAAAAAGAGTAATTAAGGGTAAAAATTATATTATTATTACCCTAACACATGTCCTAATTCTATTGGATAAGTGTAATTAGACAAATAAAAACCTTAAGAATAATATATGATCCTCTTTGGTCCACTTGGATATGATTAGAAAAAATTTTATTAACTTATTTAAAGAAGAGTTGAATGAGTTAAATTCAATGTTTATTAACTAATCCATTATTAATATAGGGTTACACATAGTATAAATTCAACTATATATATTAATTAGAAATATAAAAATAATTCCTATATAATTTTACTTTATTTATAATTTTTAGAAATTAAATAATTTAATTACTTATGATAAAATGATGATGCAATAATTACCTTATTAATGAAATATTAAAATAATTGATATTATAAATATCCAAATAAATGTAAATTGAGACATATGATAAATTAAATTAATTTTTTATGTTAATATTAAATGTTAGGGTTGGTTAAATAAATTTTATTCGTAGTGATAATGTTTTTATGGTTTTCAAAAAAATCAAATACTAAATAGTGTCAAACTTGACATAATGAAGTTTTTAAAACAAATATTATATTATTAATTGATATAATATTCATACAAACCTAAGGTTCAGCCAAATGACATAGATATGGTTATATATATTAATAATGAACCACATGGGGTTCACTTGTCATGTTATTGTATGTTTATTTACTATATAATATAAAAATACAAAGAGTCATGGTAAATGAAAAACTACATAAATAAGAGTTAAATCTAAATGATAAGGTGAATATGATGACCTAAACCAGTCAAAAACCAATTCTTTGAGAGTCTCTAGACCCATACCTACCTTATCATTTAAATAATCTATTTTTTAGCCATTAGAAACCGAAAATTATTTTAATATAAAATAACATTTCCAGCTTCTCCTAAAGTGACCATCACCTCTCTTATAAAGGGAAACTTCCTCTTATCTCAAATTCACAACTTCAAAGCCATTTGGCATGGACAAACCATGCCTGAATATCCTCCAAACATTACTTTGTTAATCCTAGAGGCCTTACTTTAGTCAGAAAGCAAACATATAGAGCCCTTTTGATCAAATCAAAAGGAAGAACCCAAAGAAGAGGTAAATATTTCATCACCTTTTTCATGTTCTTTTCTTCTTCAACTTCCAATTTCATTGTTGTTTCCATTATAAAATAATAAATATTGTATCTTCTATATAATGTGACATTATTATAAAAATGGAACAATGATATTAATTATTCTATCCATCATATAAATGAAAAAGTCACCATACGTTCGTACGTACGGATTACCGTATCCACGTCATGGTGTAGTTTGTTATTCAAATACTTCATCATTTGGATGGGTATAATAATGAGTATAAATGATGTAAATAAAAAATATAACATGATAATTATTCATTATATATGATATACCATCCAATTATATATTATTTTAATATCAAAAAATGATATTCTCACTCGTGCGTATGTACAGATTACCGTCTCCACAAACACGATGTGATTTAGTCCCCGTCATATCCATTCAAGACTATTTTTCATTTGATGATTAAAAGAATAATTTTATAAGACATAATATCATTCTAAATATGAATTAGATACGTATTATCTAGAACAAACATTACTTATGTAACAAATCATATAAAGGAAAATGAATATGTTAATACCTGAAACGACGATACTATTGAAATATCATTAACAATGAAATATCAGAAGATCTTATATTATATCATATTAACACATATGGTTCTTCTAAAATTTAATAACAATAATTTTACCATTATATAAGAGGTTAACCTACCCTTAACAAAGTAGAGTTATAATGTAAGGGTTTGTTTCAAAATCTCGTTATTATCTGAGGTTGTTCTATACGTGAGTACCTACTGGGACCTCTTTATCATCCACATCCGTGTTTTCTTAAAAATATATTTCAATTTTTTTTACAATTTACTATAAAATGGGTTAAAGTCATTTATACCCTTATTTTACCTTATATTTTTTGAAATTAATCATTCCATCATTTTGCAAACAAGGTACTTTATGACCTTTTCGAAAAAAAATTAATGTAAGAATGTTTTTTAACTTATACGGTGGGTAAAGATATTTTCCATCGTTATAACCTCATCAAATCTTCCCATACAAGCGTATAAGAATATTTTCAAAATAAATGTTTTCTTTTATAATTACATGACTTTTAAATGATTTCAAAATATAAAGAGATATTTCACTAAAAAAATGTTTTGATTTCATCAATGTCAACATCCTTTGATGGATTTTAATCTTATTTGAAGTTGATTAAATATGATATAAAACTTCTATATTGTATTGAAGGTTTTGTGATCTGTTTGACTGTGAATGTGTTATTTTGACACCATTCATGGTTTATTGATAAATTATTGACATTTTTTATGCAAGTGTTAATAATAATGTTTATGTTATGTTTAAACCTTTTAATATGAGGAATGCATTGGACTTAGTAAGTGATTAGTGGAACCTGCTATAGCTCCTTGATGTATCGGTAGGTCAAATGAGACAAACTAGTGTCTTCGCATAAGGCCTTGACAAAATATTATTTGCAGTCTTGGAACAAGGCCATGACAATGTGGTTATGAGGTCTGGCATTACGCATTCCATCATTATGAATTTGTCTATTTATATTTCATGTGATTATTTGACTAGTAGAATATCTATGTGAATAAGTAAATGGAATTATTTGATTTTTTCTTGTCCATATTTTTCTGAAATTCATGTTTAAAAGGATTTTGTTTTAGTCTAAAATTGCCTTAAATGTTTATTCTTATTTATGAAAGTTTTGCAATATTGTTATCCTTACTAAGCATCTGAGCTCACCCCTTTTAATGTTTTATTTTTCCCAGGATGTGAATAAGTATATTATGACTAACCTGCAGGGATAGTCTAAGGGATGTGAGTGTGACCTATAGAGACTATGTGGTTTTAGTTTTTCATTTTATAATGTAATGTAAAACTTATGAATGTATCAAGTATTTCTGAGGCTACCCAACTAATCAGTATTTCGATAATTGATCTATTGTAATCATTATAATATTATGTAATAATGCACAGACTCTAGGTAACTAGGTTCGGGGTGTTATAATGAAGTATCTTATCCCCAATATGGTAAAACAATATTTATGTAACAATGCATGTTACTTGTGCTTATTTTAAAATCATCATATTTATTCAGTTGAAAACACTTCATCACTTCCTTACCCAAAAGTTGGTAATAACTCTTTGAACTTTGTTAATGAAAACTCAGTCTGATTTTCCCTATCTGTTTTCCCCAGTCTGATTCCTCCCAGTATAGTTCTTCCCAGTATGTCTTCCAATTTATGATTCTCCCCAGTAAAAAAATGACATTGGTAGAATATGATGGAGAATAATCATCCCCACTTCAATTCTCATTATGGAAATCTCATTATGATTCTCCCTATATGATTCATCCTTAGTATAGGAATATATGTACAAATATCCCTAATAAGATTATCTAGCCTAATATAATGATCAGATGAATATGATTTACATGCCATATACAGTAATTAGTTGAGTACGATAATAACTACGTACGATGACCAGGTGAATAAAAGATCATGATCTTTTCTATTCTCTTTCACTTCACCCTAAAAACATCTTCAACACATGTGAATTTCAAAACTTATTCTTCTATCTAAAACTTGGGGCCACTCTCTCTTCTATGGTGAATTGTACATCAGTCAGTCAGAAAGTACAATGTAATTTTTTCCTTTTATAGGTGACCCTCAAGACTCTTTGGTGGGAATCATAAAAAATTTCCCTCTCACATATATCGCCCAAAATACAAATTTCCCCTAAAATCCCAATGGTATTTTATCTTCATCAAATATTCTCAAAGATTATCAATTCTTCTATAATATTCATTTTTTCTTCAAACAATGATATAAATCTTCAGTCTAATTTTAATTCATGAGTCTGATTTTCTCAATCTAATTTCATCAATACAAACCCATGTATCAATTGAATGTAAATGTATGATGAAATAGAAACCACTTTTGAAGGATGAATGTAGTCAGTCATTTCATTGTCGAGATCCCCCTTGACAAAATATTTAGAAAACTTTAATTTTAAACCAATTTTACTTCTCCAATTATTCTCTAGACCTAGTTAGATATAAAAAAATTAAATTCTGATACTGAGTTTCTTTGGACCAACTAAAATACACATCATATCTTTTATTTCATCTCCTTTTTCTTAGCTCAGTTAAGGTATAAAACTTCTTATTCTCCACTTCTCTTGACACAGTTCAAACCTACAAAGTAATTCAACCGTTTTTTGAATGATGGTGACATATTTGAATATTTTTTGTCATAAAAATTATCATTGGCCTCATATCATATTTATAAACATCCTCCTTTCAAAAACCTGTTCATATATCTTGAATTAATTCATGACTTTAAATTCATATGAGATTAGCTTTATCATCATTAGACTTCAATTGGAATGTATCACATCTTGGCATTCATTCTAGCTTCATTATTTACATCACATGTTGAGTATGATTTTATGGGTTCGACCATTTTAGGTATGATTTCATATAATAAGATCAAGCTGAGTATGATTTTTTTGGGTATAATCCCTTTATGATAGGTGGAATCTCTTTCTTCTCTTCCACCCAAATACGATAAATCAAGATATGATTTTGAATAATTCTTTTCACATTTCATCCATAATGTTTTCATCCCATATTATTTAATCAATATTTAGTTTATGTGAAATACAAATCACCAAAGCATTGTCACATTTTATTTTCTCACATTTATGTATAATATGATATGATCAGTTAATTCATATTGATTCCTGAGTGAATATGATGACCATTTAATTCTATCAAGATACAATCTACATGGGACTAATTCTATAATTCCATATACCATCAATTATTCATTACAATCATCTACTACTCTAGTCCCAAGGAAATTTTGATCAGATCCATTTCAAAAATATTATTCTCATTATGAAGAATAGAGTTAGTCCGTTTCTTTTAAAATGAAAAATCAAAATGATTTTCCCCAAATACAATGTGAGGTAATTTTCTTTCTTCAAAAAAATTCCTTATTAACAAAAGACAATACTTGAAAGAAAATACCATCTTCTCTATCTTGTTCTTAAAAATCTTCCCCATTATATTTTCTTATCAACCATGTTTCATTGAGCACTAAACTTTTTATCCTCATGAAATGGATTACTTATAAATATTTTTAAGCCTACATGAGATAACTCATTGTAAGAAACAAAAATCATTTGAAACAACACCATGTTGTCTAAAATGAGTGATTATGATAATTTTGTTTCATTTTCCTTCCTAGGTCATCTTCACCCTCAGTATTTCTTCGTCATTCCTATAATAAAAAATAACTTCTTTTTCTACATCCACTCCAAAAAATAGTTATAATAGTTAGACTGAAAAACAATTATGAATTCAGAGCTTACCCACAACTCTTTTTTATATGAAATAAAATTATTTGTGAATAAATCCACCCTGAAAATACAATCTAAATGTATGATGATATAGGGGATAGAATCACATACCTCAACCTTGATGAGAAAGAGGTTGGGTACCCACGTTCATCCACAATTTAGAGAGTGATTCATTCGGTAAAGGTTTTGTGAAAATGTCAGCAACTAGTTATGATGTTAGAATATATCCTTACTTAAATTCATTCATATCCACATTATATATGATGAAATGATATTTGATATCAATATAATTTGAAATATAATGTTGAACTGAATTTATTTTTAGATTTATTATACTTTTATTATCACATCCCAAGAGAAATGGTAACATCACTTAAACAAGTAGATATTCCAATTAAGTTTTCATCTAGATAAGTTTATTAGTCGATTGAGTAAAAGCAACATAATAAGCTTCACCCTTACTAAGAATCAATAAATTCTGTTTCATTGAATACCGACTAACAGAATTCTTTCCCAGAAATAATACTCCACTATATGTTGATCATTTATCCTCAACATTTACTACCCAATAAACAACGGAATACCCAAAAAATAAATACTATTTTAGCTTCCATACTTGATTGTTAACTATATTGTTCCTTTTATGTATCTATGAATTATTTTTCTAGAATGTAAATGTGATTATTTTGGTGAAATATTAATCCTTTCACATAAGGTAAGAGTATAAAAATTGTCAATTCTTGAGGTATTAAAATAAAACAAACACAAATCATCATTTGAAATTATTTCTGATAATATTCTTTTACTTATCCATCTTTAGACAGCTTTGTTCCCACTAATTATGGTTTCGAAATAGGTTGGGATTTTTCTAGGACAAATCTTTTATGAAGTTCTTTAACATACTTGTCTTGAGAAAGAAAAATGTGTTTCTCATTTTGTAGGATTTGTAACCCAAGAATGTACATCATTTCCCCCAACATGGAAATTTAAAATACAATTTTCATTAATTAAACAAATGTTTCAAAATCTGATTCATCATTCCCAAAAAATATATTGTCATCAACATAAACAACCGTAACGAGGGATTACTCTTGAATTTCTTTTATGTAGAGATTGTTATACACTCTTACATTCATGATTTTTAACTTCATTAATAATGTATCCAATTTGGAATACCAAGTCCTTAGAGCTTGTTTTAGGCTATACATATACTTTTTCGATCTGTACTCATAACATTCATCTTTCCCTACAATAAATCCACAAGGTTATTCAATATAATATTTCCCTCCAACATAACCATTCAATAATGAGAATTTAACATCCATTTGAAAGATCTTATAGCCTGATTTTGTAGTAATATAAAGATAGATTCGGATTGTTTTAAATATATAAACTAAATAAAATATTTCATCAAAATCAATACCTTCCATTTGTGAATACCCTTTTCAAACCAATCTTGATTTCTTTCTTATCAGTTCACCTTCTTCATTAATCTTGTTTCATAAAATACACTTTGTTTCTATAATGTTTTTTCAATCTTTATTATGAGTTCCCATGTATCATTCTTTTCAATTTTATCCAAATCTACATTATTGGTATGAACCAATTCTAGCTGCTTAAAATATTCTTTCAAATCATTCAGATCCACTGTTGAAAATAAAGAAGTATGTGTAATGGAAGTTTTTTTTCTTCTTGTTTGAACGTTATGATGTTGATAACCAATTATATATTGAGCTTCAACATGGTTCCTTAGAATATGATGATATTTTCGAGTATCTTTCTCATCATTAAAAATGGACATGTCCAATTCTTCTTCTTGAGTAGGAATAAAATTGTACGTGTACTTATCATAATTGTTTTATTTAATTTTATCAACCTCCTTTTCCTCTTTAATTTGTTTTTATCTCTCACCTCTTTAAATTAATTTCACAACAACAAAACTCAAAAATTATTTCTATTTTTTGTTGAAGAATCTATATCCTCTTTCGTTTAGAGAATATCCATGAAATATTTCATCTTCACCTTTCAGATGAAACATTCCATAGTTTCATCCTTTTTTATTTATAATTCATGGACTCCCAAACACTTTTAAATGCTTCAAAAATAGAGTTTTTAATAAAAAAATTATATGGGGTCATATCTGATTATGGCCTATAGAAAACAAAATTCTAGATATAAGTAGAACCACTCATGGATTACCTCCAAATGTAATGAGAAAGGAAATCCTCAATTAACACAGTTCTTCCCATTTCCATCAAACATCTACTCTTTCTTTCAGGGACCAATGATTATTAAGGACTATATGGGGAGATATAATCAATTAGAATTCGATGCATCTTCAGATAACTCTCAAATTTTTCAATTCCTTATTGACCACCATTATTTGTTCTCAAATGCTTCACTAAATACTCATATTTTCTCTTAGTCTTCCTTCTCAATCATTTAAATATTTTAAATGAATATAACTTATTTTTCATATAAAAAACATATTTAATGCGATTAAATTCATCATTCGATGTCTGGAAGTATTTATCTCTATTTTTTGACAATTTTTTCATTAGTATATAGATATCAGAATGAATCAGCTACATGGGTTGTTTTGAACAATTCTCAACTTTCTTATGCACATCATTTGCAAACTATCCTTTATGATAAATAGTGAAACACCAATCTATTCGTCTTCGAATATATGGAATGTCTTAGAAACTATCTAATTTTGATAACTTTCTACTATTTCATTGACACTTGTGTCCCAAACTTTTATTCCCAAAATGATTCACTTCCACCATACTCACATAACAAGACTTTTTATTTCACTAATTTGAAAAAAAAAATCATTTTTTTTACATTGGAATCTTATAAAAATTTTCCCATCTTCTTAAATTTTCACAAAAATCCATCTTTTATGAAGATAAATTTGTTACCCTCATGACACAATTGTGAAAAATTTAGCATATTGTGTTTTAGTTCATCAATATAAAAATCATTCATGGATTTCAACTTTTATTTTCTAATGATGGTTGATCCAACACCATTGATTCTAAACGACTCATCATTGCCAAATTTCATTGTGCCTCTTAAAAATATTTCACATTATTAGACAATTTAAAATGTAATATTATATGATAATAACACCCACAATCAGGAATCCATGTATATTTTCCTTTTGTAGATTTCAAAGTAGTTTCAACAACATGAGCCTTTTCTTCTTCCATTTCTTTTTCATTATCTGCTTCTAATATTTGTTATGAATTTTTTGTTGTGATACTAACAAAAATAGACATCCTTTTGAAAGGTTTCTAGGTTGCTCTCATCTTTCAAATATATTTTCCAATGTCTGGAACCTATTTTTAATTTTTACTCCACATTTTCAAACCTTCTTAGAATTATTATTTTGAAGAAACAGTCTCCTACAAAACATATTCCATTCATAACCAATGTTAAAATTTTAATTTTGTTTATTGAACCAAAAAAATATTTATTGTATGTAAAAATAAACCATAATACCAGTAATATTCATAGAAGTTTTATTTTCCTCTAAAATATCAATATTGATTAGAATTGTGAATATGTTACTTAGCCACCTACTTCTATTTGTTTTCTGACCCACCGAACTTTTTGTTATCAATTATATTATTCATTTTCTTTTTTGTTTTATCATAACGAGAATATTTTAAAACATTTGTAGACTCATATTTTTTCAAAACATTTTTATACATAGGGTACTTTGAGACTTCTAAATTATTGACTTTTTTGTCCTTCTCCACATACCTGACTTTCCCTCATTTTTTTTGAAAAAAATAAACTTTTTTTCTACCTTTGGAGGCATGTTTTGTTGAAAATTCTCTATTTTCTTTTCAAGAGAACATTCCCTAAAATTAGTGATAGAGTTTTTGAAAATTATACTTTTATTTTTAGATTTAGAATGTTTTTGTTGAGAATTTTCCAAATATTCTCTTTTTAGATTCACCTCCATATGAGCATTACAGTTCTTTTATTATTCAAGATATTTCTCAAAATCATCAATTTAATTCACTTGATTTTTTTTCTAATCAGAAAAAAAAATTAATGTTTGTTTTTTAAAAAACATTCATATTTAAAAATTTTTGTTTTCTTTTCCATCCTTTTAATATTTATCCAACATTCATTTAATTCTTCTTTCAAATGATGTTCATGTTGAGTATTTATCTTCTTCATAACTACTACTTTTGAATTACTCATTATTTACTATTTCAATAAATTTGGTTTAAATACCATACTCAACTATTTTTTTGGAAACAAAATCAATAACTTTTTCTTCTTCATATTTAGATAAGAAACATCTTCTTTTGGATTTGAATAACATTCTTTCATTCCATGTGGATTTCTATTTTTCATTGTCTCTATATTTTTTCCATGATCTTCATCGATTTATGCCTTCTTCATCACTATCCTCTTATTTCATTTTTTGATAACCATTATCTATATACTGACCAATGCCTCCACATTCAACTCATTTAAAGGGATTTTCCCTTTTTATTTCCATATACCTCTTTTGAAAAGTTTAGAAAACAAGGATAAAATAGAGTCAATATTTTCACATAACTCATTTATTGAACCAAATTCACCAGCATCATCTTCAATAGGAACCTTTTTGGGATTTTCATTATTTACATCCATAAAATAAATTTGTCTCTCATCCATTTTTTTATTTTTATATATTTGTCTCTTATAATTTCATAAGTAATGAGAGTGCTATGAAAATCATCAAGAGATAATATTTCAAGATCTTTGTCTTCCAATGAAGATACAATTTCATCAATAATATCGAGAATGATTATAAAAATATTTTCAACAACATTAGAATAATCACCATAACATCAAATATTACTCACAATGACATTTAACATGGTAAATAAGTTGCCAATAGATTTGTACTCACTAATCTTCAAGTCATCACACTTCAATATCCAAATTTTATGTTTTTTCACCTTCACTTTTTTATTTCCTTCATATATGTTTTTAAATTTATCCCACATTCCATTGGATATAGAAATACCTTTCAACATTAAGAATCCAATTTCAGAAATTGTTGATAATATAGAATTATTTACCCTTCCATCATTCTCTATATTCTTCTTATCAACAGATGTAAGAGGATATTTAAAATCAAAAGAAGTAAACCCATCCATTGCAGCTTCAAGAACATCATATCCAATATAAATAAGATAATGAAACATTATATATTTCTATAATTTTATAATTATTTCCATTAAAAACTGGAATAACTTTACTATTCACATTGTTAAAATTCTCTATCAGCAAAGAATATCCAAAGGGAACCTACATTCATATACAAGTTAAAGGTTCTTAGTCAGGATGACTAAATTACTGAGAGGGAGAGTGGTGAATCACTGATAATTTTTCTTTTATGTTTTTTTTCAATTGAAACAAGCTTGGCCTCATGTAAAATATTCATTTCCCTATTGAAAACAATTCAAACACATATCCACAGGAAGAAAAATACTTACAAGTTTCTATATTAAAAAGAATAATTATATCCTTAGAATGGTATGTAAATTATCCAATGCCACATAATCCACTATAAAACAATCCTTTTACTACAATGAGTATGATATACCATTTAACTCTTGTAACACTATGTAAAAAATACCAGTATTGTTGGTGAACCCTCTAATCACAAATAAGGTAAAAAATAATTTCGTAATAGTGTATGTTAAGTGTACTTATTTTATTATTCCAAAAAATTATTCAATTGAAAAAACTTCTTCAATTTCATACCTATAATATTGTTAAAACTTCTTAAACATTCCTAAGGAAAACGTAGTCCAATTTCCATGTCCATTTTTTCTAATTTGATTTCACTGAGTATGATTTTTACTAGTAAATTTATACTGGGTAGGATTCCCCCAAGAATGAAAAATATAAATTTGACATAATATTGTAGAGATGAGTTAACACCACTTCAACTATAATTATGGAAATCACTGTACAATTCTCACTATATGATTATTCCTCAGTTTGTAAATCTCAGTATGAAAATACCAAATCTGATTATCCATCCCGATACAATGATCATGTGAATACAATTGATAAGCCGAATATGGTAATTAGCTGAGTAAGATAAACAATGAGTATGATGATCATCTGAATACATTGTTTTGATCTTATCTCTTCTCTTTCACTTAGCCATAAAATCTTCTTCTACACATGTTAATAAAGAATCCTCTTCCTATCTCTAAAACTCAAAGCCTGCCCAACTTCTGTGGTGAACATGTAAATCGATCGACCATAAAGTACAATTTAATTTTAATATTTTATAGGTGACCCCTTATATTCTTTGGAAAGAATCCAAAAAAATTTATCGCTCACTTAGATTCACCCAAATCACAATTTCTACTAAAATATTGGGTGTATTTTCACATCATCAACTCTTCTCAAAGCTTCACTATTCTTGTACACTATTTACTTCTTCATCAAAATTTCATTTCAATTTTATGTCTGATTTCAATTCACGAGTCTGATTTTTTTAAATAGATTTATTTTATAAAAATCACTATATAAATTGAATGTAAATGTATAATGAAATGGATACCACTTCTTATTGTCAAATGTAATTATTATTTTGATTGTTGTGATTCCCCTTGAAATAAAATTCAGTACACTCTACTATAAAAACAATTTTACTTGTCCACTTATTCTCTTAACCCAAGTGGATATATAAAAAAATTACATTTTGATACAAAGGTTCTTTGACCCAACTAATTTAGACATCATCTCTTTCATTTATTCACTTTTTCTCTTGACCGATTTGAGATTCAAAACTTATTATTATCCTATTCTCATAATCCAGTTGAAACCTACAAAGTAATTTAATCATTTTTTGAATGGTTGACAATAATTTTGATCAGTTTTTTCATAAATATTTTTATTGGCCACATTTCATCTTAAAAAAATTCCTTCATTTAATAACATGTGCATGTATCATGACATTATTCATGACTTTAAATTCATTTGAGATAGGATTCATTATTTACAGACTTCAATTATAAATTATCATAACTATACATTCATTCCATCTTCTCTATTTCCTTCATAGTCTAAGTGTGATTTTCTTTGTGAGATCATTCTCTGTATGTTTTCTTTGAATATGATAAAGATTAGTATTATTTTCTTGGGTATGATCCCTTTTTGATCAACATTTTATCTTTCTTCTCTTCCACCCAAATAGGATAAATCTGGGTTGAATTGAGAATACTTATTTTACCTTTTCATTAATAAATATTTCATCACAAGTTCTTCAATCAAATTATTATTTATGTGAAATACAAATCAGCAAATCATCATCATATTTAATTTTTTCATAGTCATACAAACTCTGATATGATCACTTATTTCATACAATTTCTTGAGTGAATATGATGAACATTTAATTCCGTAAAGATACATTCACCATGTGACCTATTCTATCATTCAATATAATGATCAATTATTAATTACAATCTTCTCCCATTCCAGAACCAAGGAATGTATGATCTAAAACTTTTCAAAAATACTATCCACGTTACGATGAAGTGAGTGAGTTTTATTCTTTTCAAAACAACCAACAATATGATTTTCCCCAAATACAATGTGAGGTGATTTTCTTTCTTCAAAAACATTACTTGACAACAGATGAAAATACTTGAAAATTAATACCTTCCCCATCAGATTTGTCCTAACACTAATAACTCCCACAACAATAACCAAGTACATACCTACTTTCCAAAGGTAGGCGGTACATTGGGGATTAGTACCAAACGACACTTAAGAACTCACATTTTTCAAGAGGATGGAATGTTAGTATCATCATACCCTTGGTGGGGGGGATTTTCCTACTCTAGAATTGTATTATAAATTTATGATATGTTTTCAATATTTTAATGATCTTTATACGGGACTACTTACCTGATGAAAATGATAATCTATTGAATTTTTCCATGTGTAAATGGGGGTTTATTAATGATTATATATGTATTTATCCATGTTTATTCCCCATTTACCATTAATGGTTATCTACTTATATTTTGTGTCAATATAACTATGAATTCCTTGGATTATAGTTATACAGGGAGGCGATTTACATATCGTGGATGTGATAGAAATATTATAAGGAATCCTTCATATCATGTCAATAGTATGTATTAAAACCCATTCAGTTTTTTGAATATAAATAGTTTAATTTTAATAAGAATGGAAATATATTACGGTACTTAGGAATTGGGTACTGAGATCAATCCTTTGAAAGGTTTCCTATGTATCCTAGTTGTGGAATGAATCAATGTCATCATAGTTGAAGCACACCCTTATGACTTTACCCAAGGATGATTCACTTATTTAGGAGAAATCATATCAATATTTCGATGGAGTCTTACATAATGACATTTCCCTAGCTAAGAGAGGTTCATGATGTGAATAAAATGACTATTGAAAATCCCTAAGACCACATGATCCATTCTTATTGTGAGAAAAATGATAGTAAGTAATTTGTATCATTTAATATGGATGTGAAAATTACGTATTGGGGAATCCCTCTTGATGTTTGATATGGAGATCATGTCATAGGAAGGAATTTTATAGATCCGAGTTACTGAAGGGATCAGAGTAATCATAGTTCAGTCACACTCTCAATCCACTGGTGGATGAGGAATAATTATAAACCAGTGTGAGTGGGTGGGTCAAGGTGGTTGGAATATCAGAGACATGGGGGACATACACCTAAATGGATGCCTATTTCAGATTGGGAGATTGAAAGGCCTCTCACATATCCTGGTTATAGCAGAAATAAGAATTATCATAGCTCAACTAGATCAGGGTTTACAAAATGCAAGTTCCCTTATATATCAACTGCATCATGTTATCATGTTTCAGGATTCCTACTCGACAAAGCCTAATTTTCTACCTAACTTGTATAAGGATTCTTGTACATATCCTGAGTTTCTAGAGGATATTTCAAAATATTATTGCATGATCTTTTTGACTAATCGAGATGGTGTTTCAAGGCATGGGAGACGTGCCTATAGGGATTCACAATACCTGAACGACACACCTAAGAGGTTATTGCATGACCAGACTATCAAGCATGGAAAACTTACATGGTGTTGGGGGACATTTATGGAGGGTCTCTCATGGTAAAAGATAACTTGTCCAGAGTGCATCAGATGATAAGGGTACTATGTCTAGAGTTTACCATATAAATTGGTTAACTTGTCTCGGTGAAACCATGAGACCTGACTGACATGACTTGGTGACATCGTGACTCCAACAAGATGTGTTCCAATACTTCCACATAACATGGGTGACATGCTTTGAGGATATCATAAGATTTTCGTATCATGTCTGATTCACTTTTCAAGTCATGACTGGAATTTTCGGATGTTGACATGAAACTTTCATGACTGGTCCATGAGACGTCACGTGATCCAAGTGTTGTATCAAGGGAATGTCTTGTGACTTGAGTGACATGTTATGTTTGTGTCACATGATCTTGGAGGATCATACAAATAAAATAAATATTATAAAATCCATCTTCTCTTAAGTATTACATTGTTTTTAGTCCTTTATTCATTATTTTATTGCATATCTCATTTTTCTAGTGTTATCTTATTTTACATTTCGCATGACCCAATCAACATGTGGGAACTCCAATGCATGATATGACCAATATGAAAGAAGTCGTACACCTTGTCTTATATGATCACCTGATGCTCCTAGTAATTCTTCCTGATCCCTTATATTTTTCATCATATTTTACCTTTTATAATTCCTTTGCGATTAGGTGATTAGCCACACCAAGAAGTCTCTTCCTGCGATCTCATATATGATTGATCAATCAATAGTTTATGATGATAAGGGGGGTTATAGTCCCAACTAACTCAATTATATGCCACTTTATGTGAATCAAATCAAATGGATTTTATCTGGAGTCATTGGAGGGTTTTGGCATCTTCTTCTTCACAAGATCCAATCATGGGTCATTCATGGTGTCCCTAAATATTTAGTGCATGTGATAATGTTTCAACTTTTCCATTGAAATTAGATCCTACATGATAAAAGGGAATTTTCTTGACAATGTAGAATCATAATGTAGTATCCATAAGGTGTTGATGACTTGTATATGGGTATTCATGAGACCCAGATGCATGTGTGAAGTACTTCATGTGATCAAAGATGACTTTTTAGGGGCCTTTAGCGAGATAACAATAGCATTTTAAGGGGGTCTCTATGATATCACAACTACATACTTAAGGTCCTATGGAGGCCATGGTGTCTTTTCAAGGGGGTCTTTTCATGGTTAATGGTGATCTCCTATGAGATATGACTCCACTCACTTGAAGGACATTAGATCCTCACTATGTAAGAGGCTTCTACCTTTTCCCCTTTTATTCCCTTATTTATTATGCAAGGATAAGAGATCTTGTATAGATTTTAAGTGTTGTAAAAATAATAACTCTCTTATCATGTGATAGGCCATGTGAAAAATAGTGGGACTTGTATCAATACCCAATAATTTCTTAGTTAAAAATTTATATATGTATATGGTGTTTAAGGGGATACACTTAGTCGAATCTACATGTAATATAATCTTCACATGATGAAGGTGACATGTCAATAGGCTCTTTCCTGAAAAGGTGGGAATGTCTCTAGGGGATTTAAGAGATCATTCAATACTTATGATAAAAAATCATGAATATCAATGACCATATATTGTATCCATATTTTATATATTTTCATCCATTATTTTATAATGGTTTTGGATGATTTCTAATTGTCTATCAGTTGAAAAGTTTCATGTATCGGGGGAACTTGGTTGGTAGCCCTCGCTTAATCAACAGTGCTTGTATTGGTGCTATCTCAAGAACATAGAGTCTTGTCAAAGGGATATGTGTGATCTCAATCAGATTATGTGCTATGCATGGACTATTCTCATTACCTTCCAATTTTTATGTGATATCATGTTCTTTTAAAGGATACATGATACTCTTTCTTGGGACACCATATCTTCCTTTATGTTGTAGATAAAATAATACCCATGCATTAGGTATTTAGTCCCATGTTTATTTTCCAATTTTCCTTTGGTGGGAATAAATAAATTCCCACCTATAGAATGAAATTTATTGGTATAAGGTCTCTCTTATGATTAAGGTAAATTCCAACATGAGCCTTTGGGGTTGTTGCTAATTGGTGTCATGAGTGACATTTGGTTTTAAGGGAGAATGTTGGTATTCTGTATGGATCCTTACAAAAAGGGACATAATTTATTTATTACATCTCCCTTTATATATAGTGTGATCTTCTTCAATCACATGATCATTTTTTCATAGCATGATTCTATTTCCAAAACATTGTTCATAGGAATCTTCGCAAGGTTGTTCGTGGGACCTATTTTGCAAAACTACTTCATGGGAATCATTTCATGAGATCTTGTTTTTCATACCACTTGTTAAATAAATAATGAATTAAATACCTTTTATTTATTGATCCTGGGACTATGTCCTCAGTGTCATGTTTGTGTTTCATGATATTTTTGATCCATTGGTTTGGAAGAATGATCACTCGATTGTCATTTGGTTCATGTGACACTATCAAGATCACACGATCACATATCTTATGACAACATGTGATGTCATGATATGCCTTGAAAGTCATGTGGTTCTTTATACCTTCTTGGTAAATACAATTCATGAGACCTCTCTTAGGTTATGCGGGTTTCAAGTCCCCTTATGATTCATTTGATTTTCATGATCCTTCTAGAGTAATTAATTTATTTTGTTGTGGTTATGTTTTCATTTGTCTGATTTATTCAACATAATTTTTTTCTGATGGATGACATCTCCCTTTCATCATCCACTACTGATATACATAGGGCCATGATTTAGGGTAATCATAATTTCAACCCTCAATATTATGTGTATTTTGACAATGATGTTTTGAAGTGACTTATCTCATCTGAACTCTAAAGATATCCTTTATCACACTGACTTCCCCCATATGGATTTAGGCTATTGGATGATGTTTTCATAACATCTACTAATGATAATATTCCAAATTGTTGGATGTCAACTTACGTTGATTATATGAAGATTATTTTTTCTATAGATATCAGAAAGTTCATAGCGTGATACTGAGGGTTTTTTATAAGCTTTTGAACTCCCCCTATACCCCAGATAGTGGTAATTTTCCCCCCAACTGATCACTTGTATACATTTGATTATATTTTTCTCTTTACAAATTGATTCAAGAATAAACAAGAACTCAAAATTCTACTTATGTTTAGGTGGAATGTTCTCCCATGAATGGGTATGACCATCTTGGATTATACAAATATTCTTAAAATGTTCATATCAGCTAAATGCAATTCATATTTATATAATAGTGTGGGTTTCTCAGTTTATTATTTTTCTACCATATTATCAACTCATATATTTAACCAATCATTGTTTTGATGGAATTAAATACTTACAGTTATCCCAATGTTAATTTGGAATTATTGTTTGGGATATCTACCGACTATGAATAATTCATCCTCCTAGGGTGGTGTTTGATGAATTTCTTCCTAATATGAATGTTTGGGATGACCCCAAACAAAATATAATCTTTTATAGAGTGATTCTACAAACTGGTGAAGATAAACTAACTATGAATATAGATATGTTCTCACTTATTTACTTAATACAATGGATAAATTTCACTCTTTTCCAAAACAGAGCTCATCCGACAAATCTAAGTCATCACTGGTGTCCTTTGTAGAACGTCTGTGATAGCATGGGATCCTACTAAGAAATCCTAAAACTAAATAATATACCTCTTGGGGATACTCAGTGAGGATTTACAAATACCCAATCCATAAGATGGTGACTTTAATGTACATTTTCTTAAATGAGTGTCTTTTCTCGGTTGGGGTTGCACACTCAGGAATCCAGGTTTCCACAATCGGGATGGAAGCTCAATCAACAGAAGGATGGCCTCTCAATATAGTAGTATTGAATATTTCTCCTCTTTAATATCTCTTGGTCCATATAAAATAATTAAACATCCCCAATAGGATCGATGGATCTTTCTTTTTATTATTTGGATGGATATGGGAACATTTCTTCTTCTACAAGTATAGAAACTTCACTAGGATCCTCGATTCCTTGTTCTTCTTTAGGTTGTTGAACATTTTTAGGATTATAGTAATATAGTTAGTCTTTGATGAGTTTAATGACATGCTAGTTGGGTCTAAAAACTTCACTATTGTTCTTTATCATTATTTTTCTAGGATAATTTAAATAATGGTTTTGGATCTCTTAATAAGAGGTCATACATAATCTCCCTTTAGGATTGGGATCTCACAGCTCATATAGATGAGATTGTTATTTGAGAACAAAATACCTCTATAAATTCTCCCTATTGTTTGTTTTCATTCTATGTTTTTCTCTCATCCCTTTTTCTGGTGAGTGGGGAGAATGAAATCCCAATATTATATGCCAATTTTGGAAGGTATTGGTGCATGAAGACACAAATGATGAGATTATATTTCCATCTTTTGGTTCCCCCATGTTTATATTGTATGATTATGTGAATTATTATTTGGGATTATACCAAAAGGGTTTTCTAGATAGGTGATAACATCAGTTGGACACACCATTAGATTTTATGATGCTCCGACATATACTAATAATGGTGTTGACTGGAGAATCAAGTGAGCCTTTGATGAAGTGTCCCCTTCCTAGTTATGATCATCTCATTTGTAGGTTATGATTTTTTTAAGAATACAGTCATTCTATATGAGTTATGGATGATAAAACCTTTCATAGAATAGCATATACAACTTCCTCCCATACTTCTTTATCAACTCAACCAATTGCACTCTCATATAATTTATCTACTCCAAAAGTTGCAGAGGATCATACCTTTCAAGGGATGATATGAAAGAAGATTCGAACCATTATCAATGATACTCCCTTAGGAAAAAATTAATGATCAATAAGAATATCTTTTAAACATCTTATATGATTTGTGGGCAGGTAGCATTTATTGTCATCCATTATTTTAAATCATGCGACAAATCATCCTAGAATAGTAAGAGGTGGCTTCTAGCCAGAGGTTCTAACATGATTTCAATGTTGGGACTCCCTGATATGAATTAATGGGGGAATATACAAAGGCTTGGGAACATATACATCAGATAATATATGAGATTCAAACCCAAATGGATGTTTTTTATATTAAGATAGAAAGACATGATTATGTCATATCTCACTCTAAGTATGATATTTCATAATCATCATTCTCATTAGAAAAAACTAAAGAAATATTTAATGAGTTTTCTCCTCCTATCGAGACCACATTCCATAGAGAAATAGTAAAATATGTATGGCAGGTGACACATTGGTACTTAATCAAATCTTATCATTTAACTCTTGCTGATTTTCCATCTCATCCAATCAAATTTTGTTGCAGTCTAATCATTGATGTTTTCTATTGAATATTCAAAGAGGATATGAAATGTGGATATCCCTTATTTTTCTTGCTTTCAATGAAAATATATTCATAATTTATTGAGTCTTTTTTCAATCTTCTTTCGTTCATGATGTGTGTGATACTTTTTTTGATCTAATGTTGCATGAATCGTCAATAATTACCACTATTAATTTAATATCAAGTTACCCTCAATCGTTATATTTTAATGTTTAAACTATAACATATTTTTCTTTAGAAAATTTCATGGATTAAAACTAACATGAGATTCAAAAGAGTCTTATCTACTCCATTTATCTTGAGATTACCTGATTCATAAAATGATAATTTGTGTAGAATATATGTCCTAGTGGGAGAATTATATATCTTCTTCCTATGTTAGGGGTCTTAGAGAGCACAACATGATTTTTCTAACATAATATTGTGTGACTTATATAATTAATATCTTTTCAATTATATTTCCATATTTTTTGTGTAAGATTTATATAATGGATTAGTTGTAACGTACTGAGCTTTTCCTTGTGTTTCCATCTTATGTGGGTTTTACTTGACATGTATAGTGCCTTTTCCATTTTATTAATGCTCACTATTTCTAATAATATGAAAAGTGTATGATGAATGAGAACAAAATTTACTTTTCCATATGATTCCCTTTCCATATTTTCACTCTAGTGATCATTATTTCTATTTTGGTATTTAAAACTAGACCATTATTATAAAATATTTTTTGGTCTTCTAGATTAGAAATTATTTTTCTTGTAGTTTACAAACTTCTAGTTTAGAATTTATAAACATAGTTTATGGACTTTCATCTCGCACCCTCTATTATGGTAGTTTGGGTTCTTTTATCTTAGAGCTTCTATTATTGAAGTATAGTTTCATTTATCTAGAGACTTATATTGATGTAGTTTAAGTGATTAGGATTGGACATTAGGATTACATGAAGTTTAAAGTCATGCTACTGAGACATGATTGATGAGTATAGAAGATGGGAAAGACATGATAGGGATGGAACAAAACACCCTAAGGCTCGTAGTTCCACCATGGTGTTTCCTACTCTTATGAGTATTAGAGTTTCTTTCCTTCAAGGATATGTTACCTATATTTAGTAGGTCAAATCCATTATGAATCCCTATCATTGTAAAAAAAGTGCCCCCACTCCATTCCATGGGATACAAAATTTGGAGATAGTATTTATAGATGGAGAAATATAGGGAATACAAGTCCACCAGGATAGTTAGAATATGTTTTGAGTAAAACATAATCACAACGTCTAAGTTGATGAATATGGAATGGGATATAAATTCTAGGAATGGCCCATAACAAACTAAGCTGTCAGGTTTTTCCACACTGTTACCATATGTCACAAGGATCAGAGATCCTATACTACAAGGACAAGGTTCCTCTGTTTGGTAGATAGGATCCCTTATGTGTTGATAGTATAGTCAAACAAAGGTTTCCACACTCTTTTTTGAGGGATATAAAATATTTATGAAGAGTCAAATGTCTGGATGATGATGTTGGGTATGGAGAAATGGCTATCTAGGAAGGGTTCTAGAACCCTATGGTAGTTTAACTATTAGTAGGTAGTCATTAAACCAAAACCATATGGTTTTGAGTCAAGGGGTGTGAGTCATAAGAAGTTTTGGTAATGGAGTTCCATATTACTACTTCGAGAAAGGTAAAAAACATGGTTATGTAGCATACAATATGTTTAATCCACCTGAATAGTCTGGTTTTAGTGATCATAAATCATCATCCATATTTCCCAATTCATGAGGATGATATGGGAAAATCATGGTGGGAATGACCCCAAACACCCTAAGGTGATGAGTTCCACCATGGGGATATGATATATCACAATGATTGGAAATACCTTTTGGATATTATCAAACATTTTATTTAAGACCATATGGGAAAATGTAGGATCCATAAGCATACGTGAACAGTTAAAAATTGTCTTTTGTTGTTAGGTATCCATTTCCAAGGTCCATGGAAGGTTTTTAAAAATTTGAGGCACTCATATAATGAAGTGTGATTTATGGAAAATGTAATATTTTTTATGGTTTCAAACCACATAAATTTTTTGACTCCAACTACTGAACACATTATCATTCAAAGTAGATGTGAAAAATCATTACTCTAACATTTTCTCAGACCAAGGGGTCAAGTGAGCATGGGTGATATTTTATAAGGGCCAGAAACTGGTCCCAATGAGATTTATTCCAATTTTAGTTATTCTATTACTTTCCCAAAAAAATTAAGTTCAAGAGTTCATCAAGCAAAAAATTGATTTTTTTTCTTAGGCTTCCCTTTCTAGCATTTCCACTTGACTAGTTTTTTGTCTCTTTTATTTTTAGTTTATGGTCTTGTTATTTTGACCATTATGTGAAATTTTTTATGGTCATATATCATTGAACAAATTGTATAATGTTTAAGTTCATGATTCCCATTGACCTAATATGAGGGGAATGTTACACAAGATCCCATTAAGAATGCCCAGGGTTATGAGTACACCAACATCCTTCTATGTTGGGGGCTGAAAATGATATTAATCAATGATTGTAATTCTTAGGCTATGAGTAGTTATGTGTGAAAATAATAATGGGGATAACCCAAGACACTATGGTTTCTGAACTCGACCATAGTGGTGTCCGAGATCATAAGGATCAAACAACCCTTTTTTCAAGTTATGTCACATTTGGTTAGTGACCATAGGTGCCTATCCCGGAAAAATTTGAAGAATTCCATATCAAAATTAAGGTTAATTATATGTTAGGTAACCTTTTTCATGGTCCATTAAATGTTGGAATAAATCCAATTCACTAAAGAAATAATGAGTTAGTTATAGGGTGATGTTCTTAGAAAATCTTGAAAGCAACAAATTATATGGTTGAATGGTGCCAAGATCATATTATCCTATGATAAGAAATGATGATGGGTAATGGTCTATACCTTTTAACATAATTTTGTGGGAATGTATTTTTTCTGTTTAATGTCAAGCAGCTTGCAAATTTACTGCATTATTCTAGCCTATATATAGTTAGGGGTGCATTTTTTATTGTTTTATGTTTTAGTTGAACCTAGGGTTGGGGTTCTGGGTTTCTTTATGTATCTTTTAATGAAATGAATCATTCCCTTATGTAGTTATTACATGAATGTTCCATGCACATGTTTGAGCTGAATATATAGATGGGGGAAATTTCTATATTATCATGGCTAGACCTAAGAATCAATGATTTGGGTATCACTGCATGTCCTATGGTAGTAGAAATCAAGCCATATGTAGTTATAGAATGAGAAACTCTACATGAATGTATAACCCATACATGGAGTGTGGACATATTTGATTATCGTAATTGGTACCAGTATTTGAGATCCAGGCATCACTACAAGTCATGTGATGACAGGAATGACTCCAATCATAGACATGAGAAACCATGTAATTTTATTTCAAGCGGCAAGGACATGGTCTCCCCACTATGAAAAGGGTATATTTTGTCTCAAACCAAGATTATAATTTTGTGTGTAACTATATATCCTATGATGATAGGGATCAAGACACATGTTGTTCTTAAATGGGAAACTATCTTCAAAGGTTTGACCCATAAAGTGAGGGGGCATGATTCCAATTTACTATTATAGCCGGAACCATAAAATAATATCTGGATGTCACTGTATTTAATATGATAATATGAATGAAGACAAATGTTGTTCTTGAATGGTAAACTCACTATAGAAGTTTGACATATATGTAGTGGTGGGAATTTTTCCTATTGATTATTATTGTGGTACCCATGATTAGGGATTTGGGCATCACTATGTATCATACGATAATAGGAATCAATCCACATTTGATCCTAAATAGATCTCGGGTGGGAGAACACCACCTATTATAGTGGTATTCTTTGGAGAGGTCTACAATAATTCACTATTTTATTTTATCTAAGAGACATCAACCATGTAGTTTATTGTTATGTCGATAGGACTCATGGTGTTCCATTTAAGGTAATGCATACAGAACCATTTTAACCCTATCATGAAATGATATTCCTTAGTAATGTGAGGAATCCCCAACTAAAATTACTAAACTCAATTGAGTTTTTCTCAGTGTGAGAAACAAGGGATCCAAAAGTTTTCCCTCACCACATATAGATAGTTCCATGAAACGATGTTGGAATTTTGTATCATATGGTGGTTGGGCCAAGATATAGGATCTAGGAATCCTAACATATATCATTAGTATGATAATTAATATATACAAAGTTATGTAAAAACCATATAGTTTAGTGTCATGTAGTGACTACATCAGATGTGTTGTTTAACTTCTTGAGGTAAAAAATATGTTCACCCAACATGGAATCAGAGGCTGAACATTATCACACATTCTAATGTTTTGTGACTAGGATGAATATATTGTGGATGGGACGTAGATTGGTGATTTGGGGTTAACTATGTATCCTATTACAAAAGTTATCAAGCCTTGTGTAGTTATTGTTTTAGTAATTCTCTCTGTGGGAATAAATTAGTGTAGAGTCCCGAAGCTTAATGTACATGGACATTACATTACTTTTGCGGAATACTTAATACATAACAAAAACAGACACACAAGGACCGTAATAGCTTAGTGTCTTTGGAATCTCGGAATATAATCTTCTAATCATGGGGAAAGATCTTCAACATCTCCCATAAAGATATACTTTTTTTTAAACATAAATCCTTTCTTTATATCCTGGGAAAAAGAAAACATAAAAGGGTGAGCTCAAATTCTCAGTAAGGGTAAAAAAAATAAATATCAATCACGTCATATTCATAAGAACATATCTTTTGGAAATCTTAACCTGCAAAAGAGATCATAATTTCATAACATGGGATAAATAATAGTAGTGAAATGTAATCCCAATAATCATAACTTAAAACATGAAACATTGTGTCATACACACATAATCATAGAGAATCATTTCTTATTAGTCAAGACTCATTTCCAAGACTATCTTAGTGGAAAAATTCCCTTTCTGAACCGAGTTCAATCCTCGTTTCAGTCCTGTTTCACTGAACCGGTATAACCTACCGTTCCATCCATGTCTATCTCATGAGATATAAAATCTTTACCCAATGCATTGGAGGGATATATAGGTCCCACCCATCTCATAATGAAACCATTCTTATGTGTGCCACAAAAATCATAAATCATACATCATTGCATAACCCATGTAATAAAAATGGAATTTTTAAACATCGTGACATCATAAATAAATTCATATAAGATAAATTAATTCATAAAAATAATTCCATCACAACATAATCAAATCAATGTAATGATAGGGGTAGAATCAGAACCCTATATTATCTTAGATGGAAAATAATTTTTATAAAACACTTGAACTCCATTCTTGAGAAAAATATCCTTTCTACTTCAAAAACATTTTCCTTTCTTAACATGTCATACAATTTTAAACTAAAAGAAGTTGATTAAAAATAAACTTGAAATATTTTAAAGGAAGATTCTTGGAAATAATGTTTTAAAAATCCATTCATGCCGTATAAGTTAAAATAATACATCCTTCTCGTACTTTTGTTGGAAAAGTCAAAAAGTACCTCGTATGAAAAATGACAAAAGATTCCTTTCATATACTTTACTAAAAACTCACCAAAGGGTAAAATTGGATTTAAACCATTGTAGGTGGATGGAAATAATATTACATATTGAGGGATCATGGATTTGGATGATAAAATACACCCTAGTAAAAACCAAAGTATATGCAATCTCAGATAAAAATGAGATTGTGATATTTCCCTTACCTTAGGTCCGATTTCCTTCGTATGTGTCCGAACCTCCTGTATAATGATTTAAATAATGTCATTGACTTATTCCAGAATCATACTCATTGTTATGATATCATATATGGTTCACTTATGACTTTATATTACCCGTTCTTTTGTAAATTCCATGTTAAAGAGCGTTTTGGGTAAAATCGTTTAATTTGTCGTCCGTGTTTTGACTTGTAATTATTAATATGATTACATAGATCATGATTACTAATTACAGAATATAAAACATGATTTATATATAATATATATTTAGAATATATATATATATATATAATAGATCAGTAAATGGAAAGAAATACACTGTTCATGGAGACGGTAGACCGTACGTACGCATGAACGCTGTTTTCTTTTCCTTATTGGGCTGAATGGAATTAAGTAGATGACATACATAAATATAAACATAAATCCAGAATCATTATTATGTCATATATTTCATTATTACTTATAATATATACTTTATAATCATTCATGAATGGTTAACGTGGAGAATGAATCTCATCGCGTCGTGGAGACGGTAGTCCGTACGTACGCACGAGTGATGATATCGTTCTCATGATCGTGGAATTGTATTGGAGTGTATGTATACTATTTCAGAATCTATATCACTTTACAGTAATCATATATAGTTATTATGTACACCATTATACCCATCCAAGTAAGGTGGTGGTGTAAAATAGATTACACCACGGCGTGGAGACGGTATTCCGTACGTACGCACACGCGGTGATTTCGTTTTCCGTAGGATGGATAGATGGTGAAATAAGGTTGGTTAATATTTATAATAACATATCAGTATATGAGTGATACTGATGTTATTACTTCATAATGAAACAACCTTAGAAGAAGAACTGGAAGAAGAAATAAAGGTGAAAGAATCGGTAACGGAAATTACCTCTTCTTTGAAGCACCTCTTTGAGACCTCCTCTTAGCGAACTAAAATTGGTCTTTGAGGAAGACCAAAACCTCTAGAATGTTTCTATGGAAGTGGAGAAGAGAATTTGGCAGGGTTTGGCCGAGCTTGAAGGCTCAATGTTGTGTGAGGAAGAGAAGGAGGAGGTGTCCTTTTATAAGGGAGGAGAGGGGCACCTTTGGAATAACTAAAAATATTATTTTATTATAAAGTCAAATTCGGTTTTTAATAGCTCCAAATTGATATATTTCGACGATAAGGTGGGTAGGGGTCGAAAGCCTATAATCCAATAGAATTCAGACAAGTTTAGGTATCAATTTTACCCTTATCATTTAGATGTAACATTAAGTTAAATAATTTTACTTTTACTGTGTCTTCTTGTGTTCTTATACTACAAGGTTAATAAACTTACTATAACAAGCCAAAAAAAACCCCAAGTTGTTTATTATTAATATATATAACCTTATCTAAGTCATTTTTCCGAACCGTAGATTTTTAGGAATAAAATAACAATTAATAATATAATATTTGTTTTAAAAACTATTTTATCTCAATTTTGACACTATTTAGTAATTGATTTTTGTGAATCTTATAACAGAGTGATTAGTTCGAAAAAAGTTAATTAAATCAATACTAACATGTCATATTAACCTAGAAAATTACTGGAATTCATAAAAAGTCTCAAATTACATTTATTTGGGTATTTATAACATCAATTATGTCTATATTTCATTAATAAGATAATTACTGCATCATCGTTGTGTCATATATAAATTAAATTATTTAATGTCTAAAAATTACAAATAAAATACCATTATGTAGGAAATCTTTTTATATTTCTAATGAATATTTATAGTCGAATTTATCTTACGTATAACCCCACATTAAAAATGATTTACTTATTAAACATTGATTTTAACTATTTTAACCCTTCTTTAAATAAATTAATAATAAATGTCCTAATCTAATCCATGTGGACCTAAATGGTCATATTTTATTACTACGGTTTTTTTTGGTCGAATTACACTTATCCAATATAATTAGGACATGTTTTAGGGTAATAGTAATATCATTTTTACCCTTAATTACCCTATTTACTTTTAACCATGGAAAAAAAGTAAAAAGTTACTATTCACCAAAAATTATTTTCATCTCATTGAACCACATTTTACTTACTGACATCAACCGTGTCTCTCGTATTTTTGAAATTACACTCACAGAAGCTGTAAAATTATGTTTTATGAAAAATTCATTTTTTTTAACTACCACTTAGTGGTTTCACTATTCATAAAAAAAATGAAAGTTTCCAGAAAAATACAAAAAATTAGGCCTAAGCTTATTTGATATTATGAATTCTATAATGATGTCTATTTTAACAAATTCCAAAACATATCAGTTACATTAACTAATTTAAAAATTAATTCCCGTCGTCAAAACAAATAGCGTGTTTTGAGGAGATAATAACTATCAAAAGATTGACACTTGTTTATAACTGGTTTAAATGTGAAATTACATGCAATGAGAAACATTGTATTAAATTGTAAAAATATATTCTAAATATAATTTAAAACCACTCAAATTAATAATTTATCACTATTAATTATTTTTATTAAAAAAGTAGTTTTTGATTAAAATTTAGTAATTTTCACTATTCATCAGAATATGAAAATTTATCTGAAACGTACCAAAATTTCACCCAAAGCTAATTTCGATATTCCGAATCCAAAAATGAAGTCCATTTTGAAAAATAAAATTTACAAAATTTCAAAAAGTGGTTATTACTATTCATAACAGCTAGTTTTAATAATATTTTAATAGCATGTCATTGTTTAGTGAAACTCAGTATTGCGTACGACACAAGTTATCGAGGAAGGCCGCGATTGCGTGTAATGCAAGGCAAGTCAAGGATGCGTGTTGTGCAAGATCATTTTGGTGTAGCGTACAACACAAGACATTAATGAAATTAAAATTAATATTTTTCATAAAATCTCTTGGTGTTACATTCTACCCCCCTTAAAATGAATTTCGCCCTCGAAATTTTTCGGGGTTATAAATGGTTTACTATTCGAAAGTTTCTTTAATAGAAACCAACATCATAAAAAGGAATACAAAAACCAATCTTTAAAAACAAATGTATGAAATGTAACGGTTAACTAAATAAACTAATCACTAGGTTTCCACATAGGTGAAAATATGGATATGGAACAGAAATCTAACCATCATGTTCTGATAGAGAGTGGTAGAGAACATGGCTATGGAAAAGAAAGCAATCACAAAGCCATAAATTTGTGATGATCTAAGGTACCATCTGAATCATCATATATAAGAGTACTAGGACAACATTTTTGGTTTTCAAGATCATTTCCCTAAATTTGATGAAATTTGAATTAGAAGAAATACTTTCGTGATTTTGGTATAGTGTCACCATTTGTTGTTCATTGGATAATTTCCACTTCATATCTTAAAGAAATGAAGTTGGATTTGTCATTCGTGAAGTTTTAGCAGATCATGTGATAGATTGATGGGTCATTTCATCTGTCTCAAAAGAAAGGTTACAAAAGTTATCAAAAATACATAAGACCATCTATGGTGAGGTTAATCGTATACGATTCCAAAAATGAACTTATACTTCATATATCATACCACGTGATAAAATAAAACTAGTTTCTACTAAACAGGGACTTCCTCTAGGCCAGTGGTAGGCGATAAAGGCCAGTCGCACTTCGGTTGTGGGTTCGATTCCCACAGCCTTGTCCGACACGATGGGCTGTCGCCCGTCCTGCAGGTTGTCCTTTTTCTAAAGCTATATTACTATAACATTCCATCAACAATATCAAAAAAGTTTTATCCTTAAACAATAATAACTTATGTCCAACATAATCCATTCCAATCTTTAGGCTTATCTAAAATACTTCGGTCCAAGCTCATAGTATAAAGAAAATGATCACGTGAATGCCATCATTTATCCCCCATATATCATAAGATATATCTTGTTGGTCAAATTACAAACATGTGAATACCTTAATCATGTATTCTCTTGAAGAACAAATACCCATTGAACCTTAGTGAAAACATGAATGTAGTCAAAAGTTAACTCTTTCCACATACCAAAATCCAAAAATTCTATATACTCAAACCATGATATAACCTTCTCTTTATATCAGTCATGAGCTCATGAATACTATCAAGAATTTAATTATCTCTTTATCCCTTCATTATGCGCATATCATCTACATTCCAAAAATATCTGAATAACATTTCATGGATACTGGTACCATTAATCATACACTTTCAAAACTCAAGGAAAGACAACAGTGTAACAATCCTTAGATGTCTCTTTATTCCATAGTACCATGAGATTACTTATACAACATTACACATGATAAACATGTAATAATTCCACTACATTCTTAAACCATTGACCGAGCTTCAACAATTCTTTCATCTCACATATCATTTGTAGTCTCTTCATCATCATCAACATAAATACTACCCATACGAGCATACTGATTCTCTTCACGAGACATTCCCTTAGGTCATTGGTTTGCATAATGCCCGTACATTCCACATTTAAAACATTTAACCATTGTTGATGTCGTAGCAATACCATTATCCTCATCCCTGGTGTTAACTGAACCTTTTCCTTTGCACTTACTGGATTTGTGTCCTTCTTTTCCACACCCAAAGAATCTTCCAGTTCATTTGAAACATTCTCCTTGATGCCTCTTCCCACCTGATTTACATAGGGGAAATTTAACTTTCTTTCCTCTATGATCATCATGAAACTCCATCTTTCTCTTATTATCTGAGTCGGGAAACTTACCAAAGTTGAGATTATTGATCATATTATGAGATTGTTGATTAGGAATAATAACGATGTTTGGACTTCCAGATCCCGTTTCATTTGCTTTATCATGAAGAAAATCATTCCATTGCCCGTCATATCCTCCATTATCATGAATCTTCCTGTTTCCAGCCATTTTCTAAAACCCAAAAAGAATAGTGTGAGAGGAAAAAATCATGCTAGGGAAAAAAACATAGTAAAGGGGGAGCACCCTCAATATCTAACATCTTAGGTTAAATTCTAAGATCGTTACTGTAGTTCTAGGACTATATATTATACGCATACTTATCCTTAGGGACATCCCTAGACATACATTAGAAATATCTCTAGGGATATTACTAATGTTTTCGCATCCTAGTTTCCAAAGGTTGACTAAACCTTTCCGCTGATACCATATGTAGAGACCCGATGCTTAACCTACATGGACATTACATTACTTTTGCGGAATACTTAATACATAACAAAAACAGAAACACAAGGACCGTAATAGTTTATTGTCTTTGGAAACTCGGAATATAATCTTCTAATCGTGGGGAAAGATCTTCAACATCTCCCATAAAGATCTTATTTTTTTTAAACCTAAATCCTTTCTTTATATCCTGGGGAAAAGAAAACATAAAAGGGTGAGCTCAAATTCTCAGTAAGGGTAAACAAAAGAAATATCAATCACATCATATTCATAAGAACATATCTTTTGGAAATCTTAACTTGCAAAAGAGATCATAATTTCATAACATGGGATAAATCATAGTAGTGAAATGTAATCCCAATAATCATAACATAAAACATGAAACATTGTTCCATACACAAATAATCATGTAGAATCATTTATTATTAGTCAAGACTAATTTCCAAGACTATCTTAGTGCACAAAGTCCCTTTCTGAACTGAGTTCACTCCTCGTTTCAGTCTTGTTTCACTGAACCGGTATAACCTACCATTCCAGCCATGTCTATCTCATGAGATATAAAATCTTTACCCAATGCATTGGAGGGAGATATAGGTCCCACCCATCTCATAATGAAACCATTCTTATGTGTGCCACAAAAATCATAATTCATACATCATTGCACAACCCATGTAATAAAAATGGAATTATTAAACATCGTGACATCATAAATAAATTCATATAAGATAAATGAATTCATAAAAATAATTCCATCACAACATAATCAAATCAATGTAATGATAGGGATAGAATCAGAACCCTATATTATCTTAGATGGAAACTAATTTTGATAAAACACTTGAACTCCATTCTTGAGGAAAATATCCTTTCTACTTCAAAAACATTTTCCTTTCTTAACATGTCATAAAATTTTAAACTAAAAGAAGTTGATTAAAAATAAACTTGAAAACTCTTAAAGGAAGCTTCTTGGAAATAATGTTTTAAAAATCCATTCATGCCGTATAAGTTAAAATAAAACATTCTTCTCGTACTTTTGTCAGAAAAGTCAAAAAGTACATCGTATGAAAAACGACAAAAGATTCCTTTCATATCCTTTACTAAAAACTCACCGAAGGGTAAAATTGGATTTAAATAATTTTTGGTGTATGGAAATAATATTACATATTGAGGGAACATGGATTTGGATGATAAAATACACCCCAGTAAAAACCAAAGTATAAGCAATCTCAGATAAAAATGAGATTGTGATATTTCCCTTACCTTAGGTCCGATTTGCTTTGTATGTGTCTGAACCTCCTGTATAATGATTTAAATAATGTCATTGACTTATTCCAGAATCATTCTCATTGTTATGATATCATATATGGTTCACTTATGGCTTTATATTACCCGTTCTTTTGTAAATTCCATGTTAAAGAGCGTTTTGGGTAAAATCGTTTCATTTGTCGTCCGTGTTTTGACTTGTAATTATTCATATGATTACTTAGATCATGATTACTTAATTCAGGAATATAAAACATTATTTATATATAATATATATTCATAATATATATATATAATAGATCAGTAAATGGAAAGAAATACACCGTTCATGGAGACGGTAGACCGTACGTACGCATGAACGCTATTTTCTTTTCCTTATTGAGTTGAATGTAATTAAGTAGATGACATACATATATATACACATAAATCCAGAATCATTATTATGTCATATATTTCATTATTACTTATTATATATACTTTATAATCATTCATGAATGGTTAACGTGGAGAATGAATCTCATCGCGTCGTGGAGACGGTAGTCCGTACGTACGCACGAGCGATGATATCGTTCTCATGATCGTGGAATTGTATTGGAGTGTATGTATACTATTACAGAATCAATATCACTTTACAATAATCATATATAGTTATTATGTACACCATTATACCCATCCAAGTAAGGTGGTGGTGGAAAATAGATTACACCACGGCGTGGAGATGGTATTCCGTACGTACGCACGCGCGGTGATTTCATTTTCCGTAGGATGGATAGATGTTGAAATAAGGTTGGTTCATACTTATAATAACATATCAGTATATGAGTGATACAGATGTTATTACTTCATAACTAAACAACCTTAGAAGAAGAAGTGGAAGAAGAAATAAAGGTGAAAGAATCGGTAACGGAAATTACCTCTTCTTTGAAGAACCTCTTTGAGACCTCCTTTTAGGGCACTAAAATTGGTCTTTGAGGAAGACCCGAACCTCTAGGATGTTTCTATGGAAGTGGAGAAGAGAATGTTGCAGGGTTTTGCCGAGTTTGAAGGCTCAAAGTTGTGTGAGGAAGAGAAGGAGGAGGTGTCCTTTTATAAGGGAGGAGAGGGGCACCTTTGGAATAACTAAAAATATTATTTTATTATAAAGACAAATTCGGTTTTTAATAGCTCCAAATTAATATATTTCGAAGATAAGGTGGGTAGGGTTATAAATCCTCTCATCCAATAGAATTTAGGCAAGTTTAGGTATCAATTTTAACCTTATCATTTAGATTTAACATTAAGTTAAATAATTTTACTTTTACCGTGTCTTCTTGTGTTCTTATACTACAAGGTTAATAAACTTACTATAACAAGCCAAACGAACCCCAAGTTGTATATTATTAATATATATAACCTTATCTAAGTCCTTTTTCCGAACATTAGATTTTTAGGAATAAAATAACAATTAATAATATAATATTTGTTTTAAAAACTATTTTATGTCAATTTTGACACTATTTAGTAATTGATTTTTGTGAAACTCATAACAGAATGATTAGTTCGAAAAAAGTTTATTTAATCAATACTAACATGTCATGTTAACCTAGAAAATTAGTGTAATTCATAAAAAGTCTCAAATTACATTTATTTGGTTATTTATAACATCAATTATGTCAATATTTCATTAATAAGATAATTACTGCATCATCGTTGTGTCATAAATAAATTAAATTATATAATGTCTAAAAATTAAAAATAAAATACCATTATGTAAGAAATCTTTTTACCTTTCTAATGAATATTTATAGTCGAATTTAACTTATGTATAACCCCATATTAAAAATGATTTACTTATTAATCATTGATTTTAACTATTTTAGCCCTTCTTTAAATAAATTAATAATAAATGTCCTAATCTAATCCAAGTGGGCCTAAATGGTTATATTTTATTCCTAAGGTTGTTTTTGGTCGAATTAAACTTATCTAATAGAATTAGGACATGTGTTAGGGTAATAGTAATATCATTTTTACCCTTAATTACCCTATTTACTTTTAACCGTGGTAAAAAAAGTAAAAAGTTACTATTCACCAAAAATTATTTTCATCTCATTGAACCACATTTTACTTACTGACATCAACCGTGTCTCTCGGATTTTTGAAATTCCACTCACAGAAGCGGTAAAATTATGTTTTATGAAAAATTCATTTTTTTAACTACCACTTAGTGTTTTCACTATTCATCAAAAAATGAAAGTTTCCCGAAAAATACCAAAAATTAGGCCTAAGATATATTTGATATTATGAATTCAAAAATGATTTCTATTTTACCAAATTCCAAAACATATCAGTTACATTTACTAATTTAAAGAATAATTCTCGTCGTCAAAACAAATAGCGTGTTTTTAAGAGATAATAACTATCAAAAGATTGACACATGTTTATAACTGGTTTAAATGTGAAATTACATGAAATGAGCAACATTTTATTAAATTGTGAAAATATATTCTAAATATACTTTAAAACCACTCAAATTAATAATTTATCAGTATTAATTATTTTGATTAAAAAAGTTTATTTTGATTAGAATTTAGTAATTTTCACTATTCATTAGAATATGAAAATTTATCTGAAACGTACCAAAATTTCACCCTAAGCTAATTTCGATATTACGAATCCAAAAATGAAGTCCATTTTTGAAAAATAAAATTTACAATATTTCAAAAAGTGGTTATTACTATTCATAACGGCTAGTTTTAATAATATTTTAATAGCATATCATTGTTTAGTGAAACTCAGTATTGCGTACGGCACAAGTTATCGAGGAAGGCCGCGATTGTGTGTAATGCAAGGCAAGTCAAGGATGTGTGTTGTGCAAGATCCTTTTGGTGTAGCGTACAACACAAGACTTTAATGAAATTAAAAAGAATATTTTTCATAAAATCTTGGGGTGTTATAATCAGACATACAAATATGGCCTATTTATTTCTCATAGATGTATCCCATGCGCGATGAATCATTAGTGAGATGATGCTACTTATAAAGTTTAATTTTATGCGTTAAAGACACATCCAGTGTATTTTAACATCATTTTTTTAAGAGTTTTTTTATATAGTGTAATTTCATGTGTTAAGGGAGTGAGATGATGTTCATTTTATCTTCTTACTACTAGGATCTCAACTATTAAATTAACGTCAAGCAGAAATGATAATTTTTTGAATTTTTATATTATGAGACTAGGAATAATATAATTCCGAATTGTAGATACGTAATGTAATTCTTATGGAACATCAATTTAGAAGGGGTGTGTCTTTTTCCCTCTCCATTTTAGCCAATTAGTAGGCACTTTTTTGATAGACCTTATATATGATGTAAGGACCTTCAAATTTATTTTCCAAAGTAAAAGGTTTCTTACCTTTTATCCTTGGGGTCTTAAGATCCAATAGTTCTTCAAATTGAAGGAATGAGTAGAGGAAAACCTTTTAATTGAAGGATTGGGTGATATGAATCTAATGGAATTCATGGTTTTCCAATGTATGAAAGTTTATCTCATCAATCTGTTCTAATTCATCCAATCACTTTTTTTATTGGTCATAATTTAGGAACAATCTGCATATAGTAATTTGAAGAAAGGTAAATTGGACCTATATGGGTAAGACTACCTTAGTTCAGTACACTAGTGAATACAAAGTCTCTTGTGTAGTAGTGTGAGTGGTGGTATAGTAGGTCCATAAAGCATAAAAGACATATTTAGATCTGGACATGTTGTCCTTTTTCACCATATTCTAGAGTATGTATGAATGAGTCTTATTAAAGTTCCCTATTTTTTGATTTTATGGTACATGATAGTTGGATGAGTAATTGTAATTGATGTGGTACTCCTGGTACAATTTCATCAACAATACCGAATAGAAGTCGGTGACGTTTTCCTTAAATATCATGTGAGAGGAACTACATTAGATGATGATATTGCACTTTTAAAGGTTGATGATATTATTCATCCCGATTTTCTTAGAAGGTATTTCCTCACCCCATTTCTAATTTTTCTTTGTAAAAGAAAGGATTTAGTTAAACTGCTTAGTTGTGTTTGGGGGATAGGGCCCCAAAATATCTATTCCCTATTAAAGAAACATCCAAGAATATTTAATTGCATAAATAAATTACTTGAGTTGAAGGATGATTTTTTAATGAATATGTCTTGGATAATATTTCCTAGTGAATTCTATATAGTCATGTATCATGGTTTTCTTGTAGAAATCAAACCTCTTATTTTTTTGGGAGATCTGGGTCCCATACTGATGAGTGTTGCAGGATCTAGTATGAACTTGTTACATGATGGTGGGAATCTATATTTATATTATTAATTTGAAGAGTATTCTATCTAATCCTCATTTATATTGGGATATTTGCTTATTTTTTCCACCCTAGATTGAAAATTAAATTGCTTGACATCAAATTTTATTCCCTACTGGATTGATCTATTAGGAGAGTCCCATTTTGGAGTTAATAATTTATAGACTCCATTCATAAAGGTATGGATAGTGGTACATCTCACTTTGGGGAAGCATTGGCCTAATTGATTTCTCTCATGGAACTAAGGGTGACTATTGAAACTATACTTCAGTGCATGATGAATAATATTACTTCCTCTCGATCAGGGTCACAAAGAACTTCGTCTATATTTTCCAATGTTTCATCATTAGCATTTTATTATTGGGTAACATGATGCAACGTGGTCTCAAAAGGTTACTCCACTATCATCCATCTGAAAAAGAAGGTGTCAGGGGATAACTCTTCCTTTTTAATGGAATACTCACCATTTCTCTTCTTTATCTGTAGTTATAAATCCACTTTGATGATCGAGTAGTCTATTTGAGGCATTTGGGAATGTCTCATGCCATCAATGAGGGATTGTTACTAGGCCTCATTATTGGTGCAACATTCGGATATTGAGAAAGAGTATTGAAAAATCTCATTTTATGGAGAAACAAGTATAATACCTAGGCTAATCCAACTCATTTTTTGTTTTTTCAATCTCTTTGAGATAGTTCTTTGTGGGGATTATAGAAATATATCCCCTATGATTAAGGAGTGTGATGGGCATAGAAAACCTCCACATATTTAAGTTCATTTTCCATTGGTGTACTTTCCAGTGTGGGATGTGCTGCAAGGAAATCATCTTGGTCCTACCATTTTCCCAAATTAGGTTCCATGAACTATATGTCATACTATTGCAGAATTACCTCCCACCGATCCAAATTCCTATATAGCATTAGATGTCCAAGGATGTACATGATAAGATAAATAAAAGATACTAGGTGGACTTCATGGTACTTCAAGTAATTCCTTAGCATTTTCAAAATAAATATGAACATGAGGAAGTTCTTATCAATATCATAATCGTGGGTCTTAGTTCCGAAAATCATCCTAATTAAGTAATATAAGTTTTTATCAGTCTATGTATCATTTATACTGAGAGTAGAGTTCCACGTGATCCTTCAATAGAGGCCACATATAATATCAGTGTCATTCCTTCCACTACTTGCATTAGGATCAGGGTTGTATTAGGTATTGACTGAGACTCTCAAATTATTCTTGGCATTCTCATCCCTTTAGTAGGATACACCCTTCTTCATTAGCTAGATGGTGGGGAGATATTTTTTGTCCAGGTTGTCTATGAAACGTTGGGTGTATGCAAGGTTACCTTGGATTCCCCTCAACTATTTATGATTCCTTGGGGGTGACCTTTCTAGTATTGAACTAATATTTTCTAATTCAACCATTATATCTTGGTATCTTACTATAAAACTAATAAACTACCCTTATGATACCCTAAGACCATATCTCAAGGAATTCATTTTTATATTGTTCATCCACAACATATCAAAAAATATTTGAAGACCCCTGAAGTGATCACACAACTATAGAGATTTGACTAACAGGTTGCCAACAAAAAATTTGTCTTTTCAATACAAGATGTTTTTAAACCTATGATGCTTGGAGAGTTGGTAAGTAGTCCTAAGGTTATTTAATCCAAATTACATGAACTAATAGAAAATGATTCCATGGGTGATCTAAAGGGACTAGCTTCGACATCTTCAGGGGCTATCTTTATCTGATTGTACCTTGACTACCCATACATGAAGAAAAGGTATTGGAAGCCAAAATTTTCATCAATAAAGTGTTATGTGATCAGAAATGGGAATTATTCCATTGGGTAGTGTTAATTATGTTTTAAAATTTGATCCATTCATTAATCTAAATATTTATTTTTTTAACAAGGTTGATGTTGGAAGTCTATCATAAGTATTTCACATCCTGGAAAAAATTGGGATTGATCAATTTATCAACACTCACCTATACATTAGTAGCCTGAGAGGGGTGAATCCTCATGGTTTCATGCTCAAATCCTTGTTGGTCATCGGGTAAGATGAGATGATTCATATACACATCTGAATTCCATCGAGGAATTTTTGTATAATTTCAAGAACACACATAGCAATGTCTTTTAGAAACAGAATACACATCTCTTTCTTCCCAAGGGGAATGGTGGCATTAATTAATGTACATCTCTTTTCTTCTTCTATTCTTAGATTTACCTACCTTAACTCAACAATGGTGGTGGATATTCCTTCTTGAAATATTAGAGGGTCATTCTTATGGTTTTCCCCTTCTTATTCCACCTTTGATTCTATAAAGGAACATTCATATGAAGCATGAATTATGAGGGAACCCCTATCACTCTCATGATGTTGGGGGCATGGTAAGAGACATTGTCATAACCTACATACAAATTCATTTTAGAGAGATTAGGTGACTAAATGTTTTCTATTGTACTGTCTTGGGGGAAATAATAATCTTGGAAATATGGAATTGTATCTATTTCGTCAACTTGATTTATGGTTACCACATAATCATTGTTGATAATAATACATGGGTTTCCAGGTGGGGTCCCCAAGCCATTAGGGGCTGCAACTGGAATATTTTCATCCACCATTGGTCGTTTTCCATCCCTTTTATAGAAACATACCTCATCATTTGTGGCTTTTCAAGACTTGAAGGTGGTTTTGTCGCCACGTAATTTGAAAACATTTCCATTGGTGGGTTATTTCAAGCACTGATGGAATGTTGAAGATACCTCCACATGGATGTGAAGACAAGGCCTTCTGAGCTTGAAATTTTACACAGTGACTTACTAGATAACCATGAACTCAATGTTAGATTTGAGATCTCCCAAAAGATTATTGATTATGATCTTTCAACGAGTTCTTTTTTCCCATTTATCATACCCTTGTATAGTTATCTTTATTAGAGATAAATCATCATTTCAATATCCCAAAACATTGGAGGGTTATAATATTAATGGGGTTGATCCCATAACAGTATTTAATAAGATCCCTTCATATATCAAAATTATCAATTCCACCTAATAGATATATGGGTTTTATGTTCCCCTAAATATATGCATACTAGTCTTCTATGTGAATGTGATAGAGACATGGTATTCTAATGAAATTATATCCACTTGATAAACAATGGTTGCAATGAATTTTTTATAAAAATTTTGTTGGATCTCGATGGCCTTGAAAATTTCCTCGCCATGTTCTATAGAATTAGAGAACATTAAGGATTGGTAACTTGGATGGGCCAATTCTCAACAATTTCAAAATGACATATTTTTTTCTAGAGAACGGTACTTACCAAGTTGGGTCCTCTCCTTTTTTTTGTTTTAGTATTTTGGGTGTTTGAGACATATGGTAATGTTATTTGTAAAGAGGTTTATGGATAATCTTTTACCAGTGGCATAGTTTATGCTGACCATCATCCTTTTTCTGATAACCATACAATTGAATCCCTTATAGATGGATTGGTAAGATGACTAGGTTGGGGTGGACACCAGATGGTTTTGAGGCACTTATGCATTAATTTTCGTTTTTATGGATTACATTTCATGGATCATTGTTTCTTGTATATCTTATTTAGGGATATGACTGAGATATTGGGTTAGACTGTGCCCATGATGCCCCATGTACCCTCAGTTCTTACACATGCAGCCTCCAAATCCCCAGCAAGGTATAAGGAACTCATATGTGAGAAAAAATTCATCACTAAAGAATTGATCTACCAAGGGTATAAAATTTTCCTAAACAAATACGATCTCTTTATCTAATTAGGGTTCTGTTTGGTGGGTTAGTTCCCATGCTTTGGATATTATAGGGAATAAATGTACAAGTGTCAGATCCTTTGTCGAATATAGATATTACTATTTCTGTGCTATCTTTCCATAAGTATGATGGTCCCAGTCACCCATGTGAGGTGTATTTTATGTTACTTTTTTAGGTTATGGGACGGTTATGGGTATTTCAAGTTTTCATATTAGGGTGGAATGATATTGGTCAATTGTATTTCAAGTCAAACATTTGTCAAAATTATACCCATGATTGGCCAGAATGTTTATTCCAAACACCTTCATGTCATGACTAGGAAGCAGTTACATAGATCAAAATTTTTGGGGAGTTATCCAACATCACTTATCTTGAATTTCCCATGCATTGGAGGATATCATTGAAGTTGAAGCAGTCTCATATGGTGTGATCCAACAATCTATGGGAATTGATGTAGTAAGGATTATCAGTCAGGTTAACCTCATTAGGATTCCAAGGATATGGAATATTGAGATGTTTATTTTCTATGGATGTAAGGAAATAAATGGGGAATTTTTTGTTCTTGGAGGACTATATTTTATTCATCCATTCCACAAATATCAAAAAACCCTGAGGTATTTTTTCTTATGGGCGATGGTGATTTTTTAATTAATGATACTCAATAGAAAAAACAAGGAAATCTGGGACATGTTTAGGGGATTGAATGGGAAATTAGAATAATTTAATGGTAAATGTAATAGTATCTTTATTTTTCTAGCCTTTTCCCCTATGCCGAGGGCATTAGTACAGACTTAGCTCGGTTTCGTTGAATGTTGTATTCTAAAAATTGTGTCATTTCTACAAATTCTTGAGATTTTATTTGAGGTGTATCCAGATCATCCTAGATATTTTCTGAACAATGATCTAGAAATTGTTCCTATGATATAGGGATTTTGATCAAATAGATTAAACCAGTCCATCTAACTATATTGTCGGATAGTCTCTAATTTTCACATTGCTTGTATTATTTCAATGCAATAACTTTCATTTTTATTAGCGTTTAGATAAATTGAAAAAGGAATTAGAGATGAAGGTCTTCCAATCCCATAAAATATCCTTTTAGAAGACTAGTGTACCAAAAAATTATATCCCTATCAAATTCAATATAAAACACCTCAACATGGTCACCTTATTTTGATCGTAAGGGCCCATCATCAGACCGTATCGGGACACAAAGTGTGTGATTTGTTTTTCATGGTTTCCCATGCTATCTAAGGTAGAGAAAGAAGAATTTTTATCTTGGGTGGGGGAAGACATACATTTACATATATGGTATATTTCCTTATCTCAATCTACACAAGTGTTTGTTTCACTTCCTTGACATACCTTCGAGTAGCTATGGACTAAATAAGATTGAGAAGTTCAGAAGGTACTATTGTCTGAGCTACATCCCATCTATGGGAAGTGTGAAGGGATTGATAAGTTGGAATCAATATCATATCCTTTTGATTATCAATCCATGAAAAGACTTAATGATCACCCCCGATAAATAAAATTTATCTACGCAATGGAGAGAAGTTGTGATATTCTTCAACTTCCACTATTATGTAGACAAGCTGTCGACACCCAGATCTATTCTCTGGCATTGATTCCACTCCTACAAGCAGATCATATGACAATCCTGATCTTTATTAAACATTAAGTCATGATTTATTACATAAGATTACACATAATACATCCTAAAAGATAGATATGTCATGTTTATTTAGAATATGGTAAATTACAAAAAAAATTAACATAGGGAATACATCGCCATTACTGAAAAATCCTTTACATGATCATAATATTCTGTCATACATAAAAGTAAATTCAATATCCTAGGGAAACACATAATAAAGGAGTGATCAATAAATCCTGGTAAGGGAATATAAATGTAATAACCTTAAGAACATAATACAATTTATAGAATATGAATATTAATGGGGAATAAAAGGAGTGATATTCATAAACATGATCAATGAGGCATGATATAGCATAATAACATAATGATGGAATGGAAAATGTTGCAACAACTTAAAAAAGTGAATCATAAACATATGAAAAGGCTAATATCCAAGAAATCATAATGTAAAAAAGTACCATGATGGATTAGGTTTACTCTCTATTTCAATTCTTGATGTCCCATGAGACTAAAACATCACTCAATGTATTGGAGTGCTATATAATTTCGAGCACACCTATCAATTTTATTTCATTCTCAGGCTTAAGTGTTCCACACATGTCATAAAACATGGAATCCTTTATTATTTAATTTTATTCCTTGATAAAGGGGTGTTGAATAGATACACATAATTTTCCAATCAATTATGTAAAAATGCATGAAGGTGAACTCCCTTAATAAGAAATGGCATAGTTATTCACTACACAATTGTTTTTCATGGAATATCATGGTAAAATTTAGGGAGCATGAAGAAGGTGTATGAATTTTCATGGGAGTGATTGATGAGATTAAAAGGGGTATCTAATAATTTAGAAAAAAATGGATAGTATGTTTGATATGGAAGAACCTATCCCAAAATTATGAAATGATGATAAAGGACATAATATAAATAAGATACATGAATGGAGAGGAGAATGAGAGGATCCCTTACCATGAGAGTGTCATTCCAAAATTATTAAAGTATCTTCTTGATATATAAGTTATACCTTGGGAGAAATCTTGATTAGGAGGGTATATTAAGGAATTTCTATAAATATTTTGGGTGAAAATAAATGGAGGATTGAGAGGGATTGTATTGGAAAAGAGAGGGGAATTATTTATTATTTCACCAACCTAGGTTCTGAACTCTATATAGTAAAGTAACCAAAAACAAAAGCCTTCCCAAGGGGGGTTTCCATGGATTCCTCAAAATAGGGGTGGTTTTAATTATTTTTAAAATAAATTTTCCAAATTTATTAAAATAATTTCTTTACTTTTGTGGAAGTGATTAACAATCTTAATGAAATGGTTTGAAAAACATAACATATGTTATAGATTATAGAGGATTCATAAATAATTTATAAAATTAATTAAATAAATATAAAATAAAATCATTTTAAGGGGGATCAAATATTTGGTCTTGTATATCCTTTATATTATTTATTACATCATTTTTTGGTAAATTGTGATGTCATAATACACACCATATATTTATAAAATATTAAAATTTTTACCTAAAAATACTAATTTCGTAAAACATTATGAAAAAATAATTCTTATATAATTTTGAAATTAATATTCCAAAAAAAATTCATTTTATCAAAATAATATTATAAATATGTTTATTTTCAATTTTAAAATAAGATTCAACATTTATTGCAAAATGCTAGGTTTTTTCACAATAACATTTTTTGATCCCATATAAAATTAAAATATAAATTTAGAAAAATTATAATATAACTATTATTTAATACAAAGTATTCAATAATAATATTTTATTAACTTTTTATGTATTTCAAAAATCAATTATTTCATTAAAAATATGCATCATTATTGAAATTTACTAATATATAAAAAATATAATTTTAGTTTTTATATAAATATAAAAATAATTTATAAATAAATAGTAAGAAGTAAATATAAATTTTATTCTATTGACAATAAATATATATTTTTAAATTATTATGGTTTTGGTACATATCCCTTTAATACACCATCAAACGCCCTAAGGTTAAGGTGCACGATAGCGATATTTTCATTGTGTGGTTTAGCATACATGGTTTGGTGTGGGATCTGGATGAGCTTGAATGTCTCCCATAAATAGTTTTTCTTGTGATTTATTTATTTGATATTTTATTTTCCTTGGTCAATGTAAAATAAAAGTGATGTTATGTCCCTCAGATACTTTAATAAATTGGCTTCGTAGGGAACAATCCTACTGGTTGAGGTCATCACATCCTTTTTCTATGTCAATTCGATTTATTAATACCCTATATTTATAAATAAAATATGCTCACTTTTCAAAGACAATATAACCAATGGTAATGTTACTTAATAGATTTTTAAATCCTATTATATATAAAAAATATGTGCATGTGTTTTATGTATCCATGATATATAATAAAACATTTCATTAAAGCATAAGGGAAATTCTATTAAACAAATATTAAGTCAATACTATATTACCAATTTATAAATTTCCCTCTAAATTTTTTCATTTCAAACGCTAATATTGATGATGTTAAATATATATCAATACCTCCTCTGGTTCCCATGTCACTTCTTCAAACTTGTGGTTTCTCTATTTCCCTTTTACCAAGTGCATTATATTTTTTTGTTTAACTTTGTCTCTATGATCTATGAACTTCACTGGCTTCTACTTATATGAATGATCATGATCAAATGGTAAAACCTCTATATTGAGTTAATGTGTGGGGTCAGATATTTAATTACTCGATAAGAATACATGGAATACATAATGTAGTTGATATACGTTAGATATGACTTCCAGTCGATTGGTCACCACTCTGATGCGATCAACGATATGAAAGGAACCAATCTATCTTAGAATAAGATTTACCTTCTTCAAAAATCTCATGAATTTGTTCCATGGAGATATGTGGAGGGATACAATGTCTCAAGTATAAAACTCTAGGTCTCATCCGTGATTTTTGGTATAACTCTTCTTATGACTCTGAGTAGCCATGTTGTGATACTAAATGGTCTAAAACTTTTCTTCCATTTACTCGACCATTTCAATACCTAGTAGTTCATGCTCCCATAATTCTTCCCATTATGTAGGAATTTTCCACCACTTATCATAAATTTCTTCATTCAAGTTCATTTTCACGATTAGTTTGAAAGTTTTATCTGGTGATAACTCAATGATAAAAGTATGTTGATCCCACCCACCTTTGAATTCAATTGGGAATATTCTCAACTTTTCCTCAATTGTATATATAGTCCCCTTAAATTGGAAATCAGTTTGAGGGTGACTAGCCATGAAATAGTCCATCTCAGTATATAGGGAATTTTGGAGACTCTTCCAGATCATGGAAGAAAATCTTAGGTCTCGATCAAATATAATTCATAGCAGTTTTCCATGAAGCCTCATCACTTATCTGATTTATATCATTTCAAGATAATAAGCAGAGAGGTCCTCTTATATTTCAATGATTTTAGGATTATTGGTAGAGAGATACAACAGAATCCATATAGCAATATTTCTTCTTTATGTCTTCAGAAGACCACTGAAAAAACCTATCGTGATTTCTTCCCATTTCCATATAGTTCTGGGAAATGGTAGAATCATCACCTTGATTTTTTTGTTTTTTACATCACATGACGAGATACAAGACATCTTGATGTATATTATTCAATCTCTTTCTTCATATTGTCCCACTAATAGTTCTATCGAAGATCTCAACACATATTTTTGATTCATGGATTGCTGGATAATGTTGAGCTATGTGTATCATCTATTAGCTCCTTCTTAAACTCGATATTTGATGGTACACATAGTCATGACCCAAATATCACAACTCTTTCTTCATTAACATTAAACATTGATGATTTCCCTTTTATTATAGTATCCATGTTTTTATGAATTCTCATATCATCTCTTTTAGAATCCATTACCTTATCCAAAAGGGATGGTTGACAAAACATTTGTTAAATTATTGATGATGTTCCTTCCTTTATGACTCACATGTCAATACTTTATATGTATAAAAATATAAGATCATTTTTTAATTCTAATCAATGATAAAATTACTAGATCATTTCTACTATGAGTTTCTTCCTCTTTATTTTTTTCTGAGAATGATAGTGGATTGAGTTTTCATAGTCCTTGATCATTTCTAACCATAACCATTGGTGAAAATTAAACTCTTTTTCTGTGAATATATACTTCAGGATCCAGTGATATGAGAATATTTTACACATATCCTAAAATGGTTAATTCATCCATATTTTCAATGTCAAGATCATAGTAGGCATCACCATATCATGATTTGGGTAGTTCTATTCATGAAACATTAATTTCCATGAATCATTGGTTATCACTTTGTCATTATACATTAACACATAGCTTTATAACTTCTTCGAAGAATCACTGGATACCATGAATAGTTCTCCATTTATGGGTATTATGAGTACACGTTCATTGATAAGACTCTATTAAAGAACCATGAAGACCTATTCATACTCATCATTCCAATTAAACATGACTAAATGGTGATTTATATTAGAAATAGGGTTTGACAATCATGAAAAACTTATCCCAAATCTGTGAAAATACCTAGCTAATATGAGGAACTATGGATATATATCATAGATATTATACATGAAAATACATAAATTGATTATGTCATTGTGGGGCCCATAGATATAAAAATTCTATTGAATGTGTTCCCTATCAATGAGAATTCCTTCCATGAAAACTCACATTTTCTATATTTGGCATAAATCGTATTCTTTCATAATTTCTTTTTTACAGTGCCCATATTCTCCACATGATCCTATTTGATTTTGGATTATATTATAATATAATCTATAAACAAAATAAAAAATCTGTTGAGGTAATATAAAAATAAACTATTCATTATGTACATGAAAATTTGTGGACAATTAGTGAGTCACAATGGGTTTTTTATGAACACTTACTAATTGTTCCTTATACAAAAAAAATAATTATTGGGGATATCCTCCTCCTTCACCCTAACTTGTAATACCCAAAATGTAGATCCACCACGGAGAAGTGTTTTACTCCACATAGTTGACCGAACAAGTCATGAATATGTGGAGGTGCTTCCATGTTCTTTATTGTGACCTTTTTAAACTCGTGATAATCAATGAAAAGGTGTATTGACCTTTCCTTCATCATGATGAAGAGGACTGGTGCAGCACATGGTAATGTAATTGGGCGTATGGACCCTTTACCAATATTCCATTGTAGTTTTGTCTTTAGCCACTAATTTTCCACAAAATCTATTCTATATAGAGTCTTGGATAATTTCACTAACCCAAGTATAAGTGCGACTGAAAATTAAACACTTCAACTAGGTGGAATTCCAGACAATTAACTATGAATCACATCATCATATTCCCCTACAATAGGCAGGTTTTACAGGGTGATCCTTTCTATGGAATCAATCATTTAAGATAGATGTGATTTATTAAAGAGAAATAACATCCATTCTTGAGATGATGGTGCTCAAGAAGATTCATCCATTTCCTCTAATTTGAATAGAATAGGGGCTCAATCCACAATATAATGATTTATTTCCTTCTAATGGAATTTATGTTGGATATATATATAGGGAAATCCAATCCATACATATAATTGCATAAAATTTCTCCGAAGGGAGTATCCAAAGATCATTGGGAAGTTAAACCTTAATATTTTGATAGGGTAGGAGTTATATAAATGGGATGAAATAATTACCGCATTTACAACTTTCACTGACAACTCTACTTATATGATTTTTGGTGGTGTTTGAATAGTTATACTAAACATTCATGATATAAAAGAATTCATAGAACCAAAATAAAAAATTATGTTCTCTATTCATGGGAGAATAACTAGAATACATTTCAACACTTTTTTATTAGGATCCACCTTCGCATTTTTGAGAGTATAAGCTCACACTTGTTTCCTTTGAGGTGGTTTGTTTTCTTGAGAAATGCTTGTCTTAGTTCATTGGTTAGAAAAGTGTTTCAGTTTCTTGTAACTGACACAAGGAAAAATTTGTTTTTGGTGCACTTATTTCCTCCATTGGATAAGTGTGTTACTACCATCAGTAATCTCAAAATATGTTCCCTTCATTCCACACATAATGCATTTCCTCAATCCCATTTAGCAATATACAGGGTTCTTCATTCACACATTTAACAAGTGAGATGCTGAATTTGCATTGCACCATTAGAATTCTTAATATAAACACCAAGATTAAACTCTACTTTTAGCTTCTTATCCCCATGATACCCTTTCTATTTATCGATCATCATTTTGACCTTGAGGGAGCATCAGAAAATTACCTAATAGATATAAAAGTCTCCACTCTCCAAATATTTTCATAGATGAGGTTTTTTCGCACCAAATAAGTAGTCATCAATGAATTCAAAGGTAATATCAAATCTAGAGATGTATCGTGCAAGTCATGGGATGGTTTCCTCATACACCTTGATATATTCATCTTCGTTTTTCTTAATGGAAAGAAAATACCTTTCTGTTTTAAGTTAGAGAGTGTGAGTAAAATATTTATTAGGAAATATTTTCTTGAATTAATTCAACCCCATCACTTCAATCTCTTCCCCGATCTTTATATTCTTGATCAATTTCCACCACCAATGACCTTATCCCAATGTATTATAAATAGTTGGTAAGACCATTTATTACATGAAACATTGAAGGATTTATAATATATTCTCAATGGTGAGGATCCATTTTCCCATGATTAAGGGACCATGTGATCTATTGAAATTCAAGGTCCATCGTCACATAATTATATTGATTGTATCTTTTTCTTTCCAATGGGGGGGGGGGGTTCGGTCACTACCCATGATCCAGGTTTCATTTCAAAACCATTATCATTTGAGATTGTATCATAAAAATTTGAAGATTCCTACTCTCATTGGGTTGGGAATATTGTTTGATAAGTTATCACATTTCTCTTTACATTGGTTGTTTACCTGATTCCTCGTATTACTGGCCATTGTGTAGTGTAAATGAAAAATTAAGGGTGAAAATTTTTAAACTGTTAATCACAGGAACAAAAATCTAATGAAGTTGAAGGAATAACTTATAAATTTCATATATTTCTTAAATTATGAATTTCTAAGATTCAATCTATGTTATGCATGTTATATTTTCTAATGTATAATTTTATGGGAATTTTATTCTGTAATAATGAATTGTAATGGTCCTGTGAAATTTTGAAATAATATGACCTAGGAGGGCAAACAAGGTGTCCATCAAGTATCGTTGTGGTATAACAGTTCCCAGTCAAGTCTAGATCAACATGTTGTATTTGTTTTTTACCCCTATGTATGTCTATGCTAGATACACATCCACTTATAGTATCTAGACATGGATTTATTTTCATGATAAACCAATTACTATATACATAATTAAATTAAGGAAAATTTTATTAATATTAGACTTATTCTTAAGGCTTTCTCTAGAGTATTGTAATCATAACCCAAAAAATAAATAAACTTTTCCTTTTTAACCAAAATTAAAACCCTTTATATTTATACAATAGTAATAAAAATGGTCCATAAGTGGAGTATTAATCCAAAACTTGTTCAATGTGAATGACATAGAATTATAACATAAAGGAAACATGGAAAATGTGGGAACACCTTAAAACACTGAATCATAAACATTTTTCAAGGGTAATATCAAATAAAACATGATTTAATAGTCCCATTATATATTAGGTTTACTCTATAATCCCTTACATAATTTCTCATGATACTAAAACATTACCCAATTAAATGTATTGCTATATATATCTAGGCACACCCATCACTTTAATTTCATTCTCACGCTTATGTGTTCCACATATATCATGAATCATTGAATCATTTATCATCACATATTATTCCAAGATAAAATAATGTAGAATACATAAATTTAATTCCTCAACAAAATATGTATAATTCATGAACATGAACACCATTAAAACGAAATGGGTATAGGTATTCACCACCCAATTGGTTGTCTTGGAAAATCATAGTGAAATATTGGCATCATAACTGGGGAATATGAATGCTCATTGGAGGGATTTATGAATGTGAAAGGGGTATCTCAACATTCAGACGTAAAATTATCTGTAAGGGGGATATGTTAAAAAAATATATCAACATTATAAAATTATGATAACAAATATAATATTAAGAATATACTTGAATAAAGCGAAGATGTAAAGGATCCCTTACCTTGAGGGTGTGGTTCGAAAATATTTGGAGGAGCTTATTGAGAGCTTAGAGAACCATGGGTTGACTCTAGATAGGGGAGTTATGATTAATGATGTTATAAAAGGATTTTTTGGGAAGATAAATGGGATATTTGTTGGGTGTATATTGGAAAAGAGTGGGGAATTATTTATTATTTCCAAAACATTGGTTTTGGACACTGTATAATGAAATAACCAAAACCACTATACTTGCCATTTTTTTTATAAAAATTTATTCAAAATAGGGGCGGTTTTAATTATTTCATATCTTAAAGGGACTAAATTATAAAAATAATACCCTTTCATATGTGGAAGTGGGTCATACTCTTAAAGAATTAATTTTAAAACCTTAAAAATATTATCGGTTTTGAGGAATCATAAAGGATTTATAAAATTAATTAAATAAACATAAAATTACATTATTTTATTTTTAAAAATATATTTGTTTGGTATAAATCTTTATATTATTTATTATATCATTTTTGGGTCATTATGATGTCCTAATACTAATATTTTATTTATAATATATTTAATTATTTATCGAAAAATTCGATTATCTCAGAAAATTATAAAAAATTCACTATTTGATATGTTTGATGTTCTTATTCAAAAAATAATATTCATTTTATAAAAATAATTTTATAAATATATTTTTTTCACTTTTAAAATAATAATCTATATTTATTAAGAAATTTTAGGCTTTTTTTACAATACCAGTTTATGAATCCTTATAAAAAGTAAATATGACTTCATAAAAATTCTATGATCATTTATATTTAAGAAAAATTAACTAATAATAATATTTAATTATAATATTATTTGTTTCAAAAATCCATTAATTTTTTTAAGAAAGATATATTATTTTAATTGGAATACTAATTTAAAATATGATTTATGTTTTATTATATAAAAATCAGATTCATTTATAAAGAAATGATAATAAGTAAATATTAACATTACTCTATTGAAAATACAATTTAAATTTTAATATTATTGTGGTATTGATACATATATCATTAATACACCATTAATCACCTTAACTGTATGTTTCCCAATGGTGAGATTTTAGTGGGGTGGTTCAGTGTACATATTTTCGATAACAGTCACATTGAGAAAGAAAGTATCATGTAACCTGCTTCGCTCCTTATATAGTTGTTGGATATAATCTTGGGATTAGTCAAGAGAAAGTCTTCGTGATTTTGTCTCCCTTGAAAACACTGATAAAGGGTCTTTAATGGGCATGATCCTACTGGTATAGTCTATCACATCCTTTGTCCGTTTCAATTGGATTTGTTAAACCAATATATTTATACTAATCATTTGGTCACTGTTCAATGTCTATAATGTCAATGGGAATGATAGTTTATGGCCTTTTAAATACGATCAAATATAATAAAACTAAATAACTGCATGTTTTTTCTATATTTATAGAATATAATAATACATTCAATTAAATAAAATGTGGAATTTTATTTATAAACATTTGGATTTTTACAGATCAGATATTTCTAGAGGCATGGGAGGGAGGATATTCACATCTTCTTATTGGTGATACCTAGAGGGAATATTTCCTCTGAGTGGATCCTCATTATGTTTTTTAATATTATGTTTCTGATTTTCATATTGTGCCAACTACTCCTCCGTGGATGGAATTTTTACTATTTGGGTTGATGAGTGGGATATGATCACTCCTTCCCCAATATATTTGGTAGTGTTATACATTATAGGTGGAAACTCAATTTTCAGAGGTCCTAGGTTTTGGATTATCTTCTTGTTCTGTGTATATGTGACCTCAGTTGGTTCATCTAGGTCACCCTCTTCATGGTGTATACATTTTATATTGTGTCCCTCTGAATTTTCATTATAATCCACATCGACTATTATAATGATGGTGAAACAATTCATAGAGGTCCATCAAGAATAGTAGTTATCAAGTTACTATAAATGAAATATTATGAAATTTCAATATCTACATTAGGGATTTTTTTCAATCCCTTTTCCATATTAGACCTTTTTGGAAAGTTACCCTAGAGAGGTTTTATTTCATTATCTATATTCTCCTCTTATCTAATCCTTTTAACAGTAATCATGGGGGAGTTCTTGTTCATGTTTTCTGAATGGGCCCCCAATAGAAAAAGTTCATCTAGCTGTGGGAGGAAGATATGGGATGTCGACCATAGATTTTTACCACCCATAATGGGGAAGACAGATTCTTTATATGATGATGATGATGATTAAAATTCCCACAACACTGTGTTCTGGGGACTATTCAGTGTCCCCATTGAAATTGGTTGATGTTGTTGTTGAGGGTATGATAATTTTGGTCAGGTATTTGATGATTACTAGGATGAAAATTTATATATAAATTCCCTCAACCCAATGGTATAGGGTCGATTGGAAACCACCACTAATTTCCCCAGGACCCTCTCATGGGGGTTATGAACTTAGTGGTAGTTATTGAGATAAAACATCTCCCATACCAATGGGAAATAGTAGAATTGTTGTTGTGATTGATATTTCTATAATCCTTTAAAGGATTGATGATTCGAAGGGTGGAGGTAGCGGTATTTATTCCCATGGACTAGTGGGATCGGTTCACTCATTAATGGCTACTATGAAATATTCTATGGAATTTATCATGATTAATCACAGTTGTACACATGGACGATCTTAGTGTAATGGAATCCCATGATGAGAGTGAATATATACAGTAACTTCTAGGGATGAGTGTGACTATTCATTCCATGTCTAAAATGTTTCCCATTATTTGAAGGGGCCTAGTTAAAATATCGATGGGAATCCATCTCCACCCATTCGCGACTTGTCGTCATTATTAAGGTTTTGGATTTTAGTTTTAGTGAAAAATTGGATCATTTATTTATTGGTCACCGGATTTTTCTGGAGTCTATGACCTTACATGGTAATTTATTTGGTGAGTTATGATGTTCCAAGGTTGTTGCAATGTTCAACACTCCATAAATTCCCCGTAATCAGATATAGATACATGATGAGGCTTTCCTGAACAGTTTAAAAAATAGTTTTGATGACATTATGGTAAGAAAGTGGCATATTTTCACAGTACCATTTTAGTTTTGGGTCCCAAACCATGGAGATAGAAGACATATCTAGATAACAGTAGAGTATCTTCATGATTTAAAGGTGAGCCTCATAACCTGGATAAGGGAAATGTATATCTTAAAATCATTGATGAGTTTCCAATATATTTTTTCATAGTTATGGAATGAACTCATTTTCTAGCTCCTCGGGGGTCCCATTATCATATGCGGAAAAGGGCCCGAACATGGTGTAGAGGTTTATTCCATCAAACTATATCTATATTTCAATATCATATTCCACTTCATTATATGTACATTCTTCCATTTGATTAGACCATAGAGTTCATTTCATCGGGTCACCTAATGACCATGATAAAGGGTTATTCGTAGATGGTGGAGAACTATATACAGTTCAACCTAGCGTTTCAAGCACATCTCCATATGAAGGAATATTATTTTTGAGAACCTCTCTATAGGATGGTGGCTTGCGAATGGGAGGATTTTCTTGTCTAAGAGAGATACCTCCATGGTTAGTATGATCATATAGGATGACAGAAGAAGAGCATCTGCGATCTGTCTCTACACTACCACACAGATTACTATCATGGTAATGATAACCTTATGATTTTGTTGAAGACCAATGGGCCCTTGGGGTGTTAATAATGTCTTTTTAATATCTTCGAGGACCCTGTCATTGAGCTTGTTTATGATATGAGTATCATTCTATATTGTGATCATAATATTCTGACCAAACATTTGGGGTTTTCTTGGAATATCAACATGTTTTATAACAACTACCAGAATATGTTGATAACGTCCTGATTCTATAAGGATATAATACCACTTCTGAGAAGCTACTGGTTTATTGCAATGAATTTTTCATTATTATCTAGGATAAGAGCCTTTATGTGGGTGGTTTTATAAATTTGTTGGTGAACCCTATATAATGCAGAGATGTGATCCCTTTTCAAATATTTAATCCCCGCCAAAATATGCCATTGAACCTCCAAAACGTGATAAGATACATAATTATCTTTATATATATCCTCTAAATAATTATGGTGCATTCGTTCATCAGAAAAAATAGGGATATGACACTGGATTTTATGATCTACTGAAATATTCCAATTAGATTTACTAATAGAAATATAAGTATTCCCTAAGGAGTGTATCACTCTCAACTAATAGGTCTCGGTCATAAAATGAATATGATCCTGATAATGATCCTTTAGAGATTGAAATTGGACTTTTTTTATAGGAATATGATCCTATCATGAGGCATGTGCCGCTCTCACTTGGTGAGCCCCGGTCAGAATAGGGATATGAGCTTGATCTAGAGATTTTGGGGTATGTCTGTAGTCATTTTTGATAGGTATATAAGCATTTCTTGAGACATCTGTCAATATAATTTGGTGAGGCATGGTTATAAAGGGGATATGAGCCCGATAATGAGCATTTGGAATATTCCATCCATCATTTTCGATAGGAATATGATCTAATCTTATGGTATGTGTTGCTCCCCCTAGGTGATCCCTAGTATAAATAAGAATATTATCTGAATATTAATACTTTAGAGTATATATGTAATCTTTTTCGAAAGTAATGTGAGCCTATACTGAGGCATAATCAACTCTCACTTTCTGATCCTTGGTTGGGATATAAATATGATCCCAGTCTAGTGCCTCATCCATTATCATAATTTTCTGATAATCTTGCTATTTGGGAGAAATAATGTGCACTTGATCTGGAGAAAAAACATTTTCATATTGATTAGAGTGTTGGGCTAACTGGGAAGTTGGGATATGAGTATGCTCTTATCCCTATATCTATACGAGTAATGGAATGTGCCGGTATAGTAATTATGCTTTTTCTAGAATGTAATGACATTTTATAAATGTTTGTCTGGGAATTTGTGCCTACATATTTTCTTCATCCAATATATACTAAAATTTATCATCAATTTAAGATGGGATATGATCCCACTTCTATCCTACTTATTCCAATGGAATATACTAAAGGGATTCATGCGGGGTATAGGAATATGCACCTTTGGCACACATATTGTGGGAATATGTCTGAAAACATTCTCCGAGTGAGTTGGAATAGGAGACTACTCACTAGATACCATTGGAATATGTTGGCGGTATTCATCTGTAGAAGAGGGGAAATGATCCCACTCCAATTTATCTAAACTATTCCACACCAGATGTGTCTTCCCTATTGTTCGTGTGGTGTTCTGTAGGTGGATGTGTGTTGGGTAGTTTCCTCTGAAAGAGACTTAGGGGAGCTAGAGGGATAGTTTGGGTGACAATGGTTAATGGGATCCCTCCTTAGTGAATCCTAAAATTGAAAGGAGCTCCATTTGACTCCTTGATCCACCTTCATCAGATACTGAAGGTGGTGATTATTGAGCTCTATGGAAAATCTTCTGAAGAATTTTGCAGTGTCAACAAGAACAACTAGATTTTTATCATCTCTCCTTGGATAGTGTGAACTCATTAGTTTCAGAATTTTATGACCCTCATTTGAGAATTCATGGTTTAGGATTTACCATATCTATGTTATTCCTGGACAAGTTCATTTTTCACCAGACACTGAATGTGTCTGATAGGTGAGGTCATTCTTTATCTCACAAGGTTTTTAACCATAGGTGATTTTCGATAATAGTATCTATCTATTGAAATGATATTTGGTATAGTTTTTTTTGTGAGATCATTATCTGTAGTCACGAATAAAACAACGAACATGGTCATTGATCAATGCATCCTCATAGGCATTGTCTGTGTGCAATCAGAATTTCATGGGTAATACTATTGTCCTATATTATTTTTTGTATGTCCATTTTACTCACATGGACTTGTCATAGCAAGGATGGAATTAACTCATTAGACCATAGATATATAACATCAGCTAACCATTTTTTTCATTATAAATATTCATGTTGGATTCCCCATTTTTTGAGTGTTTAGTATATGTAAACAATATGCCCTGACACATGGTAAGATGATCATTTTATTATTTGAGATATTCACATCAGGTTCACCATTTTTGATTCATCGGAAAATGTGAAAGATAATAAGAACAAAATGGCTCAATGAGAACTATGTAGTCCATCCTCTTTATCTATTGAAGTAGATTCCGACGTTAAGTGATTTCATGTTGGGTTACCTATTTTTGTTTCTTGGGAAAGAGAGATGTTAAGTTACACCTGAAAGTTGATTATAGGGGGTTAAACATCTACGAAATCATTCACATGGGGTTTACCATTTTTGTTTTCCATAGAAACTCCCAAATTCTCCGACATTCATAACTGATTATAAACCTAATTTCCTAATGCGGGTGTTCCTTTAGGGTTTGACATCCAATGGAAATTAGGAACTAACATTGGTCGATAGGATGGGAGGTTGGGATCATCACACCCTTTTGGGGGGAATTTCTTCCCACTCCAAGACTATCTTATATTTTTAACATACATTCGTGAATATATTCTTACTATAAATATGGGACCTGTTACCCAAACAAAATGATAATGTTTTGAGTCATTCCATGTGTTAATGGAGGTTTAATAATGAGTCTGTTAGCATATATCAATGATTTTTCATTCATTTTGGAAACTGATTATATTTATGGGCCACATTACTGGGAACTCCATGGTTTACTAGTATTCAGGGAGGTTATTAATAACTCATTGATGGTATTGAACTTTTATGAGGTGTTATATGTATCATTTCTATAGTATGAATCAAAACCCACATAGTTTATCGAAAAAGTATAGTTTAATTTTATATGTATTGAAAATGTATGAGGGCACTTAGGAATAGGGTATTAAGCTAAATCCTTATAGAGGTGTCCTATATATCCTGGTTATGGTATGAATTAGAGTGACAGTAGTTTGATTACACCCCTTGAACTTACTAGGTGGTGGATTACCTTGTATAAGAGCAGTCATATAATACCACTGAATGGGGCTGACACAATGTAGTTTCCCTAAACAATATGGGATCATGATGTAGATGATATGACTGCTTAAAATCCCTAATCCCATATGATCCATTCTTAGTGTGTGAAACAAGGGATACTAAGTAATTAGTCTAAATTCATATGGTTGTGGTACTTATGCATTGTGAATCCCTTAGATGTTTTATATGATGCTCAAACCTTTGGAATAAATAATAAATATCCTAGATGTATCTAGAATTAGAGTTCTCGTATTTCATTCACCCGCTCAATCTGCTGGTGGAGGAAGAAGAATTGTAAGACTATGGGAGAGGTTGGTCCCTATAGTTGGACTATCTGAGACATTGGGGGACTTACACTGATGTTGATGCCTATTTAGCCTCATGCCTTAAGAAGTAATCCCACATATCTTGGTTATTGAAGGAATCAATGTGCTCATACTTTATCTAGATCAAGCCTTACACACATAGGCTTCCCTTATAAATCCACTGGAAAAAGTTATCATGTCTTCAGTTGTCATCATGATATGGACTGTTTTTCTTCCTGAAATGATTGAGGATTCCTATACATATCTTAAGTGCATAGTGGAATTGTCCACGTACAATAGATTGATCCATTTGACTTCTCTGGAATGTGTCGTAAGACTCTAGAAATGTTCATGGAGGGCTTCACATGACCTAAATATCACAACTGGGAGTTTTTCAAATGACCTTGCTAGAATTCTTAGACGACTTGAAAAGTCATGGGGGACAAGTATGGAGGGTGTCTCAGGATCAAATATGATTTTTTGGAGGACATTGAAAAATCATGGTAGACATGTATGGAGGGTACCACAATACAAAGTTGACTTGTCTCACTAACATCATGAGACCTAGCTGACAAGACTCAGTGAAATCGTGAGACCTAGCTGACATGTCATGGTGCTTCCACATAACATGGTCAACCTTCCATGAGTTTATTGAAATATTTTGTTGGAATGTTCAGAAAACATCACAAGACAATGGTTGAATTACCAGAGGTTATAGTGAATCCTTTTGGACATGTCCAAGGGACATCACATGATTAAACTAACATGTCAAGGGAATGTCTCTTGACTTGGGCGACAAGTCCTAATGTTGTCACATGATCTAGGTTGATCATACAAAGTTAATTAATAATACAAAATAAATATTAAAATAAGTATCAAAACATTTTAAATCCTTTATTATTTCATTTATTACACCTTAGGTTTGTTCATTGATGACTTATTTTAGGATTCATGTGACCCAGTTGACATGCTTGACCACCTTCTCATGGTCTAAATGACACACCAAAAGTCTTTCGCATGAAATAAAGTGATCACATGAAGCACCTATACAAGCCTCTAGATACTTTATGTTTTTACCCATATTTTATCATACATAAGACCTTTTTGATCAAATGATTAACCATTCCATGATGTTTTATCTTGTTCTCCCATGTTCGATCGATCAAACATTTTTTATTCTGATGGGGAGGGATTTATCTGACTCACTACCTCAGTTAAATGCTGAATTTTTTGTAATGTATGTCATAGATTTATGATATATTGAGTGGATGGTTTTGTAATAATTTTCTTCACATGATCCTACCATGGGTAATCCCTGGAATCGTGTGATATTCAGCAGCCATGAAAATGTTCTACATTTTCGATTTTTATTTTACCCAGTCTGATTAAAGGGATTTCTCCTAACCATGTGGACATGTCAAGGAGCCTCCACAGGGTTATGTTGACTTGTAGGCATCTTCATGAGATTTGGATTTCAATGGGAAGGTCTTCACATGACTAAAAACATATTTTTTGGGACCTTTTTCTCTACAGAAACATCTTGTCAAGGAGTTCTCTGTGATATCTGACTAATATTTCTAAGGGCCTTTTTGAGGTCATTCTATCTTATTTTGGAGAGACTTGTGTGATCAATGTTGATCACCCAGGGCATATGACCTCTTTCATATGATGTCTATAATATCCTCACTTCCAAAGGGGATTTCACCTTTTCTTAATTTTTTTGCATATTTATTCTACAGGATAGGTGGTCTCAGAATATTTTGGGAGTGTTATAAAATAAAATACCTATCCTTTCTTGCAATATGTCACAAGGAAAATCATGGTTTTTGTAGTGATACTTGATCATTACCATGTAAAATCTTTCAAATTTTATATGGAGCTTTAGGGGAAGAACACAATAGAATTGACATATCTGAGACCCTTCTCATGATGAAGGTGACACATCAACATGCCCTTGCATGAAAAGGTGGGTATATCGATGGGGAAATCATGAGATCAGTAAATATTCATGAGTGCATTACATTAATATCAATTAACACATAAGGTCTCCATATTTTAAATATTTTAATTTGTTATATTATGAGGTTTTTTGATTATTATGAATGACCTACCGATTGAAAAGTCTCATGGATCATAGGAACTCCTTTGTATCTATCGCTCGATCACTAATGATTATCTGGGTGGCCTTGAAAAAAACCATGATCTTCAAAGGGGCTCTTTTTGATGTCAAGTATATCTTGCACTACGCATGATCCCTTTAAATGACCTTCCAATGTTTAGGTGAATGCATGTAATTTTGAAGGTTACATGTTCCAAATGTTTTAGTGAGGTAATAATTATTTATTTTTTTAGAGAAAATAATAACCATCCTTTTGTTATTTATTCCTTTATATTATGGTCATTTAGTGGGAATCAATAGTGCACAAAATTTAAACTGAGTATAAGTTTCCACATATAATGTATGAGTTTAGTATGTAAGAGTTTTTCCTAATTCTCTAAAACTCTAAACAAAAAAGATCAATGTGATTGTAATAAAGTGAATTCTATTTCAATGATATTTTAATATGTAATGCATATGGCCGGGTTCTTACAATTATGGTATACAATATGAAACATTTCTTAATAAAATGAGATTGAGCCAACGAAATCCCTTTCAAAGTTAGTATATCTGAATTGAGTATTTATAAATGAAGATATTATATATATATAATGTAAATCCCAAAACAAACAAGTGAAAAATTATAATAGAATAATTTAGTGATAAATTCACACATAATTATGGCATAATGATTTCAATGAATAACATTTATATCCCAACAGAAGGAAATTGGGTTATATAACCCTTTACCACTTGCAAACATTCAAGTAAAATCCCCAATTATAAAATAATTTGAATTTAGAAAACAATATAATGAATACTGAAGGATTAAATATATAATATGTAAAAGTGTAGTATACACACCAATTATAATAAATTATCATATAACCTTCAAATATTCCTCAATGAAATAATATTTATTTGAAATCACCTATATTGAGTCCAGACTAGATATATATGTAATTTAAAAACTATATAATAAACTCATATCAACTAATTTATTTATAAAGAGCAATTTATAAGTTTAATAAATTATATTTTAACCATAAATGTCCTCTATTTTGAATAAATATTATGTTTTCTAGTCAACTAAGTCAACATCGGGTATTTTGATGATGTTCAGTTTATAAATTTCAAAACCAATTTGGTGTGTTAACCATGGTCAAGGGGGAGATTGAACCATAACCACCAGAATAATAACCATGAAATTATTATTATTATTATTTGTAAATTATACTTTTAAAATTAACTGTGAAATATGGTTATGAATAATTATGTACCTAACAATCCTGGAGGTGGTAGGTCTTATGTATGCATCTGTAACATTTCCATTTCTCAATGATCATTATGGAAAGTACGTATGTATTATTTTATCTTTACAGAATTATAATTTTATCATAGATACATTATAATATCATTATATGAACTTATATATATCATCCATGTGACGTGGTGATGAAAAATGAATCGCATCACTTCATGGAGGTGGTAGCCCAAACAAACGCATGAATTACATTATCCTTTTTCAATGAATGGAATGGTAAGGAAATGTGTGATATATTATCTTTTAAGAATAATATATATATTATAAAAATAATATATTAAAATTAATTTCTGTATTATAGCTTGATGTGAGAGGTGAATATGGAAAATGAATTACATCGATTTGGGACGTGGTAGTCTGTCATACCCATGAATGGTTGTTTCACATCCCATTTGATGGAATATGAGATAGATATAGGTAATTATATTAATATAATAGTATCATTGTCTATGTAATATATTGGACTTAATATTTCATCATGTTTAAACAATATTTTATTGTGTTAAAATAAGAAATCAATCAAAAAATCTCAATTAAGAACTGTACCTCTTTTTCAAACTACCTTTTATACATTATGCTATAAGACATCGAAGTTTAGTATTATTCCGAAAATAAGTAATCTAGAATGTGCGTAGGGATAATAAGATGTAATTTATTTTTAATTTCTAAATCAAATGGTTCTTTAAGTGTGAGTAAATGAGAAGCAGTGGTTCCCTATTAAAACAGAATATAGGGGTAATTTTGGAATTTTCAATAAAAATAAAATTAATATAAATTAATCTCATCCAAAAAAATCTGGATAAGTTTAGAAAAAATTTCTACACATATTTTTTGTTTTTAACCCATTTTTAACCATGTTCACACTTTGATAATAGGGTTTTTTACTATTTGAGGGGGAGGATAGTTACTACTAATGCAAAATCAGCCAACTAATGGTATATTGATGATATTATGAACCATATACTGATAAATTTTATGAAGATATGATTTTTAGGAATTTAAAATAAATTAATATAATTTAATTTAATATAAAATATCATTAATGTCAACTTTTTAACTATTCATTTACACTGACTTTAATAACATCAAGACAAAAAATCAATTCAAATAAATTAAATTATAATTTCTTTAGAGTTTTATGGTTATCCAAATAAAATATTCTATAAAAATAATTATTTCATATTATATTACATTTATTATTTTTAATATCATTTACTTTATTTTTTATTAATAGAATAATTAATTCATTAGTGTTGTATAATATTTTAAGGTAAATATTACATCACTAAAAAATAAAAAAATTACAATGGTAAAACAAATATCTTCCAATTGAATATTTAAAAATAAACATTTCTCCCTTCTATCAAAATATCACAAATATTATAGTGATTAAAATTAAGAGTGAGACTGTATTTGATTTATATTTGATTAAATATTACAAAGGTGTAATCCCTGGGAAATGTAATGATGGTCAAAAATTAAATATTTGGATTTTTATTAAAGGTATATACTAAACAAATAAAATTATGTACAGTGTTAGTGTCATTTGTGAGACCAAATCATGTTAATTTTAACCTAAATTAACAAATTCACCCTCTTTGAGGTGACATAAATTTACCATGAATAATATTCCAAATAAAAATTAATAGAATGGATATATTCCATAAATTTGGGACTCATAAATCAAAATAAAGAATCCATTTCTAAAATTTATAATAGTAAAGTAGTATAATTTAATATAAAATTTAACTGGAAATGCGCAATGGAATACAATTTATTATAAAATATCATTTTTCAGGGTAAAAATATTTTTGTACCATATTAAACTATAAAATTCATTAAAATACAAGATTTAGATTATTTTAAGTAAAAATAAAATAATAATATGTTAAAACTAATCCTAAATAAAATTTAACTTTTTAAATACTTTAAAAGGAAATTCATATTTCAATAAAAAACATTATTTTTCATTATTGATTAAAAAAATCCAAATTTTATGAAAATATTCAAAATATCACCGTAAGAAAATTTTGATATAACAAATTCCAAAAATCATATTTATTTTATCAAATAAAATTTTATAAATGTCAATAAAGAAAAAAATTAATTTTCACAAAAAAATCAATAAAATATATTTTGAAGAAAACATATCTTTAAGAATAAAACGCCCTTACTAAAAGTTGAGTTCTTATTTACTATTACTTAATCAAGAAATTTATATTTATTTTTACAATTTTATGTATTTCATAATTTTTTTAATATTATTTAGACCCGCCAATTTAATTGTTAGGTCATAAAAGTCATTCTAAAATATTTCATTATTCTTTTAAATTTAGTGTTTCATAGTTTAGAAGCTATTAAGCATAATATTATTTTTAAATACCAGGATCTTACATTCTATCCTACTATATGATAAATCATATCCTTGAAATTATATATCAGTCCTTATAAGATGGGGATTTAATTTTCAGTATATATTTTTTAAAATAACATATCCTTAAAAGGATTTATAAAACAACTTCTTGGAAAGACCTAAAGGGAAATAATAGGGTTATATGAAATAACACATACTATGTTTCCAAATGTTAGAAAATTTGTGGGGTGTAAAGATATATACATGGAAAAAATTTAATTTCCATACAATGATGGATAGTGACAAATATCATTGATCACAGGTCACTTAATGACCATATGAGTGTTAACATGCACAAAACTAGAATCCAAACAAGTGTGATGATGACCATAGATTCATCAGAAAATAAGGTAATAAGTTCAAATTTTTTCAATAATGCTTTCATAGATATTAGAAATTATTTTACTATAAAGAATAAGAAAATAAGGAAATATATTTACTTAAAATGAATTCATTCATCTTATATTCAATTTCCTCCTCAATATCATCTTTTTTTTCAAAAAAATGAGCATTTAAGATGAATTTTTCATGCTTGAAGTACTAGAAACAACTTTTAATGGATCACACAATTCAAAAAAATGATAAAAAATTAATCCCCCAATAAATATACATTAACTAAAACAAAAACTATTAGAAAAAATTAAGCCAACTCCCAAAATGAATAAAAATTTATATACTAAAATAGTACATTAATATCAAAGGACTAAAAAATAACAACAAAATTTCATCTATATCATTCAATAGATAAATAACCATAAAATTATTCAAAATATTCTCCAACAATTTTAAAATACAAAAAATCATAAGTATTTAATCATATATTATTCCAAGATTTATTTCACATTTATTACCAAATAACATCAGTCATTCATAAAGTCATATACCTAAAAAAAATTATCCTATAATATAATAGACTCCAAGGTATAATAATAACTTGTAATAAAAATTGAACCATATCTCAAATAATAAAATTAATGAACGTTTTAAACTAAAAGGTTATATCATTCCATTTATCTTACATCCCAAAAGGTGTAGTATAATTCTTATGCAATAATTCTTGATTTTAATCGTAAGGGTTATATATACCTCAACCTAATAAAAGAACTCCAAAAATACCAATAGTCAGATTAATATAACATCACTTAAAAACTAAAAAATTGTGTCTAATACTTATAAATTATGATATAAATTAATGATATAAACCTATGAATGTATTCATAACTCTTAATATATCCTCACAAGAAAATATATTTATATCCAATGTATTATAAACCCTACTAATTTACCAACTATAATAGCCTGTAACCCACACTCTGAGATCCATTACATAGAAATAAATAATACATTACTAGCTTTCATACTGATTAATGGGACCCAATTTTTTCCTTCCCATGAATAGAACATCTAAAGAAAATATTAGATTACCTACATACCCAATGTCTTTTTTTGTTTAGATTTTTATGAATTAAGACACAATCTTATAAAAAATAATATACATGACATCAAGAGATTTTTTATTTTACCATACCCCACTTTTTATTTTCCATATTAAGTCCCCAAAATCACTCATATAATTATTCACATATAAAAATATCCTATACATAAATCATATTCATCCTTATTGAAAACCTGATGAAATGTAAAAATAATAATGCTGGTCTCAAATTCTCCGTAAGGGTAAAAATTTGTATTAACAATTTAATTTCCTCAATGAGAATAAGATGATGGTAATTAGGGTATGTTGATATAATCGAAGTTTATAATAATAAAATAATATAATTTATAATAATAAATACATGGTATAAAATACATGAATTATAGCATAAAGATTTATCAATGGAAAGATTCATAGGAATCAATAATCATTAGCCATGTGATTTCCATCACGGTCTAAGGAAACATTTATAATATAAAAAATAATAAAAAGAATGTATTGGTATCTAAAATAATAATCTTCATAAGACTCTTAAAAAACCCGTAAAATTTGATTATCCATATGATAGAAATTCATACCCAATCAAGTGGAGGGATAACATCGACACACATGTCTTTGGTATATAACAGAGTCGCTTATCCTTGGTTTATAATGGATCCACACATCCTTAAAATATAATGGATTCAATTTTCATCATAATCAATTTCCAATAACCATAACATGAATAATGTAATTATCTCTTTCATCTCATCACAAAACACATATATAGATTCATTATTCCCTTTATAACCTTATTAACCCTTAAAAAGAAATTGGTTCAATGAAAATAAATTTGAAAAATAATAATCCATCAAGTGAATCAATAGTCATGGAATCATTAAAAATATCATTATTAGATCATATGTATCGCAAATATTCTTGTCATTTATGAATTGACTTACCATTAAAATAACATTGATAACATTATTAAGAAAAATGATCTTTTCACGTTGAAAATAAATTTTAGAAGCTTCAAATTCCTAAAAGTATTGAACTTGATTTTCATTAAAAATAAACTTGTAAAAATATAATTTAATGTTTAATGAAAATAATATTCAAGAATATGGAAAAATCCATTCATGTTTTAAATGTTAAAAACAATAATTCTTTTCAAAAAATTTGTAATATGGATTCCAAAGAGACCCATTTGGAATGAATTAAAACATTTATTTTTTTTAAAAAATAAAATAATTTTAAAGATCATGTAAATTCTATTTAGTAAATAATTTTTTTTAGAAAATAAAATTCAATATTGTTTTAAAATTTGAATTTGTAAGTGAAATATTACCGATCTTAGAGAAGATTCAAGAATAGTATCACTTACAACACCTTTTATTTTATTTTCCATAATCAATAACTGAAAAAATGTAAATAAACATGAAAAAAATCATAAGTGATGTATAATAAAATTTTACGTGGTTAAAAAAATAAGTATGTAGGAATTCATCTAAAAGAACATTGATCATAAACCATTTTGAAATTACATGAGATTTTAACATAAATCCTTTACAACATTTGTAAACATTCCATCAAAAGAAAATAAAAGTAACCATATGAAATGTCTCTTTAAATATCATGAATAAAAATAATTATTATTCAAAAATTAAATCATGATTTTTTTGTCACACCTTATAAGGTGACCATGGTGTACAACATGAAACATATCTCATGAAAATAAGATTAAGACAAAGAAAACCCATCAAAATATCCTATTAGTGAATTAAATATTAATCAATGGAGAGATTATGTGTATCAAATTAAAATCTATAATAAAAAGGTGTAAATATATAATAAAACAATTTATAGATAAATTCAAAAATAAGTGTGGAATAATGAAGTCTAATAAGAAGTGTTTTAACCCAAAAATGAAATTGAGATAAGAAAACCTTTACCACTTCATAACAATAAAGTCAAATACCCATGGATAAAATTATTTAAATTAAAATAAAAAAAAATACGTGAAACATGAAGGAAGAATGATATAAAATGTAAAATTTATCTATACATTCAAATAAAAGAATTTTTTTCATAATATTAAAATCTGCCTCAATGAAAGAAAATTGGCACAGAATCCCTTACATCATGTCTAGAGTTTCTATATGTTTACTTTAATATCTATATAATAAAATAATTTTAATTATTTGGTTGCTTTTGAAAATTTTATATTTTTAAAAAATTATCCTGAAAAAAATTATTTCATTTATTTTAATGACAAATTGAATTGTCCACACTGTGTATTTTGAGAATCTTCGGTTCTTAATTTAAAAAATTACTTTAAAGTGTTTATCATGGTCAAATGATTCTTTGTTTCATCACCTATAGAATAATTATAATGAAATAATTATATTTTTGATACCTGCATTACACATTTTAATTCAACTATGAAATATGGTTATGAAAAAATAATTATGTTATGATCATGGTGACCGTAGGTCTTATGTACGTATGGGTAGAATTTACAATTTTCCAAAATCATTATAGAAAAAAGATAATAATTATTTTCTATTTAAATAAATATTTTTTAATCATAAAATCAATATTCTATTTTTGTATAAACTTATATATATCATCCATGTGATGTGGTTAATAAAAATAATTCACATCACTTCATAGAGATAATATTCCAAAGATACATGTGAATGACATATCATTTTTAAATGGGTGGAATGATAATAAAATATATTACATAATATCTTTTGATAATAATAAACATGACTTTAATATCATATTTAAATATTAATTCCATTACTATAACAACTAATTAGAGGTGTTTATGGAAAACTAATTACATCAGTTCATGAGGCGGTGGTCCACTGTACACAAGAATAGTGATTTTATTTCCCATTTTATAAAACAAGAGATGGATATATGTCCTTCCATTAAATTAATAACATCATAGTATATGGATCATACTGGTGATATTTTTTAATCATGTTTTAAGAATATTTTTTAGAGTTAGAATAAGATATAAGACTACAACACTAAATTAAGAACAATACATTTTATTCACACATTAAGACCTATGAGGTTTGTATTCTACTCAAAAGAATGAATCTAGAATGTAGGGAGGTATATTGATATGGTGTTCAGGTTGGCATTGGCTGAATAAAATGGTTCTTTAGGCATGAATAAATGTGAGTAATATGGGCCCTTTTTTTATGGGAGGGAAACTTTTTAAATACCCTAAAATATTAAATTAATATAAAATAACATTCATATTAAAAAGGAAATAAATTTATCTTATTTAAATATAATGTAATGAGCAGTAAAAATAATAACATATCATAATATTTTAACAAGTATAGAGAATGATTTTATAGTTATCATTTTGTTTTAACCAATAGTTTTCCCCTTTCAAACTTACCATGATGACAAGATATTTTACTCTTTTAGGGTATAAATAATTAATATAAATGGAAAAAAGACTATAAATTGAAAATGATTGATATTTTAAACCTTATAAAAATAAAATATCTTAAGATATTATTTATAAGAAATTAAAATTTTATAATAAAATATTATTTATTATAAAAAATCATTAGTATCAATTTTAGAACTATATAATTACTTTGAGATTAATAACATCAAAACCAAAAGGGAATTAAATTATAATCAATTACAAAGTATATATAATGTTATATTTATCCAACAAAAATCATGGATAACTTTATTAATTTTAATATTATTAATATATATTTTTTATTTTTTTATTTATTGAATAATTATTTCATTAGAGTTGCATAATCTTTTAATGTAACTATTTCATCACTAAAAATTTAAAATAAATTACCATGATAAATAAAAATAATTCATCTTTTTAAATTAAAACTAATAACCAAACTTATTTTTTTTTACATTATGAAATATATTATAGTAATTAAATGAAACAGAGTTTAATTTTTGGATTTATATTCAATTATATATTACAATGGTCAAAAACATGAAAAAATGGAAACATTTAAAATATGTTCAAAAATTTTATGTTTATGGAATATATATAGCCGTAAAATAAAATTAATGAATGTTTTAGGGTCTTTTTTGAGTCCATGTCATAAATGTTTCAACTTAAATTTCTCCATATACCCATACGGAGGTGACATAAATTTGGTAAATATACTATTCCTAATGAACAAAAATAAAAGTGAAATATTTAAAAATTTTAGACCACCTGGATACAAATATAGAATCTATTTATCAATATTCTTAACATAGAAGTGGAATAATTTAATTTAAAATTAAATTCTAATTACACTACAAAATATGGGTTTTTTGGAAGTTTTATTTTCAATTATGAAAATATTTTTTGTACTGAATTCAAGTATAGAATTCATTGAAATTACCATAATATGGATGATTTTTAGTAAATGGATAGATATGATATTTTAAAACTAATATAAAATAAATTTTTACTCTTTAAATACGTAAAAATGATATATTGTTTTCAATAATGATATGTATTTTTCACTATTCATAGAAAAAAACATAAAAAAATAAAAAAATTCACCATATAATAATTTTAATATTATGATTGAAAAAATGATATGTATTTTTTCAAATACAGATTCTAAATTTTAAATAATATAATTATATTATTCTATAACAAAAATATATACTTTTTTTAAAATAAAATGAATCTTTACAAAATAAAATTCCATTATTAAAAATATAGTTCTTATTCCATTAGCACTAATCAATAAATTTATATTTAGTTGGAACTTTATATTTATGTAACAATGTATTGAATCATATTTATACCCCACAAATTTAATAAATAAGTTATAGCGGTCATATATTAATATTTTTTGGTTCTCTTAGAATTGTTGTTGTGTGTGTGGTATGTTATTGAAATACTCTTGTTTTAAAATCATGGGAAATTACTCTTTATTTTTTTTATTTGGTCGATGGACTATTTCTTCATCTAGTTCTTACTCTGTGTCTAATACCCCCTTCCCCATCTAGAAATTCTTCTCTAAATTCTTCTTTAAATATTTTTTAAATAAAAAACATCCATTATGATTATAGAAACTATGAATGTTAATATTAGTATCATAAAAATTATGATCCTTATGAAAAAATAAATACATTCTAACATTCCATTCAAGGAAACTTCCTTGCACCTTATTTTTCATCGTAACCACTCCATCCTATATAATTTTAGCCTTGTTATTTTATTTTATTTCATTCAAGGTTTGATCTATTTTACTTATCTTGACAAGTTCTTGTGACTTTCATACAATTTTTCATGTTGTTAGACAATTTGTATGCACCCACATCATATGTCTAGTGGGGAAAACACTGTTCACTTTATTATTTATGAATCTCAAAATTTTCCATTCTCCAATAACCTATTCACACAAATAGTATGGGTATATGATATATTATTACAACTACACTACACTAACAGTAAACATAGATCCTCATGTTATTCACACAATTGTATCGCAATACCTAATAACTTCCTCGCATGATTAGGATATACCACATGACTTCCTTTATATCTCACTCAATCAAGGTAGTTCCCAAGATCTCATCTTTTTTATGTAATGTTGAACATTGTATCATAGTGTCTTCACACCAACCAAGAAGGATTCATAGAACCATTTCATTATGAAACTATTCAAATATGTGTAACATAAGAGAAGGCATATGGTATCTCATGTTTATTCATGAATCTAATTATTGAATGAGTTTAAAGATGAGATTTTCAAGTTATTATTAATAAAAATGTGCATCAAGAAAAACATCTTTATAAAATATAGTGGATCTAATATCTATAACCTTTCATCTAAGTGGAAGCATGAGAATGCTCTGTTTTCTTTAAGAAAGAACAAGTCCTCTAAAAAATAATGAGTCGAAAAAAATTCTCCTCTACCAAGGAACCATGTAATTTATGGGTGAGTATCACCACAAATCCTTCATTTATTCAGGATCTTAGAGTCCCATAAATATTTTCATTTCAATTAATATTTTCAAATAAAAAAAATTATTGGAATTTTTATTCTCTAGGCATGGGTTATGTGATGTCAAATATTTTTCATATTTTCTTTTGAGAAGAGGCCTCATGTGTATAAAAAATTTATTACCTAAAATATCCTTTTTATATGTCAAAATAATTTATATATGTGTTAAAAAACCATCATGCACAGTGATCCTCATATCATTTGAAATATTTATGTTGCTCACTATTTTTTATAATAAAACACATCACTAACTTCAGTTTTTAACTATAGAGAATATAAAATTTTAATTTTTTCATCTCCACTGAAATAATTAGATAATTCTAGTCACTTGATATTTTAGTATTAATAATAATGATGAATATTATACCTCAATTAGGATAGAGTTAAATGATGATATCCCATATTGATTAGAAGACTGTAGTTATATGAATTTATTTTAAATTAAGGAGAAATAAGAATGAAGAATGCATACCACATTGAATTTTAAATCATTTTGGGGAATTTATGTAATATATTATATTCCCACAGCATCTCATGCTATTAACAGTGTCAAAACCTATAATACCATGCACACATTCCCTCACTTGGTGCTACCACACATGCCTGTTCTACCTGGGTTCCTCCATGCATTCCATGTACATATTTGTGTTCTCGTTATGCATAAACATAAAGGTTTTATATCTAGTCATTCTCAATTTTCACCATGTTTTGTGAGGTGGCTCTCTTATGGGGTTGAGTCTTCATCCTATATGTGTGGGATTAAGCTATATCTTTATCTTGGATAGTTGGATGTTTTTTTGTAAAACATTGAAAAATTCCAAACCATGGTCTCCTAAAAAATTCATTATAGAAAATAAAATTTTTCAGGGTCTTCATGAAATTATATTAATGAAAATAAATATGCTCAAGTTCCTTATAACTTGTTAAATTCTTATTTATAAATATTATAAGAAATTTCTAATAGTCCTCATGAAGAAATAAAGTTTTTTTTGATGCTATTATACTTATATATCTTGAAAAATAATATTTTACATGATATTTATTAAACTATTTAACTTCTATGTTCGTCAACACATTATGAAAATATTTCCCACACCAAACTCCTTTAGAAAATTTTTTGGACTTTAAAATAGAACAGAAATCATCCAAATGTAAACTGAAAGTATTATAACTATAATTAAAAAATTATTCTTGATCACTTCCTTTCTCCTTCTTCCATTCCTCCAAGAAACATTCAGTTTGTAACCATGTTTTGATGCATCAAATGTTCTTTTTAGAAACTTATTATGTATAAATTCATCAAAATCATGGAATTAATGAAATATTTGTATTTCATTGATAAATATTTACAAAAAATAACATCCATGGACAATAAATTAAACTCACACATAATGTGGGATAATTATATGATACAAATGGGATGCCCCATCGGTGTAAATCTCTATATTCCATAACCTAATTTTTCTTCTTCAGAAACCACATCTATTCCCTCAGGTATAATTCCTATACATAATCTACATCATGGAACCATGATCTTGGTTTCATGATCTTAATATACAGACCATTCGTTGGAAAATTAGAAAAATAAATGAAACTTCATTTTTCTATCTTTAATGAGATAAAACATTGTGGTACGTGTCTTTATATGGAATAAAAAATCCTAGGGTTTGATTCCCTTTATGGGGATACATAGGAATCACCATTTACAAGTCCAATCCCACCACTATAACTCCATCTGCATCTTGTTATCCAATATTTATTTTTGGATAGTGTTATGTAATTGAGTGTTCTCTCTTATATATTTAAATCATTGAGTAAGGAATAGTTTGGATTAATTTCATGAAATCATAATCCCCACATGTTGTTTTAATTTAAATACATTAGTTTCATCCAATAACATTTATAAAATGGTTACTGATAATTTAATGGTAAATAATTTCATGAACATTACTTAAATCCATAAGTGTGTTTAAAAGTAGAAAATAATCCCTTTTATATGATGTTTCAACCTCCCATTCCCTAAATTTTATTGCTTAAGTCTTGATAAAACACACCAAACAAGAATATAGAAAAATACTAGAAATATAAAAATGGATATCCCAATATAAAATCATCTAATATATATTATTTTGATGCACCATTCACATTCATTAGTGATTCTAAACTAAGGGTTGATTTATTTTCTTTTTTATAGAATCTAAATGAAAATTCAAGTAACCATACATTGAGGATTTATGTTCACCAACTTTCTCTGGGGGTGTTAAAATGAAAAACTATGTGGTTATACATAATTGATTATTTACACCATTAATCTATGATTCTAGTACTACTACTATTACCTCCTAGTTTTTTGAGGCACAAACTGAAACTATTTCCTACTAAGTTCCTGTAACCCCATATGGTTTATTCGATAGAGTAGGAATTCATTTAGAATAGAATTATTCCAGTCACATAAACAAATAATTATAATATGGTTATATTGAGACCACATAGGATATTGATATGTTAATATTATAGTAGGGTAAAAACATCCATTTTTCATCAAACCACTTTGGGACTCTTTCTATAATGTGAGAAAACTTCTTTCTTCATTTTTATGGGAAATCCATGGAGGATGGTTGTTATGTTAAAAAAATTACTTTAGAGTAGTGATGTGTGGATCCTACTAATATTGGTTATCGCCATCATTTTATTTCCCTAAAAACTCTTTATTTTATTAAGGAATGGACCTCAATTATCTATACATAGACACATAGAGAGGATATAAGATTGGAAATTTTTAAATATAGTTAATTGATATTCAATTCATTTTATTACCCAATATGTTTTAGTGAAATATCTTTCATAATGTTTTTTTTACTCTTCAATTCCTTGTAATTTTTAATATTGAATAGTCTTCCGAGATTTTAAACTTATTTGAACCATTATTTTTTTGATTAAAATTAATGGATAAATTTTTATCATTTTGTAGTTTATTTTAGTGATATAAGGATTGAAAAATAAAAATAATGATTTCACATGGATAGAGATAACTGAAAGGGATGTTTCACATGTCTCATAATATTAAATAGGGTTTTAAATAGGATAAAAAAGTGTAACCCAAACATAAGTAATATGGAATCAAGTTGAATCCTTCAACATTATAGTAAAAATAAAACTAGTTAGGTTGTGTAAGAATAACCAAAAGTGGCATGTGATTAATATGTGATTTTAAAAGGTTCCAAAAGTGTAATATTATATTACATAATAATAAATCAAGGCTACATAATGTTTTTAACTTGGGAGAGGAAAATTACATTAAGCATACATATATAATATTATATAAAAAATATTAAGGTCTATGAATGATTAATCATGACTTGTGCAAGAGTCATTGGGAACTCATGTAAGAGTAAATTACACTTAAAACCACTAATTTAGAATACATATCTTGTATACACATGTGTCAAAATGTAATTTATAAGAAATATGTGGTTTATGGACACTAAATAGGGGTTAAGAAGATGGATATATCTCCAATAATATCATATTCATTACATACAGATTACATGCATTGTTGAGGATACCATGATGGATCTTTATATTCAACTAATTAGTTGAATTGGGTAACAAAGAATCTCATATTCCTAGTGTCTCAAAATTTAGGAGATAATAATTCAAATGAATTATGACATTAATAGTAGTAGATGTGGGAAATATCATATACTATATATACCAGATCAAGGATGTTCATGGATCCATTGATTTCACGTGATTCCATTATCTATATTATTTTACATGGTGGGATAAATTATCATAAATGATTGATAAAGTTTGTTATGGGAACCTATTATTATTGTTGAGTTTGGTTGTGTTAATTATAAAATTTTCTTTTATCCATTAATCTCAATTATAGTAGTATGGTACATAATTTTATGTGATTAGTTTTGTTCGTTTGTTAAATTTTTCTTATTTTGGATGTTAAATTTATCTCACCCTCCACTCAATCACACTTTTATATTATAGAATGATTTGGATGAGTTTTGAAGGCCTTTGTGATTGTTTTAACATGTGGGGAGGTAGTGATAATTACCTTTAATTAGTTTAGATCCTCTTCTCTTGATTGGGAATATATGAATTAATTAAATATGATTTTATTGTTGACGTATTATGGTTGTAGTATAATGTATTTCCATGCACACTGGATTAAAAATTAACATACAATGATTATTATTTGTTGAGACTCATATCATATGGAATCCCATGGTGAGAGGAATATTTTTTGGACTGTATCATTAATTAATAGACTGAGGAAGAATTAACCTTTTTAAAACTGTAGTAACATGATATTCAGTGATCCAACCCCTACACAAATCATTGATTACCCTATTAACCATTTCATTCTTTTCTTTATTCATGGATATAATTCATCACTCAAATAAAACAAAAATCCACTATACACATTCATAAATAGTTTTATATAAATTATATAATAACAAAGTGACACTCATTAAATACACTAACATGTTTATAGAACATATTAAGTCCTACTATAATATATGATTTCCATAGATTCATAACTATTATTTAATATATCATGATTGTCTTATGTCCAAATAAATATCTATTTCCAATGAGATGATATAATATTCTCAATTATTCACAAATATTGGAGTGCATCACTTGATTTTATAATGATAAATTATTCTTTCCTATAATGAAATTGAGATAATATTTTTTACCAAATAAATATGATTGAAAAATATTATTAATTTATAACCTAAATTTATGATAATTTGAATAAAACATTTGTTGTAATATGACACTGTTCACTGTGAATCATCATTTGAAATCATAGAATAAAATCGTGAACAACATTAAAATAACTGTACAAACATTATTTCATTGACAATAATATCTAGTTTTTCTACTCTTCCATTCAATTAAAATTTTAACTAAAAAAGAAATTTTCAATTTCTTCCAAAGTTTCAAAGTATTTCAAAAGAGAATCCTAAAAATCATCAAGGAATTGACCATATTATTTGAAATTTTGAATCCAACTTGTGTGGTATATGATGAAGCCGTGTGAAGAGAAATTTCATTATCCCTGGAAGGAGTGTCCAAGGAGTGTTTATATATTATACTATAAGTTAAAGTATCTATCATGAATGAACATCAGTGGAATTTATATAAATTATTTTTTACAATTTCAGGAATCAATTTTTTAGGGAACGAGTTTAGTGAAATTAGTAATTTCTATTGATAAACATTTTATGTGCACTTGGAGAGATTCATGAAGCTTTACCTGTAACAAAAATAACTATAGTAAATAGAATTTGATGCAAACTTTATTAAACTGGAATAGATAAAAGGGGGTTATATCCTAATAGACCAATCATTTTACTAGTTTTTCATAAATAAATACTTTCATGATACCCATTTTATATTGATTAAGGAGAATATAATTTAATACATAAAAAATAAAATTAACCACATCATTAAAAACTCATTCAGAGATTTCTTCTTTTTATTATGTGGAATGATAAAAAATAAGGGTGATATCATGTTTTTAGTAAGGGTTGTGTACAATATAAGATATCATGAATCAATAAATACCAATAAATATGGAATGTTAGTTAACTAAACAAACATGCCATTTAATTATTAACTTTGCTATCAAAATTAAATAAGGTATAATTAATATGGGAAGGTAAATAAATGAACATACATTCTATTTAAATAACATGAATAAAATAATATATATAAGTCATAATTAATATGTCAGGGAAAATTACTAATCATGCGTTCAATTTAATCATTAATTTGACAATTAAATGCATCCATAGAAAATATCATTGTGAAATTACATTGAGAATAAAAATAAATGAATTCTAAATGAATTAATATTTTAATTATGGGATTTTATGATATTAGTATTCATGATAGCTCTACCATTAATACCATTCACAAGTTGGTATAAAACCAAAGGTAGAAAAAAAATTAATTTATCCAATGGATTTATCTCACGAGACTTATCAATGCATCAAGGGGCTATAAAAATGTAGGCCCCACCCATCATTGCTTGTCCGAATATTTTGTAATTATAGAATAAAAAATTTAATTTATAAATAATATTCCTTATCACTAAATATGATCATTGAGTAAAGAACACATATTTATAAACATTTCCCCATTTATTCAAATAATTTTTACAGTTAACACCATAAGAAATAATGGTATATGGTTTTGGAAATATTAATATCCATGATACAAATAATATGGATAACCAAAATTTGAAAAATTAACCATCTAGAATAAATAATTATTAATTTTAAATTAATAAATCTATAGTATATACACCACATGAAAGTGAATAGGTTCATATTAAAGAAAATATGTCTCAATGAAATAAAAATTGACGAAAAATCCCCTATAATGATCATAAAATTTAAGTGAGAATCAATTAATCGAATATGTGTATGAAATAAAAATCCAAATATAAAAATTTGAAAACACAACATAACATAGTCATAATTATTAACACCCAAAATCTTATATGTCCAAAAACAATAAAGATATAATATAACCCAACAAAAGGATATTGATTTGGGAATTTCGTTAATACTTGGATATTTTCAAGTCAAATCCACACAGATGAAATAATTACAATTAAAGAAATATATAACATTAAATAATAATTTTTAATGATATTATATGTAATATATACATTATTTATACTGTTAGAAATTAATAGGGTGCACATTAAAAGGATATGCTTCAATGAAGGAAAATTGATATGAAGTATGTTACCCCATGTTTTCTTTTAGTTTAATTTTATTTCACCTCCTGTATAATGGTTTTCTGAATTTTATTACTTCATCCTAGAACTAAATTAATAATTATAATATCATATATGATCCTATAATTACATTTTACCACTCATTTGTTAATAATATTTCATTTTTTTCATTTTTTCATTTGTTAATAGCCTTGTTTTCTCATGAACTTTCTATCATGAAGGTTCTGGTTCATGTGAATATGATATATAACCACATTATATAACATTATATTAATTTTAAAAATAAAATATTTACTACTTAGATTAATTTTGATAACCATTTATTATATATGGATATGGAAAATAAATTACATCTCTTCGTGTAGACAGTAGGTCGTATATATGCATGAGCGATGATGTAATTACCTTAACGAGTGACGGAGTACAAAAGTTGGGGATAAATTATTTTTAAATATTCAATATAATATCATAAATATTACATATATTGATTATTTTTATCCTTATTACATTCCATTTAAAGAGTATGTGTAAAACGAATCACATCGCTTCATGAGGCGGTAGTCCTCCATACACATGAGTGATGTTATCGTATTTAAAATGGAACTGAACAGAAAAAAAATGTGATATTAAAATTCTAAAACTATATTAGTCTCTTAAATATCATATAAATTTCTTAAATCCATCATTATATCCAACCTATAAAGGTGTTGGTATAAAACGAAATAAATTAGTTCAAGATGTTGTTGTCCTCCTCACACACGATTGACAGTTCAATTTCCCATTTTATAGAAGATAATGTGGATATAAGTAAAGAAATTACCATAATAATACCTCATTCTATGGTAGATTTTTGTTTTATAATAATATAATGGTTTAATAATTTTTAAAGGTGTGGTAGAAAAAGTTTAAAAAAAACACTCGTTTAGGAATGTCACCACTTCTTTGGACACCCTCCTTAGGATTACATTGAAAGGTGAACTTGGATGGATTTATGATGGAAAAAAATATTTTAGTATTATATGAGGGAATTAGGGAATATATCTAGGATGTTTTTTGGAAAAACCAAATGGATTTGTTAATGTGAATAAGGGATGAGAGAGGTTAAGCTTTTATATGTGGGTGAGAGGACACACATGGAATTTTCTAAAATACACAATTAAAACCAAATTTAAATCATTAAAAAGCCTAATAAATTATATATTATTGACCCTTAGAGGTTATAAGGTTTAAATAAGTCCCTAAAATTGGACTAGAACATGTTTTTAGGCAATTTTAACAATTTTACTCTTAGTTTAACCCCTGGTAAATCTGTTTCTACCATAACCACGATAACATAAATATTTATTCTTTTAATATTGATATTGAAAATTTAAATTATTATATTATATAAATTATTATAATTAAAAATATTTAATTCATTTTTTAAAAATTTAACTCACATATTTTTCAGAATATAATAAAAAATTACACCCGCTGACGCGTAGAAAAAGAGGGTTTCTGAAGAGAAAATTCTCACAAGTATGGAATGTTTTAATATTTAAATTTCTAGTAAAATTTATACAAGATAACTAAATTAGATAAATTTTAATATAATTTTCCCAATTTTACATTAAATACTATTTAATATTTATTCTAACTGGGTAAATTACTTAAATGAAAAATGTAAATTTTTAATAAAAATTTGTATCTTTCCCTATCCATCAAAAAATGAAAATTTTCAGAAAAATCCCAAATATTCACCTTAAAATAATTTTGATATTATGATTTAAAAAATGAAGTTAATTTTATAAAATAAACTTTTTAAAAGTTCAAAAAAAATTCTTATAATAAGTGTGAAAAAATAAATAAAACCATTTTCTTTGAAATGATAAAGTTATTCATAAAAAAATCTTTTACATTCAAAGGATTATTGTTATAATTTATAATAAATAGATAAAAAATTAATATGTATAAACATATATATTTAGCCTAATTTAGTAATTCATTTTTATACCCACTAATTTAAAATCAAGGTTATAATAATAATATTTAAATAACATTTTAATAGATTATCACATTTCGTTTAAACCCATTGATTATTTCATCATAAGATATCAACGAGATTAAATTTATTTAAAAGGAAATAAATCTTAATTTATAGGGGTGTTAAATTATTCCCTCATAAATAGATGTGTGTCGTTATTATTTATATCATCCTTGGGTTCCTTAATACTTTTTCCCAGGTATCAGGAATCGGGAAGGGTTCTTTATCGTAAGAAAGATCAGGTTCTAAATATATTTCAAAGGTAATCTCATGAAATGGGTTTGGAATATACTTCTTTAATAGGGTTAAATGGAACACATCATGTTATTTTGAGTGACTTGGTGAAATTTCCAGTTGATAAGACACAATTCTAATTCCTTACATAATTTCAGAGGGTTCAATGTACATGGGGCCCAACTTTCACTTATTATTGAACATTATGGTGTTATTCCATGTATAAACATTAAAAAAATGATCTTCCACATGATATTCGAAATAATTTATTTTATTTTCAATAAAACCTTTTTTTCTACTTTGAGTAGAATTAATATGAGCCAGAATAGTCATTACCATTTTTGTTGTGTCATCATCATGTTCTGGTTCTACAAGTTTCTATTCACCAACTTTAAGTCAACATGTTGGAGTATAAAATCTCTTTCCATATATTGACTCATTTGGAGACATTTGAATAGTTCAATATAGACAATTCTAATAATAAAATTCAAAAAATGGTAAATATTTATCCCATAAACATTGAAAAACAATTTATCACGAATTAGTGATCTCTCACATTATTTTACAATTCCTTTCAGACTGACCATCTATTTTAGGATGGTAGGAATTTCTCAAATGAAGCTCAGTATCAAAAGCATTCTGATGTATCCTACATAATTTTCATGTAAAATGGGGATCATGACGATACACAATCAAACCAAAAACACAACAATTTCTTAAAAATTCAATAATATGGATCCCAAAAAGGCTCTTAAGGTGTAAATTCTCTCTTATAGTGAGGAAATGTGCATATTTCTTAGGAAATCGACAATAACACAAATTGAATCATTCATTATACTAGTATTCAATATGTATATAATCTATTCCATTATAATGTTGTATCACTTCCACATATTAATAGGAATAAGATTCATTAAAACTCAATTATGTTGTACATTAGCCTAGACAAACAGAAAAAACAATCATCTTGATACATAGTTTTCAATTTCTCACTTCATTTTTTCCCACAAAAGTTATTCCCTCAAATCCCTATAAATATAAGTTCATACAGGGTGTATATAAAAATTAGATCCATAGGAGTCAATCTAGAATCACTTTTTTAGGTAAATTATATAGGAAACACATATATTATTTCTAAATTTTATGATTTAATTATAAAAAAAAATCATCCAACTTCCAATTATTCAATGTTTTAATTTTCTTCTAAATATTCTCACCATTAGAATGAGAAAATTATATCATTTACAAAAAATATTATTTAGAAATCGTTTGAAATAATTTGTGACCTCACCCCTTTTTTAATAATTCCCATTTTTATATTTACTATAACCATTAATATATGATACCCCTATATCCTCATTTGGTTCAAAATAACATGATATTTCCGACTCAATGAATATTCTACTTCATTTTCTATCCCTAGGCGGTAGTGAAATGTGAAATCATAATCCCAAAGTAGGTAAATCCATCACCATTTACCAAGGTTGAGACTATTCAATGAAAATAAATATTTTTTGGATTTTATTGTCTATATATATCTCACACCATTCACCATATAGATAATTTCTCCAAATCATAGAAGAAAACATTACAGCTTCCAAATCAAGATCTTGTGTTGGATAGTTTTTTTCATGAGTTGTCAACATCCTTGATGCATATTCCATAACTTTATCATTTTTTATAAGGACACATCCAAATTGTTACTTAGATACATCACTATATATAACAAAATAATCATTTTCTGATGGTAAATTAGAAATCTTATCATTGACCAATCTCATATTCAATTCAAAAAAAATTATTTAAATTCCATTTTTAAAATTAACTTAATCCATTTACACATTCTCTTTGTTACAGTGTCATCCAATAATGAAAAATGATAAATGAATCAATGATGGTAACTAACCAAAAAAATGAATCTAAATACCTCGGTTATGTTTATTTTTGTAGGCCATTCTCTATATTCCTTAATCCTCATGGGATCAACTACTATTCTATCCTTATAGATAATATGGCCATGAATGAAAACATCATTATGGAAAAAATCAACCATAAGAAATTTTGAATATAATTCATTTCCTACAAGAGTATCAATATTCATCCTTGGTGATTCACATGGTCCATATAGATTTTATAATACAATAATATATCATCACTGAATACAACAAAAAAACCCATCAATTATGTCCTTGATTTATTTTTTCAATATATCCATAAAAAGAGAGGTAGCATTAGTCAATCCAAATTGAATTATTATACAATCATAATGTACATACCAAATTCAGAATAATATCTTCAGAATTTCTTCCTTCCTTACACATAGTTGATGATACAAAAATCAAAATTCAATCCACTAAAATTTTTGACCTCTATGAATTTCATAAAATAATACATTAATGTGAATCATATTATGCTTTTTCTTTATAAAAATGTTATTTATTTCCCTATAATAAATTCATATTTTCATGGATCCAAATTTTAACTTATGGAAAAGAACATGGTCACCATAATGTGAGACACTAGTAAGTATAAATCCCTAATCACATAACTCAGTTTATTGTTTCTTCAACTTTAATAACCCCATAAGGTAAATTCTATATAGGTTCATTGATATTGTTATTTATTTTGGGAATAAATAAATGGAAAACTCAACATCATGCTTTGGTGTATGTCTATGTAATTCATTAATAAATACATAAATATATTCACATATAATATGATAATCCTCAATTTGAGGATTACCTTCTCCATCCATGAATTTATTTTCTTTTGTTCCATAAGAATATCATTTAGAAGAGATTCTAGGGGTATATCTAAACATGAATCGGATGATTAATCCTCTGCTCTAAAGTTAAATAATTTCATATCATCACCATGAATCGTAATTTTCATCTCCCTAATTTTTTTGTATCATATTTTGAAATTCATTCCATAGATAGGATTATAAGAAAGTCATCCATTCGTATAACAATAATACATGCAAATAGATAATGTGTTTATGTCATAATATGGGATTCATCTTGCATACTTACTATAATGAGCCATCCAAAATAGTTTTGAATAAAAACTACCATATTAAATTAAAAGTAAAATATATAATATTTTTGGGAAATTATGTATACATAAATGAGTGTAATGATCCAGAATCACATAATGAATTAGATAAATTTAAAGATATTATTAAATTATCTACCTCTACAAAATTATGTACATCCACCATCCATGTAATTATGATGTAATAATTCTCTTCTCCCATCAGACTCATTTATAGTAGATTCCCCTACTTATTGGTACACTAGTTTGATTAATTCCCTAATCTCTTTTAACTAGCACACTAGAAATAATTTATTTTTTCATCCCATTTCATTCATTATATATGTGGACATCATCTGGGTACTTATAACAAAATCTTATTCCCTTCCTGAATTTCCAATGATGATTATCTCCAATGTTTTTACATGTTATTAATTACTTAAATCCCTAATTCCACTCTAATTCATTATTTTTTTTGGTTCTGAGATAATATATTCCTCTCTTAATTTCACTTCAATATGTAAGATCTATATAAATCCATTTATATTTTGGTGGTGCATAAAATTATTTCATCATATGATGATAAATTTTGAGAGACCAAAACACTACAAAGATGTGGATTAAAACATTCAATTATATGGCCTATATTGCACTCTGTGTTACATATGTAATCAATATAATACCTAGAAAACCTTGTGATTTTATCATCACACTCAACAACAATTTGTTTCCCTTTTCGTTACATTATGGAACATCTTCTACATTTCAATTTATTTCTCACAATGTAAATATATATCCATGAAAATATACTTAAAATATTTCCATTTCATGTTTTATATTTCATATTCCTCCCTAGATTTCTATATCAATAACTACCATTGATTAGTGTCACCATTGAGACAATACACTACAAGCGTATCCTTTTTTATTGCAACCCATGTCCATAAATATCCATTCAAAAGACTTCATCCATTTCCAAGCACTTTTAGGTTAAAGGTCTCAAAAATTATGGGGGTATATATTGTATAAATTAAACCAACATAGGATAATAATTTTCTATAATATGTTCCTCTATCATGGAAAGGATGTTTTTCATAACCTAATTAATCTTCCCTAATATAACCATAATTTTCTCAACTCAAATACTAGCTATATTGTCTTCCATAGTAGATAAATCTATATATTAGCTATAAGTGTTAATACCCTTCTTCAATAAAGGTTTCATTTCTAAATAATGATATATAATGGGTTATATTATAAAATTATAAAATATAAATCATAATGCATAATTCCAAGTATGGTGTAAAACTTAACATAAATTAAATATTTATATATTGTTAAAATCAGAATAATAAACATTTTTTCTTTAGGGATATATTTATATTTAAATATTTTATAATTTATTTTAAATAAAAAAATTATTATTCTATCAATATCCATAGGGAATGTCGAACCATGTGCACAATAAGACACATTGTCATGCACAAGGTGACGACTGGGTAAAGTCCAATGTACACTTTTTACAGATATCACCCCTAGGTACATCTATGGTAGAACCAAGAGAATATGCATTATCCATAAAGGGTTGTATTTCTTGGATAAACTAAACAATATCTTCATTGAAAAAAGGTAATGGCGTTCTTCAATACTTAACCTAAAATTTTATCAAATGGTTGTATTCCATAATCTATTTTTTCCAATATCTAGTTCTAATGATTTTTAATAAACATTCTTCATTACCAACTGTAACAAACCCATCTATACTAACTCAGATCTAGTGTCTAATTTACTAAATTATCATATATACAAGGGGTAAAATCCCAAAGTACATATTAATATAATAGTTTTGGAGAACAAAATATATACATGATGCATATTTTACATTCAAAATAGAAAATATAACATATTACATTTCAAAATAAAATGAATTTCATCATCGAAAACTCAATAAAATATTTACTTTTTATATTCTAATGAATGTAAACAAAATAACAGTGAGATAAAATGTGCAGTATGTATTACAGACCATGGAATCTATAATGAATTGATAAAGAATAATCAACATGGAAAGGTAAATTATTTAACATGCACTAATTTTAAACAATAACTTTTCTATCATAATTAGATATGTTATAATCAATAAGGAACAATAAATAAATGAAAAAAAATATTCCTCTTAATTAACTTTAATACATGAATAGATAATAAATTACCAATATTTCATGATAAATAATTCACAACACAATCCATTTAATCAATAATCTAATCATAAAATGAATCCAGAGACAATATCATTGTTAAAATGTCATATATTATAGAGAAAATATAAATTCTTAATGATAAAAATTATACTTTATTTGATATCATTATCTCCAGAATCATGATACCTCTACCATAAAGACAATTCACAATAAGGTTTAAAACTACAAGTTGAAACCCATTTAATTTTTTCAGTCGATTTTTCTCAAGAGATATACCTATACATCAAGGTGATATATAATTCTAGGCCCCACCTGTCACTGCATGTCCAAATAATTCCTCATATAATGAAAATTAATTTTAATTCATGAATAATATTACTTATCAATAAATATACCACTTTAGTAAAGTAATTAGATTTATAAATATTTCCCTTTTCAATCAAATAACATCCAAATTAAATATCGTATGTAGGAACGTTATCTGGTTTAGGAATTATTCACATCCATGATACAATGAATATGGGTAAATTTAAATAAAATCATTAAAAATCATAAATAAATAGTTATTAATGCTAAATAAATCAAGGGGCGATATGTACAATTCATGAATGTTTATAGGTGAATATTAACAAATATATCTTAATGAAATGAAAATTAAGACTAAATCTCTTACAATGATCATAACATTAAAGTGAGAATCAATTAATCAATTATCTGTATCAAATATAAATCCAAATAAGAAGATATTAAATAAAACATAATATATTAAAAATTATTTAAACACATAATCATATAATGTCAAAGACAAGGATTATTTCATATATCTAAATAAAAAGAAATCGAGTTATGGAATTCACCACCACTTTCCATTTTACAATTTAAATCCTCTTAGATTAAATAATTTTAATTTAAATTTAAAATAACATTTAGAATGAATTAATCATGACATTTCATTTAAAATGGAATGTATTTACACCATATCAATATAATTAGGTAAACAATAATATAATATTCCTTAATTAAGGAAAATTGAGATGAATTCCCTTACATAATGCATTATTTCATATTATAATGATTTGACCTCAAGTATAATGGTTTAAATCATGTTATTAAATTATACCATATCCATATTAATAATTAAAATTTCATATATTATCCTCTTATTACATTTTACTACCTTTTTGTTAATAAGATTTCATTATTTGTTTTATTCTGAGTGTTAATTTCCTTATTTTATCATTCATGTTTTCTTAGGATATTTATTGTTATTATGCATAGGATATGTATATACATAAAATAATAAAAAAATATTAATGTTATAAATGTTATATTTAATTATTATATGTATTTGTATAACCAATTATGAATTTTTTAAATGGAAAATGAATCACATTGTTTCGTGGAGACGGTAGGCTGAACATAAGCCCGAGCGACGATATCATTCCCTTAATGAGGGAAAGGGAAAAGAAGTGTGTCATATATTTAAATTTAAAAATATATATAATCTAATATATATATATATAATATATTCATCAATTTTAAATTTTTTATATTTTATTTATATAATAGGTGGAAAATGAATCACATCGCTTCGTGAGGTAGTAGTTCATCGTACACACGAGCGGTGTTATTGTATTTTAAATAGAATAAAACTCAAAAGAGTTTACATGATATTTAAATTAAATATTGTAATAAAATAATAAATATAATATTAATGTGTAGAATCCATCATTATATCCATCCTTGAAAGGTAGTTGTGGAAAATGAGTTGAATCAGTTCGTGAGGCGGTAGTCCACCGTACATAAGATCAACAATTTCATTCCCCATTTGATGGAATATGAGATAGATAAAAATCATTTCATTAACATAATATCATATAATTATATGGGAGATAATATTTTTATTATACGATAACTATTTAATAATATTTATTGGAGGTTGAAGAATTAATAAAATTGAAATGCTCGTTTAGGAATTTTACCTCTTCATCAGATAACCTCTTTTGGTTTAAACAAAAAGCATTCCTATAATGTAATTATGATAAAAACGGTTCTAATATGAGGATATGTAATAATAAGAATTTATTTGGTAAGTCTATTTCTAATCCAATTTGAATTATATGTTTTTGTAGTAGAGGAGGGGTGGCCTTTTATAAGCAGGGGAGAGGACAAACATGATATTTTTGAAGAGAAACAATTACAACTTTATTTTTTATCATGAAAATAGAATTCAGAATGGGTAATTATAGACTCTTAGAGGTTATGAATTATAAATATGGTCATAAAAAATTTCTTTTTATACGTTTTAGGTCATTTAACCCTTATCTTCATAGCTTTACCCCTAGTAAATTAGTTTTTACCATAACCATGGTAATTAAATTGCACCTCTTTTCATATTAAAGTGGTCTAAAATTAAGTTAGAATTATTTAATATTATAAATTATTAGGATAAATATTATTGAATAAATTATTCCAAATTCAATTCAGATAAGTTAAAAAAATCTTATTTAATGTTATATCGAGAGATATGATGAAAAGTGAGTTCCCAAATAGAAAATTATCATAAGTATAGAAAGATTTTATATTCAAAGTGAACGTGAAATTGATCACATGGTCCTAAAGTACATAAATATTAATATAATTGATCTAATTTTAAGTTAAAAATAATTTAATAATTATTGTGACTATTTAAATAATTTAAATGAAAATGTATTTTTCAATAAATATAAGTATTTTCCATATTCATTGTGAAATGATACTTGTCCAAAAATCTCAAAAAATAACCATGGTAATATTTTTATTAGATGATTTAAAAAAATATGTCATTTTTATAAATTAAATTATCTAAAAGTTTTAAAAATAAATTATTTAATAAGTTCATAAACACCAAATAAATCATTTTATTTGAAAAAATACAATTTTCATAAAACATTTATTTTAAATTCAAATGTTTATAATTTTTATTTATAATAAATAGATACAAATTAGTATGTGTAATATATATATACATATGACAATTAATTTACCAATATTCATACCCTCCATTTTAATGACTAGGTTAAAATGATCATGTTTAATTAATATTTTAATAGTGTCACGTTTCGTTTAAACCTGGTGTTACATAGATCACAAGAAACCCAAAAGAGTTAAAAAATCTAATAGAAAATAAATCATAAAGCATCAAGGTCTAAAATTCTTCCCTAAAAAAAATTTTCCTATAGATTTCATGGAAATTACCTTATAAATAGATGAGCGTAGTTCTTATTCATAACATCCACTTGTTCACATGTTACTTCCCCTATTTTGTAATTTATATGATATGAATTTACCTTTTAATTCATCTAATTCCACAATACGTTATCTCTAGTATTAATAATCATTATTGGTTCTTCATAATAAGATAGATGAGGTTCCAATTCTATTTCAGAGGTGAGAACGTGCATTGGGTCTGAAATGTACATCCATCATTGTGATATATTGAACACCTCATGTACTTTTGATATACTTTATAGAATTTACAAATGATAATCCAATACTCTAATTATTTAAAAAAAAAATTAGAGGTTACAATGTACTTGGGTATAAACATTCCCATATTTATGAACCTTATGACACCCTTCCCAAGAGAAACATTTAAAAAAACATGATCTCCCACTTGAAATTTTAATTCCTTCCTCTGATTATTCGTATAACCCTTTCTCATTATTTGATCCCCTTTAATGCAGGTATGAATATTATTTACCTTTATTGTTGTATTTTCAATATGTTTTAGTCTTATGAGTTTTCATTCACCAAAATCATCCCAAAAATCTGGATTATGACATCTCTTTCCATATAATGCTTCGAATGATGGCATTTGAATTCTTGAATGGAAACTATTGTTATAGGAAATTTATAAATAATTTATATACATATCCCTTTTACCTTTAAAATCATGTGATAATGTAATTATAATTTATTTCATTATATTAATATTCCTTTCAGACAATCCATTGGTGTTCGGATGGAAGACGATGGTCAAATGAAGATCATTATCCGGATCTTTCTAACAACTCTTCCAAGGGTTTGAGGTTAAATAGTGATCATGATGAGAAACAATAAAAATAGGTGCACCATGATGTCTGATAACATCATCAATATATTTCCTTTTGAGGTTCTCAATAGGTAACTCAACTTTTATAATGAGTAAATGTGCTTTCATGGTCAGTAAATCGATAATAACCCGTATGGCATCATTATTTTTAGGGGTATTTGGTAGTACTGTGACGATTTCCATTGTAATGTGATCACATTTCAATATATAAATTGAAAGAGGTTACCATAATCCTCTATTATTTTATATATCATCCTTGAAAAAATGAAAAATCAATCATTTTGGTACAAACTCCTCAATTATTTCATCATATTATCCCAGCAAAAATGCTTCATCAAATCCTTATACATCTTGGTGACATAAAGGTGTATAGAGAAATTAAAGATGTGAGAATCATTAAAAAAATTCACTTTTTAGCTTAGGTGTAGATGTAACACATATTATCATTCAATATTTTATCGTTCCATCATCCCAATTTTTTTTTCAAATTCCCTTCATTATTTGCTTTAATTTTCATCAAAAAATATTCATTATTAGATTGATTTCTTTTTACGATTTATAATAAATAGGGTTCTGAAATAATTTGAAAAATTAGCGATGTATCTTCTTTTTTAATAATTACCATATATAAATTTACAATATCCATTAAAATAGGATCCATCTCAATCCATATTTTGGTTATTACTCCACAATCTTTCATACTTAATGCATCTGCAACCATATTTTTATTCCCTATATGGTAGTGTATTAAGAAATTGTAAACCTTGAGTAGCTCAAACCAAATCATTTTCCCCATGTTGGACTATTTCTATAAAATGTTTTATTTTATTCTTTTATGATTTCTATATATCTCGCATATTTCATCACATAGATAATTTCTCTATATCATCCAAGAAATATTACAACTACCAAATTGGGATCATGGTTTGAAAATATTTCTTTTTGAGTCTTCAACAACCTTGTTTCAAATTCAATAATATTATCATTTTTTATAAAAAACCAACCTAGAACATTATTTGATGCATCACCATATTTCGAAAACTAAACATTTATTAATGGTAATGTCAAAATCAGATCATTGACCAATTAACACTTCAATTCATTAAAAAATAGTAACATTCGGTTGTCCAAACATAATTAACCAATTTATGTGTAATAATGGTTAATGGGTTATCCATTCAAGGAAAATTATAAATTAATCACCAATTGTAACCAATCCGTCCAATGAAATATGTACCGTACTTATGTTTGTTGGTGTATAATAATCTCTAACATCCATTAGCATCACTTGATCAACTAATATTCTATCTATGAAGATAATATAGACCAAAAAATAAACTTCTGTAATTCCTAAATCACACTTAATAAATTTCATATATAACTATTTTCCTCTTAGTGTCTCAAGAATGATCTACATGTGATTATAATGGTTTCTACAACATTTAGAATACAACATTATATCAATAATGAATAACAAAAAAGACCATCAAGAATGTCTTTTGACACTCTATTCACTAGATCCATAAAAATAGAGGGTACATTAGTCAATTCAAATGGAATTAATGTAAAATCAAAATGTTTATAGGTCATTCAGAAAGATATCATTGGAATATATTCCTTATACACTTAAAATTTATGATACCCTGATCAACGGTCAAAATTTAGAAGAATATGGAGATCTATAAAGTTGATCGAATAATTAATCAATGTGAGGAAGATGGTGCTTTTTATTTATCATAATGGAATTGATTTACCTATAATCAATGATTTCCTCATGGATCCATCTTTATTCTTAACAAAGTGAACATAAACTCTCTAATGTAAAATACTAGGCTATATAAATCCCTTATCACACAATTCCCCTAGTTGGTTCTTCAACTCTAGTAACGTGAATGTGGACATTCTATAAGGGTATTTGATAATGGCCTTGTAACAAGGACTTAATTAATAGAAAACCCATTTTCACACCCTAGTTTATTTCCATGTGATTCATTAATAAATGAATCCATGGTTTTTTTTTACAATAGTTACATAATAAATTTGAATATTACCTTCTCCGTCCATAGATTTTATTTTCTCTTTTCGTTAAAAATCTTATTCAAAAAGCTACATGGGGGGATCTAAACATGACTTGGATAATGAAGTATCCACTAAAAATATATTTAATTCAACATCTTCATAAAGATTTGTAATTTATTTCTAGTACCAATTTATCTTCTCATTATATTTTGAAATAGATTCCATATAAAAAATTATATCAATGCTAACCACTAGAACAATAATAAATTCTGTGAATAGGAAACATTTTTTTGTCACAATGGGGACTTCCGAACACATCACTATTTTTATAAGACTTACACTATGATTTTTTACATACAAATATCTTATTAAATTAAAATGTAAATGACTAATTTTCATGAAAAATATGGTACATATAAAAGGGAGAGAGGATCCAGAATCAAATAATACATTATGTATATTTGAAGATATGATCTTTTGCCTAAGAGAATTATAAATAATAGTATATTTTTCATTAACTCTGGTATTGTGAAATAAGTATCACAAAAGTATTATTTCCTAGTAACATTTATTAACCAATTTATAGAAATATTGTTAGCCAAAATAAATTATTATTTTCATTCTGGATTTTAGGGTATTTACAAGTTCCAATAATATTTGATGATTAAGAGAAAAATACCATCACATGCCTATTTGACAAATCTTTTTTATAAAAGGATACAATTTTTATTTTTTTCATTCTCTTGGAACATTTCCAGGTTATATCTTCACCATTATCGTTGATTAATTGATGACTATTTCAAAGTGTTTCAAAATGACTTCACTTCCTTGAGAAATTATATTAATCCTTTCTTAACAAAAATAGATAATGATTTGAAAATTTCTAATGAAAATAATATTGTTTTAAATTTGGAAAAATTTAACTTCATTATTGAAAATTGAAATTTTCTTCATCTTGTGATATTAAAAAATATATATCAATTTCATAGGTAAAAAATAGAATTATGATTTCATTACACTACCCCACTTGTGGGATACTTGTAAGTTCTTTTTTAGTGTGTGGAGAGTTCAATAGGAGATTCATTATTAATTTGAAATAATATTTCTTATCACTTTAAAAAATTAATCATAAGGATACTAAATGTATCATTTTTAATTCTTGAATGAAATAATTTGATAAGATTAAACAACTAGTTACACCTCTAGTAATTTATCCTAAAAACATGAACACCACCATTAAAAAATTATTTGTTATCTAAAATGTAGTATCTGGGGAAATATTGTGGAAAATATATAATGGATTCAACCATGTTATGGAATATAATTAAAACAAATTGGATTCTGATCCATGAAATTATACTACTATTTAAAGTGTGTTTTAATAAATTTTGTGATTAGATAAATTCAAATTTTGTTTAAATAGAACTAAATTAACTAGTTTCTATGATCATGTAGAAATTAGATATATCATGAATATAGTAAAGTAAAAAAACAATGATTGGGTAGATTTATTCTCATATTATAATAGTTTTATGTGGAGTTAGAAGAAAATAATGGAACGTAGAATCTAGTGAAAAAAACAAATGATCATTCTACCTCACAATAATGTGATAAGTATTTCATAAAAAACAACACATAATGAATCTATACGAGTGAAAAAATATTCCTAATTAATGGTGAGGTTTCATAATTTGTAGAAATAGTCAATTACCCAATAAAGAGTATTTTTTTATCATAACATTGTTTGATTAAATTATTAAAACTAAAATTAGAATCAAAATACCATTTGTGGGGTGATCCATTAATATAGAAAATCTATAGTGACCAAATGAATAGATGTTTCCCAGCTAAAAGGTAAACTCTTTATATGTTTAACAAGTTTCACACAATATTTTATGGAATGCGAATTATCCCCCATATAAGTTCTACAAAAGACCTACAATAAGGTTTGACTGTATTACCATATTCAAACAGCCTGAAAATTTTTATAAGGAATTTTATTATTTTCAATTAATTGGAAACATCACATCAATATATTAAAATACTAAATGACCCATGAAATACTATGAAATAATTGATATGTGTGAGGTGGAATTTATGGGACCCTTTCCATTGTCATTGGTATATTACTATATCATACTTTCAATTGGTTATGATTCAAAGTGGGTAATAGTCAAGGACCCCAAAAAAGATGACTTATATGTTGTGTGTGTATTTTTAGGACTAATATCTTATAATGGTTTGGGATGATATGGTAAATAATCAATGATCAAGGAACTAAATTTTTTGTTAACAACATAATGTAATTAATGGGGATGTTTTAGTGAACCATAATATATCAACATGTTATCACTAATGTACCAATGGGAAAGATGAACTATATAACAAATATATTAACAATATTTTGGTGTAGGGTTTCAATGAAAACAAAAATTATTCCATATAATGTTTGGAAGAATCCTTATAGGGGAATATTATAACTAAAAACCCCCATTTGAATGATCCCATATAGGTTAATATATGGTAAAATTTTAAATATTATATTGGATTTAAAATATAGATCCTATTGAAGAGTAATAAGATAAAGATGAATATGAATATATAAGGATACTACATAAAATCTCATATTTAATATCTATAGATAATAATATTTGAATTTATTTAATAATTTTTTGGAATATAAATAAATAATAGTAGTAAAACCAAATAATATTTATTATGATACTATGATTTATTATAAAAAGAAACAACAGACAAACATATAGGTCAAAAAACACATGAAACACCCCCTCCAAGGGTTGACCCAATCCATAGTAGTCTCATTAAAATTTGAATACCCAAAGTCCCTTGTGATATGAAATCCCTTATTCCTAGCCCAATGGGTTGTTTCTAAACTCCCTTATTGCACATCTTGTTCACGGGTATATACCTCTATATAAATCCTCGCATATATTATCATTAATCAATAGTCTAGAAATATTATCCCAATGAGGCCATCAGGATTTGACCTCTGGTCATATAAATAATTAAAGAGTAATATTAATACGTAGGCAATCCACCAATTGTGAGTGGCACATGATTAGTTGATTCAACAAATATAATTTCACCCCGAAGATCAGTTTCCTCTCTAAAATTCGATGATAATATTTAAACCAAGTATAATTAATTTTATATATAAATTTTTATTCATAATTAACATCGAATCATATTTTGGTGTAAATAGAAATAATTTGATGTTAAGAGAAAAATAAATTCACTATTAATGGGTAGATACTTATGAAATTTTAGAAAAAAACATCTATGATGAACCATTGGATAAGATCACACTTCTAAAAATACTCTAATTATTATCTAATAGGTTATAACATTCCACAAATTTTATTACTGGTATCCTAAATCTAATTTTACTAAGTAATTTAATCGCTATTTAGAATACTATGGGGACATTTCGTGAAATTTTTAAATAGGATAGGAAATTTTATATTTTTTGTGTTTTATTTTTTCAATTTTCATATGTTTTATATTTATTTGTATGTGCTTTTTAATGTTGTTGAGATGAATTAATTTCACTTGTGTGATTGAAACATAACCCATTTATTAGTAACTTGTTTAATTCTAGAAAATCAACTTAAATGCATATGGTTAGGAGTTTCATGGAATGATTTTTGATATATTCATGAACTGACCATTTAATATTGAAACCAATTCCATGAAATCTTTTCCAATGATTTTACCACATACCTATGATGCCTTTAGATCTGTCTGAAATTATCAATCAAATTCCCTCATTTCTTAATTGACTTATTCCATGATTAAATAACTATAATTTTTATTTTCTAATTCAATACTCCTAATTTTTTAAAATATTGTTTTAAAAAAATGAGGATTTATTTTTGAAAACCCATGTAATAATAAATTTCACTTTGGAACTACCCTAATTATAACATTTTATAAATATCAAAACTTCCTTGGACAACATTTTTTCTGTTAAATTAATTTTAGTCCATCACACAATTTAATAATTTACTTTGATTTTTTGTAATTTATGTTTTAATTCATTGGGTTTTATAAATATAGATCTATTTTTTAAAATTCTAATTTTTTTAGTCATTAATTTTTTCAAAAAAATGAATTGACAAGTTTTAATATACATTTATTTTTTAGTTGAATGAAATTTGGGAATGATTAAAGAAGGATTTTACAAGGATTTATATGAGTAAAATGGGGGTTTCACATGATATGTAATACTAAATATGGATTTCAACATGATATATAAGTGTAAATAGAATATATGTAAAAATAACTATGTTAACACCCTTTAAAATTAAATTAAAAATTAACACTGTCATGTTTCATAAAAATAAATTGAATTATTGTATAATTAAAATCGGATGTATAATGGATGTATAAGTGTAATATTCACTTATCATATAATAATTCATTTCAATGTGTGGTTTTTGATGTGGATGGGGAAATGAAGCTCGACATTCCCCTAAAATATTAACTATTAATTTTTATTTTAGGAAAATTAAGATTAATCTGAATATTTTCCTAAGTAAATAGGAACTAATTTAAGAATAAATTATTCTTTAAACTAGTCATATAATATAATTCTCTTGGATATACCAGAATTAAAAAATATAATGTATAAGAATCTCTATGTAGTTGTCCTTTGAAGAATATTTGGAATATGGAGTTATGGATATGAGGATCATATCCACAATACAAGGAGTACATTCAAGGATGAGTGGAACATGAAGGATCATTATATATTTATATTTTACCTAATTGGGTAATGAAAAATCACAAATACATTTTTAATCCTCTTCTATGAGATAATAATTTGAATGAAGTGTAGAATTTAATATAAGAGTTATGGAAAGGATCATACTACATAGGGATTGGTTAATAACTTTCAAGGATCCATTTACAAAACCAATAAATAATACATTTAAATGAAGTTTTTTATTTTCTATCTAGAGAGATTTTATTGGATTTTGTTTGAAATTTTTCTATTGATTCCCTTGGTTATAAGCTTTTACATAATGGGATAAAACCCTCATTGGTGATTGATTTAGTTAAAGAGGAAGCATTTTTTTTATTCTTGAGTTTTCAAATATTTCTTATAATTATTCCACTATACATTTATCATAGTTATATTTGTAGAATATATGATTGGGTGTGATTGTGATTATATTTTTTACCTAATATTTCATGTCCACCTAGGAGGTTAAATTCATTTTAACCATACCCCATCAATCATACTTTTATATGGTGGAATTATATTGCTTAGGTTCTGTAATACATATAAATTAACACTGATTGTGTGGAAGGTATTGATCTTTAATTTATATGATTTGTATCATATTCTCTTGACAATGAGTTGTTAAATTAATTGGAGGTGAGTTTTCATTGAAAAATCATGGTGATAGTCTAATATCTTCCCATATACATATGAAGGAAGAATAGATTAAAATGTAATTTTATATTTAAAATCACATATTATATAATCCTTTGGTGAGTAGTAACTAATAATAGGATCTATCATTGATTAAAAATCATATGGATTAATAATAATTGTAATATTTTCATTGAATAATATTTGGTGGTCATAACCCCTAGATCAATGACTATTTATTTTCTCATTCATTTCATTAATGTACTTATTCTTGAATCCAATTATTTACACAAATAAAGAATAAATACAAAATAAAAATTGTTCTAAAATTATATATAGAAAATATATCAACATAGTGAATATTTTTCAATATTCGAACCTTTAGGAATATAATATGATATCCTACCATAATATATTTTTATGTTAGATTATGAACTTCTTTACAAATCCCATGACCTACCAATATCCTAAAACATATAGGGGAAATAGACCTTTGGTATTAAATAGTAGGTTTATACTTTTGATTTAATTTTAATCCCTAAGAGTCCCCATTAAATCATGATGAATATATAGGTGAAATTATATAACACCATTATTTGAAAAATACAAACATATTCAATACATACATTAGTGGGTACATTAATTTCCCCGCACCTATGAGAGGAGTAAAAAATTGTTGTGAATTTATGCCTAGTGGAAATTTATACTAAAATTATAGATTTTCTCTTATGAGTAACCAATATATAGGTACTCTTTATGAAAATATAAATATTCTTCAAATAGGACCTCGACATGGAAATCACCTAGAATGTAGTGACCAAAGAGATTCTCCACATAGTTTCTTGTAATACAGTAACTGTGGAGGTCCACTTCATATGACTAGTTACAATGGTCATTCCCATGATGATGCATCCATATTTCATAAATCTCCTCCCCGTGATGATAATTCAGAAATAAATAGGACTAGATGTTATCTCCATATCCTTCATTGTTGAGGTCGTTATACCAACCAAACAGAAATATAACCTAAAGTACCTCCCAATGCGGAAAATTAATATAAACTCAAAAATCTATATTCCCTTAGTGGTGTTTGACATAGACGTCATTATTGTTCCAACTATAAATCCCCTAAAAACCATATGTCCCCTCTTATACTACTTACTTTTAACATCCTCCCATTTTTATACAAAAAAACAATAGAGGTCCTCCCTGTGACCATTAACTTAGTATCCATATAGTTTCTATTCATGAAACATGCTATAAATGTCCTAACAATGAAAAAAATATTCAAATGTTTTAACTATTACTGAGATATACTGTAAAAAAAATTGTTGGAAACATGACACTTTCCACATTTAACTATAAATGCTTCATCCCAATAATGTAGAATCAAATTAAAATATCATCATCAGTGTCTACACTTGTGTGTACCTAGAATGAATTCAAAATTATGTAAAATTTTAAATAAGATTATATAAATAATTAAAAAAATAGCGTTTTTGTTCAAAACAAATTGATGATTCATTCATTGGGGATAAAAGAGATGCTAACTTCCAATGGAAGTATATGTCCATAGATAGAATGCCAAACATGGTTTGGCTCCTCACCAGATCATATTATTTTTTATGGGAAATATTTAGTAAAAATTCATATAAAACATTAATTATAATATTTGTGTAACCTTCAATAGTTTCATGTTCAAACACAAGCATCATAAGGGTCATGAAAATCATATCATGGAGTTAAATGAAATAAGTCGTGTGGTAGATCGTGAATCCTCTCGGTAGCTTAGAACCCCAAATTGAGAAAAAAACATTATTGTCTCTAAAATTATTTTTTGAATATCCTCAAGGGACATTATTAAGTCATTATAGAAGATTCACCATGCCAAAATATTATAGGTTGGATAGAATTCAAGGATTTTCATTTAACACAAATCATTTAACATCATGAACAACCATGAAAAGCTGACTTTAATTTCATGGTTATAGATCATAACAAAATTAATTTTTTTTGAATAATGGTAAACTAATTAAATGAGATCATGTTATTTTTATTTAATAATTAATATGTACTTAAATATATTGATGGATTTATAAATTCATCTAGTAGGATCATAGTATAGTAAAAAATTCAATTGACCTAGGGAAATCTAAACCCTTAATCAAGGATTAAAATTTTTTATGAGAATATGATAACTCGAATTACTAAAAGATATCCTACATTAAACACTCATCTATATACAATATTAGAATGAAAATATGGGAGAAATGTAGCCACAATAAAAAATGGGAAACCCCATCGTTTATGGATAGTAGAATTTTTACCCTAATAACCACCCATGGTATTATCAATTATGTTGATATAGATCTAATTTGTTGAGAAATTCCTCTAATAAAATCTATATTATCATGGATATTTGTTTCAATATAAGAAAATCAATAGATAGATCTATTTAAAACTCATTATAAAATGCATTATCATTATTCCATTTAGGAATTATCAACGAGAAATCACTTAGTATCACAAATCATGAAAAAATATGTACTAAACCTCAATAGGAGAAAAATAATGGGAGTTATAGACCACATGAAGGTCATAATGTTTGATAAACCTCTAACATGTTAAAAATTATAAATGAAATTGGAAAAAAAATTAAGGTTATTTTAATGATTGTAAGTCCCTGCACTTCTTAGATACTAGTGACGATGTGGTTCTCGCTAAAATATTTTTATTAGTAAGAATGATCGATAATGAAACAATTAATTCCTGGGAATATAAATCTAAAAAATAATTAAATATGGAAATATCAATTGAGAAAGTATTTCACATGAGTATTTGTATTGAAAATTTATACACCAAACATCGATATAAAATCAGGGATTGTGGATATCATTTAATATTTTCTCAACTAGTTTGTCTATGATACTGTATCAAAGGAAAATGAAAAGGTAGTGATTCATTCCATTCACACTTGATGACCAAATGTATTGAAACATTCTCTAAAAAATAATAGATTATTTAGTTCGAATATATAATAAATTTTTTTCTAAGTTAATACTAAACTACTCATGGTAAATGTATCTACTATCTATATCATCCATAATGAATACATTCGACTTTTAACAAATATTTCCAAACACAAGGAGGATAATAAAACTATTAGAGTAGAATTTGGAGACAATGTTTACCTGTAATCACATCAATATATATTTTTAGTAGAAAAACTAGTTGACTAACTATAATTTCCTGAATTGGGAAACCATAGTCATTAAATCAAGGAAGTCTCCTGATATATGATTAGATAATCATAAATCGAAAACATAATCGGAATAAAAAAATCAAAAGAATAAATATTGGATTCTATTTCTAGTAAAATGGATGAAATTGATGGAATGAATGGACCCATACAACAAGAGATGAAACAATATCCCGATGGGTGGATTTGACTCCTCCTCCACACAAATTGTTTAATCCTAACTTATAAATATTAAATTTAATAGGATACCTAGATAAAAATCTTATACACTTTTTATAAAAGTGTGTTACAATATTATTTAACCCAAATAAATAAATGTCATATATACTAAGATGAATTATATAGATTTTATAACTTCAAATTCTATCTTGTTCAAAAAACTACTGAAGCTAGATCTATCAGAAGTTTAGAGGATTATCATCGGAAATTACTCTTCCTCTTCATAACCACCATAATGAAAATAGCCATTTTTATATTTTTTATTAAAATACTATAATATTGAGATAGTGAGGGATTTCATTTAAAGATTTAAATTTACGAATTATTCCCTAAACATTGAAATTCCATAAGAAAAAATATTATGAATTTTTTTATAAAATCTATATGAAGAGTTTGAAACTATAATCATCCTGTAAAATTATCCTGGTGTATTATGAGTGTTTTTTATGGAAACATAATTTTTGAATGTTTTCATTTGGTGAAAAATTTAAATCATGATGAACGCCATAATCACAATTAGTAATTCAAGAATAGAATAAACTATAATAGTTACTATTGTGGAATTAAAAATCTAATATTCCACTCACAATCTAGTTAGATTCAATAAAGTCCCTCTAATTGAAGAAAATGTAAATACCCAAATATAAACACGTAATATGGGAAGAATTTGAAGAGGTATACTGTATTTCAAGTTAATATAAAATTTGAATATTATTTTTGTAATTATCAGGTTCCTGGATATTTATTTTAGTGTTGGAAAATAATTTTATTGTGTTATTGGAGGTAATAAAGCGATATAATTCTAGTATAAGTGATTACCCAAATATTTTCACCTATCAATGGTTTTTTATAAATACAATCCATGATTAATTTTCATTCAATTATCTTATTTAATGAATATTGGATGAATTCCTTGTTGCATTGGAGAATCTCAAAGCACACATGTCATGTTTGTTAGCTTCCACCATAGAGAAAGTGGAGGAATGGAAATTAGTGCATTATATGAATACATGAATGTTTAATGACCAGGTGATTCATGATACAATAAATCAAATGTTTTAAGTAATTAGTTAATGAATGAAACAACCTTCTATGACCCCATTTGTTGTATTCTTAGACCATTCTACCCAATCCATTGTTACACTATTTAACTAGATACCTCATTCATGAATTCATATGAACTAGAGGATTATGTGTTGTAATGAGGGTAGATGAACAACACATGTGAATATTATACCCTCTATTTGAAAACTATAATTATTAATACAATAAAGATAATTCATAATCCATAATAAAAAACATTGTATAAACATTATAGTGGTAAACTAACAATAATATATATTTTCACATTCTAACTAAAATGTTCTACACTTTAATTTAATACAATGAACAAATCAAGAGTAGGACCAAACAATGGTCTAGTCATATAAAATAATATCAAAATGAAAGAAATAATGTAAAACTGAAAAATAAGACTTGAGGATGAACATATAAAGAAATGGTAGAGATTTACCATGATCCTTAAAGAATAACTCAAGTAACTGAACTAATTATAACTTGGTTGAATCCACGAATGATTGAAATATTATTTGTTGTCATCAAATAACTATATTAGGGTCTTAGACAATATATCCTCTATAATTTATGAAAATATATTATTAAATTTGGACAATAATGTAAGGTATTTAACATATAAATATTACTGTTATCCTTATCTAGAATCAGTCACTAGTTTCATATAGTTTCTTGTATTTTATGTTTTTTGTTTTTTGATATGGTTGGGGTATTTTGTCAAAATTTCTACCTAACCCCATAGATTATATATTTTATAAATTATAATATAAGAAAAAATTAAGATAGAAATATATGACTTTAGTCTCCCCTAGTTCCATCTTTAAACTCCCTTGAACCTTCCCCAAAGATACCATTGACTACAAGTCCATTTACCTTACATGCACCACATATCAAAATAAAATCCCCTTCACTGAGATGATCAGGAAGGGTGTGAGTAAAAAATATTTGCTAAAAACAATGTCACCCTAAAAATCATCATATAGATATAGGTGCATGTAAAATATAATAAGACAAAAAATTAATCATAACATATAAACCATCATATCATATAATAGTGATAGAAACCCACAAAAAGTATCATACCATCCTCAACTAGTTCTAGAAAGGTATAGTGCTACCATAATTTGAACATGGATACAGAATCCAAGTATGACAATCCCTATCATTAGTATATAATTTTAATGATTAATCTCTATCATTGCAATATAATAATGTGTTAATATATATATATATAATAAAAATGACAGGTTCACAGAGTGTCATTACTTACAACAAGTATGGTTGAATGGTTAATAACCACTCAAAATATATAACCATTTGAATGTTTTATCACCATTATAATATGGGTGGATTAGATATCACCGTAATTGTAAGGTAAACTAGATATCACCATTATATTTTTCATTGGTTAATAGGCTATCACTGCCCTTAATATATAAATAGGTGAATGATCCAGCATCATATTTTATAAATAGTTTATTAAACTATTACAACCACAATATGGGTGGATATTCTACCACTATAATAATAATTTTAATGGTCTATTTATTATGGCATTTCATGGGGACTCAAATCAATACAGAGAAAAAGATGAATGGAACAAGGGAGTAGGTTAGGGTCATATTCTAATGATATTTTTTGGGTCACACAAAATTAAGATAACCTATATATATATATTATATTTTCTATAAAAGGTAAAATGGGGGGGGGGGATGCTTCGTTTGTGAAACACAAAAATAAAATTTATATAATATGAAGAAAACAAAAAAAATGTAATTATGGAGGGAAATACTCCTATTGTTTTTTATGAATTCCTTTATTTTCGATTGATGTTTATTTAAATTCATTTGATAATAAGTGAAATTACATTATTTAATAGCCCTATTATTATTACTTCACAAAACTTAATGCATTTTAGAATGCTTAGAAATACACCAAGAACTACCTCATCTAGTAAAACCTCAGAATAGCCGAATATATGATATATTGGTTGGACAAAGACAAGAGATGGAGAAAAAATATAATATGAAACAATATGTCAAAGTGTTCCATGGAATAGTTTTCTAGAATTTGAAAAAATCTATTTCACCCCTACTATCCACATCAAATTTAAATTTTACTAACAATAACTGAACATGAGTTGGATGAGAAATATGTTTTCTTCACGAATGAGGTCATTAGATCCTTCATCTATTTGTTTATTCCCCCATGATAACTTTCATTATATTTTTTATTGATGAATACCTTATTGAATCATTGAGTAGTATTTTCTTAATCTATAAAAATAGAAATTATTCTCTTGATTATCCTTTCATAAGTGAGTCTATGTGGAGTTCTATGAGATAAAAGATTATAGTGTGCCCCTATTTAATACTTTTATATGTGAGAATAAATTTTCTTTAAGGGATTAAAATTCTAAAATTGAGAATATTTTAAAAACATTTAAAGACTCAGATGTAATATTGGGATGTGGATATAGAAGTCCAAAACAAGAAACTTTGAAATATTTTGGATGATGATGAATGGAAGAAATTCATTATATGATTATAACTTTTTTGACTCTATATATGGATAACTAGAGCGATATCAAAATTTTTTCCAGGTTTTCTTTAGTGGACCACATTTAAGTAAACCATATTAATATTTAGATTCTTGAATTAATCACTATATGTAAATGTTGAGGTTTTGGTGCGTAGGAGGTGGTCATAATCAAGTGGAGTGTTGTTCGTGATGATCAGATGGTATAAGAACTAGAATAATTAGTAGTTATCTATAATTATAATGGTTACGAACCAAGTCAGGTTTCCATCTGACCCGTCACCTACCCCAGCCCATGGAAAGGCATGTAGGGTGTTCTCGGTCGCCATGGGAAGTAAATAAGTCTATGGGTATCAAAATTTCAACATGGGAACCATTTTCCCAGCGTGATAAATGTAAACCACCAACTTGATAAATATACCAAAACTGAATTTAGATAACCAAACATGGCATAAACATATTTAAAATTTTAAATCATTCATTTTTGAACAAAAACCTCAAAGGAATACAGTAGGAATAAACTAAAACTCATCCCAAACCACCACACAACAAGAGGGCCTTGGCCATTAGCCTCCACTACTAAGATCCACCACAAGAGACACTAGAAACCCATACTACCAACACTAAAGGTCTCACCTTAACCTTAAAAATAGAAAAAAAAGATTTACATACAACCAAATTCGTATATAGGGTGTGATCCAAAATCATAGACGCATGCCACCCAATAAAATGATTCAATTCTATAACATAAAAAAATAATTTATCATGATTAGTAAAATACATGCTTCTTAAAACACTACTATGAAAAACCTTTATTAAGTGAATAGTTAAAAAGGATAACTTTTAAGGAAAACCATTTCAAAAAAACTAGATTAAATGAAAAAGGAAATTTATAAATAGAACACCCACTCAAGAAGTCATCCATATGATGACGTATGGCACCCCAACATTCATAATAGAGCACCATGGGTTGATACCCCTAAGGTACATCTAACTCAGGTGGGACTCGAAAACCATGTAGCTCGGTGAATTATGGTATAGTAACCACAACCATCAGTGTCATCAGGAATGAGCCACTAGAGAGGTGAAACATCCAATTTTCTAGTGGCAATAAATGATCTCAATAGTTTAGTTAATGTTTTCAGCACCAATCCAGCTCAGTAAAACCAGGACGAGCCACTTTTGAATCATTAGCGCACTAGTTATTTATCACCCACCTAGATACACAGGGTTTCCCTTGTTCTCATGTTAAACTTTACATTCCACAAATACATCTACTTTCACAACAAAATCCAAACATTTTAAAGAAATCACCCTCCTTAAAAAACAACCCATTTTTCATTTTATGCTCACAATTGAAAGTCCCTTTACAAATACATTTTTCATAATGTACAAAACACCCAAATTCTATTTTCATAATATAATAAAAACACCCAACAATAACTAACTAAGTTAATGGGCCAATTACCTTCATGAAATCTCTCATACTTTAAAACCATTTTCAAAAAAATCTTTACACCATTCAAACATTTCAAAATCTATACACAAAATGAACAACCAAGATAAGATGAATAAAACAATTAATATCTCATTTAAACATCCAAACCTCAAATTCCCTTAAAAATATATTCCTTACCTTCCAAACAACCCCTAAACACTTATTTAGAATCATTACATCAATGCATATACAAAACATAAGCATTTAAATTGTTAAAAAAATATCTAACTTATAAAAACACCAACCACTTAAAAACACCATATTTACCACATATTAAAATCAAATAGTACATTTATAATCTAAAAATATATATATTAAACTCATAAAATGAATTTAGGGAACAAAACCAACTACCTCATTGGAAGAAACTTCTGGAAAATGGTGTGAAATATCATCTGAAATACATTTACACCATGAGGAGGAATGTAAAAACCCTAATTAGGAGGATTAAACCAAAAAACCCATGTTTATAACCCTTAAATCGGATCCCATACCCACTGGAGAACCGAAACCCCAATGGAGAATAGAATAAACCCAAATTGGAGAAGAAAATAAGGGAGAAGATGAATTTCATGATAGATCTTGAATAATCTCATTGAAAACCACACAAAAATAAAAGCCCAATAGAGGGAGAAGAAGTAGGGAGGCACACTTAGGGATGGGGAGTCTATGGGGGTCAATAAACGGGAAAGATGATTGAAATCAAGAAGAGAGACACAAAAAACCCATATGTTATATTTTCTCGCAGATCTGCATAGTTTGGAAAACAGTTTGGTAACCATGCAGACCTTTCTGTCCAAAGGGAAAAACTCACATGGTTATCTAGGACTTACCGCATGACTGTGCTCAAGCTATATTGTAGGATATTCTTATATCCAACCTACCCCACACTGGACTCACAATTACTACTAATTGTACGCCAACCGTGTGTAGAATCATTTTCACCTAAAATTCACCAATTTTCTATAAAACTCAAGAGAAACCAAATGGGGAATGTTAATACAAGGTTAAAAGGAATGAATAAAAAAACTCAAACTCATCACACTTGGTTATCAAGATAAATGGTCGAGGACCCATTCCAAACTAGAACTAGGACAAAAAATAAAACTAGATTGTGACAATTCTCCCCTCCAAAATGCTTTTCTCCCTCCAAAGGCCACAATGAGACTTGAAAAAAAATGATACTACTTCACAGATCAAAGAGGTCCCAAAAAAATATAAGCAGTAAGAGGTAGAACCGTTACACTCAGAGAGAGTGGTGTATGAGGTAAACCTATGAGACCCCAATACAGGCTCACTTCTAAGTGTCTTCTACCCCGAAAATCCAAGACACCGCCAATTTATTGATCGAGGATAAAAACTTCTACCCCTTATAATCCAACCTCTCAAACTGAAACATCACATGCACTATTGAATGGAAACAACATCACTTTCTCCAAATTACTAAAAAGACAAATCCATTCCCAATGAACACTCTCATAACCTTAGTTAAACAAACCCATTAGGTATGCTCAGTTCCCACATTATCTCAAGAGAGAAAAATTGGTCCATGTATCTCTGAATGACTCTACCTACCGCCATGTCATATCTAGGAATAGGGCCAAAAAACAGACACAGGGAGGCCCGAATGGACTCCCCACCATTAGAAACCAACCAACACCTGATACGAGAATGGAAAATCGACATAGGGATGCCTGAATGGACTCCCCAGCATTTGAAATGACCTCAAACTGAATTTAGTGAGACCCATGACGGTTCTACCCACCATAAGAGCTAACAGAAAATAAAAAACATAGAACCATCCCAGAACTGACCAAGAACCCCACCAAAAGAGGTGGGGAGGGAAGGGCCCAACTATTGGGGCATCAAACACATAGCCGAATATATACCAACAAATTCTCATCCTCGGATGACCACAAAACAAAATGGAGATCAATTTACCCAAACATACCCCATAAGGGTCGTCGTGTAGAGAACTACACCTGGTGAGACACAACCTCTGGGGATTCAAGAAAGCAATGTTATTAATCCACCATATAACCAATGCATAACCCTTATTCTCAAATAGTCCAAAAGATAATAATGAATTCCTTCCATATATTTTAAATAAACAAGAACAACTGAAATTGGCTAATGATGTCAGAGTATTAAAATATTCTCATCTTCTAATTCAAGGATAGAAATTAGGCCCAAATCTTTCGCACCATGGGTTTCCCATTACTATTCACTAGATTCATTCCGGGACCTATAGATAGAGATCTGTTGGTTAAAGCATCTCCTACATCATAGTCAGGCATTATGTCACAGCCCCCTCCTACTAAAGATGCCCCTCCTGAGCTGGAAATGGTAGAAGGGAGATAATGACCCCCGAGTCCCACCTCTAGTAGGCCTCGGAGTGGCGACTAGCACCAAGGGTATGAGTTTTCCACAAATATGGGAGGCATTACCCTTTTTGTTTATTTAATATTGGCGAATAAGATGAGTCAAACACCAAATGAAAAAAGAAAAAGTAAATAAACCCAATCCAATCCCACATGCATGTTTAAACAGTTCTTAAACAATGTACAAGTACAATAAAGCTCAAAAGTACAATACCAAAAGAAACAAGAGTATAACAAACTGCAACAACTCCAACTGTCCCGACTAGTAGGGTCCCGCACGGCCCTGGTAGTCCTCCTGGAAACCTGAAAGTAAACGTAGGGTGAGCATACAAGTATACTCATTAGGGAAACCTAAAGCTCTTGTTCACAAGTGGGGAGACATCCTAATGTCCCGTGAGAACAACAGAAGAAACCAAAACCTATCAAGGAATTCTATCCACCCATCCTCACCAGCCACGCTCAGCAAAACACAAAACAATAGGTAGTAGTATATAAGAACAATAGTATTGGGTACCCTGCACCATTTCCCACTAGTTAGATTCTCTTCCTAATGGAGAACATCATGAAGCTACCACACTCTCCCTGCCCGTACACACCTAGGCCTCAGAACCACATATCCCGCCCACACACACCTGGGCCAACCAACCAAATACCTCGCCCGCACACACCTAGGCCTCACAACCACGTATCCCCCCTGCACACACCGTGGCCTTATCCTGATGATTGTTGGGATAAAGTAAACCTTCCCGAAGATTCTTGGGCTAAAACCACCCCAACCGAAACCTACCCGAAGAGTCTTAGGTGTAAGGTCGCCTCAAGCCATCACAATCTATTGAAGAAGGTGCAAGAAGGAGCTATTAACTAAGGGGAAAACACCCTCTCCCATGAAATAGGAGTGTTCTTCACTAAGTTTTCAACATGGGTGAGGTGAGACAAAACACAAAGACACAGATATATATATGTATACCAAAAACACAACCCAACCTATGGATTTTTATAGAGAGAAACTGATCACGTTCCATGACACTACTTTGTCGAATCATGCATACAACAAACAACCCCATCCCAATTTAGGTTTTCACATTTCAATAGTACTAGTTTATTAGTTCCATAACTACTCGGAGATTAACCACAACCAACCATATCAATCGTTCATAAAACATATCCCTTCCATCCACAAATCAAGTAAGGAAAACACAAGCAACACAAACGAGTCCCTTATTATTAACCAACTAGCCCCATTGATTATTATTCCCATTCCATTACCATTCCCCACCATTCATTAACTCTTCCACTTTTATTTATTATTCACAACCCATAGTTCATTCACATTCAAACCCATCCCTACAGCCCCGCTGCGAACCACCAACACCACAAACACACCGAAACCTATACATCATCATCCCTTGATACCATTTATCACAGCGCCACTGCCCATCACCAACATAGCATTCACACCGACCCACAACCAAGACAACCGCAGCCCTACTACTCACCTGATCCACAACAACCCACAAAACACCCCCTTCACACAAATAAACCCTACCCCGCACCCACATGTTTATTATTTCGGTTTTGTTCAATCGGGGTGATCACACAAGGATTCCGGGTATTTAATCAGCCAACATTACATGATTAACCTATTTCCAAATTCAATAAAAATTTCCATCAATACGAAAATCCAGAAGGAGAGGGAAACATTTAATTTCATATGCAAAGGCCCCCAACGACCATGATTTTTAGTAGGCATAAGCTCATTCAATTCACAACAAAATATCAAAGGATATAAAAAAAGTAACTGCATTCAAAAACATCCCATCCCCTTTATATAAGCCAGTTATTATCTTTATTAAACCAGTTCAAATGTGCTTCACATAAACATGAGGACACCCACCCCGCATGATGCCCAATTTAGAGAGATGAAGGTAAGATTCCTACCTCCACAGGTTCTGATCACAACGCTCCCCCGGGTCAACAATAGAAGAAATTTTTTGGCGTCTTTAGCTTCTGTCAAATCCTGGAAAAACCTCCTCGGGTGGATTCTGGGAAGTAAAGGCCGAAGGGAAGACAACAGATCCAAGCTCAAAAAGTTCTTCCTTGTCGTTACGATCTTGTGGCCCCTGACGGATCGTAAATCAGAGCTCAGACGAAGAAGTTATTGAAGAAAGGAGCATTAGAGTCTCTCTCAGGAGAGCTATACTCAAGGTATTGGGGAGGAGAGGAGTGATTTGGATAGGGGGAGAGGCCCCCTCCTTTTATAGGATAGAAAATAATTACATTTTGTGTACTTCCTAGTACACGGCGTGTACTCGGCCATTTCACACGGTCACCACAAAGCTTCCAACACGGCCTTCAACGTGGCACATAGTCGTTGACTGGTCAACACACGGTTTGAGGGTAACACGTATGCGAGGAGGAACTACACGGCGTGTAGTATGGGCTACATAACATGTACTCATTTATTTCACATGGAAAGGACATGGCTTCAACACGGCACATGGAAGTTGACTGGTCAACACACAGTTTGAGGGTAACACGTACGCGGGGGGACACTACACGGTGTGTAAAATGGGCTACACGGTGTGTACTCATTTATTTCACATAGCAAGGACACAGCTTCAACATGGGGTATACCTGGCGAGGTGGTACATGGCATGTACCCACACTACACAGCGTGTAGTTACAAAATTCCGAAAAGTGTTGGAAAATTCCATTTTACCCTCCAAAACACTTCATGACCTTCTTTTCGACAAAGGAAAGGTCCGGAGAGGTCCGGGTCGTTACATCATATACCTCTTAAAACATTCTCATCCCCGAGAATTCAGAAACCAACCCAGAGGAACCCATTGAGATACTTCTTAGGGCTCTCGTTATAACAGGAACCCAGCCCTAATCATATGTGTAACGCCCCAAGATTTTATGAAAAATATTCTTTTTATTTCACTAATGTCTTGTGTTATACGCTACACCAAAAGGAGCTTGCACAACACGCATCCTTGACTTGCCTTGCATTACACGCAATCACAACCTTCCTCGATAGCGTGTGTAGTACGCAATACTGAGTTTCACTAAACAACGATATTCTATTAAAATATTATTAAAACTAGTCGTTATGAATAGTAATAACCACTTTTTGAAATTCTGTAAATTTTATTTTTCAAAATGAACTTCATTTTTGGATTCGGAGTATCGAATTTAGCCTAAGGTGAAATTTTGGTACTTTTCGGATAACTTTCATATTCTGATGAATAGTGAAAAATTACTAAATTATAATTAAAAACAACTTTTTTAATCGAAATAATTAATAGTGATAAATTATTAATTTGAGTGGTTTTAAAGTATATTTAGAATATATTTTTACAATTTAATACAATGTTGGTCATTGGTTGTAATTTCACATTTAAACCAGACATAATCAAGTGTCAATCTTTTGATATATATTGTTTCCTAAAAACACGCTATTTATTTTAACAGCGGGATTTAATTATAAAATTAATTAATGCAACTTCTATGTTATGAATTTGGTAAAATAGATTTCATTTTTGAATTCGGAATATGAAATATAGCTTAGGATGAAATTTTGGCATTGTTCTGAAAAACATCAATTTTTGATGAATAGTGAAACTACTAAGTGGTAGTTAAAAAAACTGAATTTTTCATAAAACTTAATTTTGCCGCTTCTGTGAATGGAATTTCGAAAATCCGAGAGACACGGTTAATATCAAGGACTAAAATGTGGTTCAATGAGATGAAAATAATTTTTTGGTGAATAGTAACTTTTTACTTTTTTTTACCGCGGTTAATAGTAAATAGGTTAACTAAGGGTAAATATGATATTACTATTACCCTAACACATGTCCTAATTCTATTGGACAAGTGTAATTCGACCAAAAACAAACTTAGGAATAAAATATGACCATTTAGGCCCACTTGGATTAGATTAGGACATTTATTATTAATTTATTTAAAGAAAGGTTAAAATAGTTAAAATCAAAGTTTAATAAGTAAATCATTTTTAATATGGGGTTATACATAAGATAAATTCGATTGTAAATATTCATTAGAAAGCTAAAAAGATTTCCTACATGATGGTATTTTATTTGTAATTTTTAGACATAAAATAATTTAATTTATTTATGACACAACGATGATGCAGTAATTATCTTATTAATGAAATATTGACATAATTGATGTTATAAACACCAAAATAAATGTAATTTGAGATTTTTTATGAATTCCACTAATTTTATAGGTTACTATGATATATTAATGTTGATTTAATTAACTTGGTTCGAACATTTAATTCTGTTATGACTTTCACAAAAATCATATATCAAATAGTGTCAAAATTGACACAAAAGAGTTTTTAAATCAAATATTATATTATTAATTGTTATTTTATTCCTAAAAATATAAGGTTCGGCCAAATGACTTCGATGAGGATATATGTATTAATAATATACAATTTGGGGTTCGTTTGGCATGTTATAGTAAGTTTATTAACCATATAGTGGAAGAAAACAAAAAGACACGGTAAAAGTTAAATTATTTAACTTAGAGTTAAATCTAATTGATAAGGTTAAAATAATACCCTAAACTTGTCTAAATCCTATTGGTTGATAGGATTTCGACCCATCCCCACTTTAGCTTCGAAATAAGACCCTTTGGAACCATTATAAACCGATTTTGACTTTAATATAAAATAATATTTTGAGGTATTCCTAAGGTGCCCCTCTCCTCCCTTATAAAAGGACACCTCCTCCCCCTCCTCCTCACACCAATTTGAGCACTCAAGCTCGGCCAACCCCTGCCAAAATCTCTTCTACACTTCCCTATCAACATACTAGAGGTTCTGGTCTTCCTCAAAGACCAATTCTAGTGCCCTAAGAGGAGGTCTCAAAGAGGCACTTCAAAGAAGAGGTAATTACCGTTACCAATTCTTTCATCTTTATTTCTTCTTCCACTTCTTCTTCTTAGGTTGTTTCATTATGAAGTAATAACATAATTATCACTCATATACTGATATGTTATTATAAGTATGAAAAAACCCTATTTCACCATCTATCCATCCTACGGAAAAAGAAATCACCGCGCGTGCGTACGTACGGAATACTGTCTCCACGCCGTGGTGTAATCTATTTTCCACCACCACCTTACATGGATGGGTATAATGGTGTAAAGAATTACTATACATAGTTATTACAACATCATATTGATTCTGATATATTTTGTAATCCACTCCAATTCAATTCAATATTTATAGAAATGATATCATCGCTCGTGCGTACGTACGAAATACCGTCTCCACGACGCGATGAGATTCATTCTCCATGTTAACCATTTAAGAATGATTATAATGTATATATAAGAAATAATAATGAAATATATGACATTATAAAGCTACTGGATTTATGTATATATATACATATGTATGTCATCTACTTACTTCCATTTCAAGACAATAAGGAAAGGAAAACAGCGTTCATGCGTACGTACGGACTACCGTCTCCATGAACGGTGTTTTTCATTTTATTTATCTACCTATTATATATATATATATACTGAATATATATGATATATAAATCATATTTTATATTCTGGAAGTAAGTAAATCATGATATAAGTAATAATGATGTCAAGAACAACAAGTCAAAACACCTACGATAAATGAAACGATTTTACCCAAAACGCTTCTTTAACATGGAATTTACAAAAGAACGGGTAATATAATGTCATAAGTGAACCATATATGATATCATAACAATGAATATGATTCTGTAATAAGTCAATGACATTATTTAAATCATTATACAGGAGGTTCGGACACATACGAAGCAAATTGGACCTAAGGTAAGGGAAATATCACAATCTCATTTTTATCCGAGATTGTTTATTTGTAAGTATTTACTGGGGTGTATTTTATCATCCACATCCATGTTCCCTCAATATGTAATATTGTTTCCATCCACTTGAAATAGTTTAAATCCAATTTTACCCTTAGGTGAGTTTTTAGTAAAGAATATGAAAGGAATCTTTTGTCGTTTTTCCGTACGAGGTACTTTTTGACTTTTCCGACAAAAGTACGAAGAATGTTTTTTTTAACTTATACGGCATGAATGGATTTTTAAAACATTACTTCAAAGAAGCTTCCTTTACAAGTTTTCAAGTTTATTTTTAATCAACTTCTTTTATTTTAAAGTTGTATGACATGTTATGAAAGGAAAAATGTTTTTGAAGAAGAAAGGATATTTTCCTCAAGAATTCAATTCAAGTGTTTTATCAAAATTATTTTCCATCTAAGATAATAAAGGGTTCTGTTTCTATCCATATTTTTACACTGGTTTGACTATGTTGTGATGGAATTATGTTTATGAATTCCTTTATCATATATGAATTGATTTATGATGTCATGATGTTTCAAGAATCCCATTTTTGTTATATGTGTTATGCGATGATGTATGTTTTATGATTATGTGGCACACATAAGAAAGGATTCATTATAAGAGATGGGTGGGACCTATATCTCCCTCCAATGCATTGGGTAAAGATTTTATATCTCATGAGATAGACATGGCTGGAATGGTAGGTTATACCGGTTCAGTGAAACAGGACTGAAACGAGGATTACTCGATTCAGAAAGGGACTTTGTCCACTAAGATAGTCTTGGCAATGAGTCTTGACTAACAAGAAATGATTCTCTATGATTATGTGTGTATGCCACAATGAGTAATGTTTTAAGTTATGATTTCATTTCACTACTATGATTTATCCCATGTTATGAAATTATGCTCTCTTTTGCAGGTTAAGATTTCCAAAAATGTTATGTTCTTATGAAAATTATGTGATTGATATTTCCTTTGTTTACCCTTACTGAGCATTTGAGCTCACCCTTTTATGTTTTCTTTTCCCCAGGATATAAAGAAAGGTTTTAGGTAGAAAAAAGGGATGACCTTTATGGGAGATATTGAAGAACTTTCACCACGATTAGAAGATTACGTTCCGAGTTTCCAAAGACACTAAACTATTACGATCCTTTAGTGTGTGTTTTTGTTATGTACTAAGTATTCCGCAAATGTAATGTAATGTCCATGTACGTCAAGATACGGGTCTCTACAGTTGGTATCAGAGGAAAGGTTTAGTCAACCTTTGGAAACTAGGATGCGAAAACGTTAGTGAGATCCCTAGAGATATTTCTAAGGTATGTCTAGGGATGTCTCTAAGGTTAAGTATACTTATAGGTTATAGTCCTAGAATTACGCTAACGATCTTCGAATTTAACCTAAGATGTTAGATATTGAGGGTACTAACCCTTTATTATGTTGTTTTCCCTAGCATGATTTTTGCCTCTCACACAATTCTTTTGGGGTTTTAGACGATGGCTGGAACCCGAAGGAACCGTGTTAATGCGGAATGTGATGGGTAATGCAATGATTGTACCCCTGAGCAACCAAACGATATAGGAGCTGGAATGCAAAATCTTGTAGCCATGCTCACACAACTTTCTCAAGCTATGAATCATGCAGGACTTCCAAACGAGCAAAGGAAGGAGCAACATTCTGTTGAATCCTTCATGAGGCAGCGTCCGCCTTCTTTCAATGGGTCTACCGATCCATTAGTTGCTGAACAATGGATTAGTACTACGGAAAAGATATTTTCAGTTCTTCAATGTTCTGAACATGATAAAGTCATCTTAGCAGTATATCGTTTGGAAGGTGAAGCTGATCAATGGTGGAATCTTATCAAGAATACGAGGCCAAGAGATGAAATTGAGTCCATGGAATGGGACGAGTTCAAGAACTTGTTTTTCAGTAAGTACTTCCCTCGTATTCTTCGAACGAAGATGGAAAAGGAGTTTCTTGAGCTGAAACAGAAGGATGATGAATCTGTTGGTATATACGAAGCGAATTTTACAAGACTTGCAAGGTATGCATCTGGCATTATCATCCAACCTGAAAGTAAAGTTGATCGATTTTTCAGTGGCTTAAAACCAAGTCTTCGAAGGGCATTAGCTATAAGAGACTTCAGTAGCTATGAAGAAATTGTGCGTTGTGCTATCAAGGTAGAAATGGAAGTTGGTGTTACATATCCATCTCATGGTTTTGACAAGAAACGAAAGATGGAGTTCAAGGAGAAATCTCAGAATAATGGTGAAAAGAAGATGAATGTTTCCTTATGCACAAAGTGTGGAAAGAAGCATGGTGGAGATTGTCTTAAAGGGACTAGAAAATGTTTTAATTGTGGAAAAAAAGGTCATCGAGCAGCTGAGTGTCGAAGTAATAGAAAAAGGGTTTCTAATGATGTGAATAAAGCAAACACTGCAGAGAACGCACCACCAACACTTCAATGCTTCAAGTGCAAGGAAATGGGGCATTATGCTAATAATTGCCCTAATCCAAGGGTTAGTGATGATCAACATGAGCAACCACTGAAGGCAAAGGACAAAGGGAAATCACATGCGATCACTATTGGCAATGTTGAATATGATAACGATGTGGTGGAATGATTAAGTGTTTATGTAATGGGATTCCAAAATAATGTTGTATCATGGAGTATTGGAATATTTATGTATTGGTTTAATGTGGTATTCAAAGTGATTGAGATATTTTTGGAAATAAGATGATATGCGCATAATGAAGGGAAAATAAGAAAATGAAATGTTTAACAGTATTCATGAGCTCATGATTGATATAAGGACTAAGTGATATCATGGTTTGAGTATATAGAATTTTGAGGATTTTGGTATGTGGAAAGTGTTAACTTTAAACTGCATTCATGTTTTCACTAAGGTATTCAAGAGAATACATGATTAAGGACTTTGAATGTTTAGAATGTGACCAACAAGACATATCTTATGATATGTGGGGATCAACGACAGTATTAAATCTCTGGTAATCGATATCACTATATTATGAGAGTGGACTGCAGTATTATGTATAAGCCTAAAGATTAGACTGGATTATGTTGGACATAAGTTAGTATTGTTTAAGGATAGAAGATTTTCGATATTATTGATGAGATGTTATAGTAACGTAGTTTTAGAAAAAGGACAACCTGCAGGACGGGCGACAGCCCATCGCTTCGGACAAGGCTGTAGGAATCGAACCCACAACCGAAGTGCGACTGGCCTTTATCGCCTACCACTGACCTACAGGAAGTCCCTGTTTAGTAGAAACTAGTTTTATTATATTAAGCAGTATGATATATGAAGTATAAGTCCATTTTAGGAACTATATATGATTAATCTCACTATAGAATGACTTATGCTTACCTTTTGTTTGAGACAAATGGAATGACCCGTCATTCTATCACATGATCTGCTAACACTTCATGAATAACAAATTCAACTTCATTTATTTAAGAGATGAAGTGGAAATTGTTCAAGGCATGAACAACAGTGAGATTGTACCAAAATAAAGTAAGTATTTATTCTAATTCAAATTTTCAACTTTAGGGAAATGATCTTGAAAACCAAAAATGTTGTCCTAGTGATCTTATACCTGATGAATCAGATGGTACCTTATATCATCACAAATCTATGGATTTGTGATTACTGGCTTTTCCATAGCCATGTTCTCTACCACTCTCCATCAGAACATGATGGTTAGATTTTTCTTCCATATCCATATTTTCACCTATGTGGAAACCCAGTGATTAGTATATTTGGGTAATCGTTACATTTCATACTTTAGTTTTTAAAGCCATGTTTTGGTGTTCCTTTTTACGATGTGGGTTTCTATCAAAGAAAATTTTGAATAGTAAACCATTTATAACCCCGACGAATTTCGAGGGCGAAATTCATTTTAAGGGGGGTAGAATGTAACGCCCCAAGATTTTATGAAAAATATTCTTTTTATTTCACTAATGTCTTGTGTTATACGCTACACCAAAAGGAGCTTGCACAACACGCATCCTTGACTTGCCTTGCATTACACGCAATCACAACCTTCCTCGATAGCGTGTGTAGTACGCAATACTGAGTTTCACTAAACAACGATATTCTATTAAAATATTATTAAAACTAGTCGTTATGAATAGTAATAACCACTTTTTGAAATTCTGTAAATTTTATTTTTCAAAATGAACTTCATTTTTGGATTCGGAGTATCGAATTTAGCCTAAGGTGAAATTTTGGTACTTTTCGGATAACTTTCATATTCTGATGAATAGTGAAAAATTACTAAATTATAATTAAAAACAACTTTTTTAATCGAAATAATTAATAGTGATAAATTATTAATTTGAGTGGTTTTAAAGTATATTTAGAATATATTTTTACAATTTAATACAATGTTGGTCATTGGTTGTAATTTCACATTTAAACCAGACATAATCAAGTGTCAATCTTTTGATATATATTGTTTCCTAAAAACACGCTATTTATTTTAACAGCGGGATTTAATTATAAAATTAATTAATGCAACTTCTATGTTATGAATTTGGTAAAATAGATTTCATTTTTGAATTCGGAATATGAAATATAGCTTAGGATGAAATTTTGGCATTGTTCTGAAAAACATCAATTTTTGATGAATAGTGAAACTACTAAGTGGTAGTTAAAAAAACTGAATTTTTCATAAAACTTAATTTTGCCGCTTCTGTGAATGGAATTTCGAAAATCCGAGAGACACGGTTAATATCAAGGACTAAAATGTGGTTCAATGAGATGAAAATAATTTTTTGGTGAATAGTAACTTTTTACTTTTTTTTACCGCGGTTAATAGTAAATAGGTTAACTAAGGGTAAATATGATATTACTATTACCCTAACACATGTCCTAATTCTATTGGACAAGTGTAATTCGACCAAAAACAAACTTAGGAATAAAATATGACCATTTAGGCCCACTTGGATTAGATTAGGACATTTATTATTAATTTATTTAAAGAAAGGTTAAAATAGTTAAAATCAAAGTTTAATAAGTAAATCATTTTTAATATGGGGTTATACATAAGATAAATTCGATTGTAAATATTCATTAGAAAGCTAAAAAGATTTCCTACATGATGGTATTTTATTTGTAATTTTTAGACATAAAATAATTTAATTTATTTATGACACAACGATGATGCAGTAATTATCTTATTAATGAAATATTGACATAATTGATGTTATAAACACCAAAATAAATGTAATTTGAGATTTTTTATGAATTCCACTAATTTTCTAAGTTACTATGATATATTAATGTTGATTTAATTAACTTGGTTCGAACATTTAATTCTGTTATGACTTTCACAAAAATCATATATCAAATAGTGTCAAAATTGACACAAAAGAGTTTTTAAATCAAATATTATATTATTAATTGTTATTTTATTCCTAAAAATATAAGGTTCGGCCAAATGACTTCGATAAGGATATATGTATTAATAATATACAATTTGGGGTTCGTTTGGCATGTTATAGTAAGTTTATTAACCATATAGTGGAAGAAAACAAAAAGACATGGTAAAAGTTAAATTATTTAACTTAGAGTTAAATCTAATTGATAAGGTTAAAATAATACCCTAAACTTGTCTAAATCCTATTGGTTGATAGGATTTCGACCCATCCCCACTTTAGCTTCGAAATAAGACCCTTTGGAACCATTATAAACCGATTTTGACTTTAATATAAAATAATATTTTGAGGTATTCCTAAGGTGCCCCTCTCCTCCCTTATAAAAGGACACCTCCTCCCCCTCCTCCTCACACCAATTTGAGCACTCAAGCTCGGCCAACCCCTGCCAAAATCTCTTCTACACTTCCCTATCAACATCCTAGAGGTTCTGGTCTTCCTCAAAGACCAATTCTAGTGCCCTAAGAGGAGGTCTCAAAGAGGCACTTCAAAGAAGAGGTAATTACCGTTACCAATTCTTTCATCTTTATTTCTTCTTCCACTTCTTCTTCTTAGGTTGTTTCATTATGAAGTAATAACATCATTATCACTCATATACTGATATGTTATTATAAGTATGAAAAAACCCTATTTCACCATCTATCCATCCTACGGAAAAAGAAATCACCGCGCGTGCGTACGTACGGAATACTGTCTCCACGCCGTGGTGTAATCTATTTTCCACCACCACCTTACATGGATGGGTATAATGGTGTAAAGAATTACTATACATAGTTATTACAACATCATATTGATTCTGATATATTTTATAATCCACTCCAATTCAATTCAATATTTATAGAAATGATATCATCGCTCGTGCGTACGTACGAAATACCGTCTCCACGACGCGATGAGATTCATTCTCCATGTTAACCATTTAAGAATGATTATAATGTATATATAAGAAATAATAATGAAATATATGACATTATAAAGCTACTGGATTTATGTATATATATACATATGTATGTCATCTACTTACTTCCATTTCAAGACAATAAGGAAAGGAAAACAGCGTTCATGCGTACGTACGGACTACCGTCTCCATGAACGGTGTTTTTCATTTTATTTATCTACCTATTATATATATATATATACTGAATATATATGATATATAAATCATATTTTATATTCTGGAAGTAAGTAAATCATGATATAAGTAATAATGATGTCAAGAACAACAAGTCAAAACACCTACGATAAATGAAACGATTTTACCCAAAACGCTTCTTTAACATGGAATTTACAAAAGAACGGGTAATATAATGTCATAAGTGAACCATATATGATATCATAACAATGAATATGATTCTGTAATAAGTCAATGACATTATTTAAATCATTATACAGGAGGTTCGGACACATACGAAGCAAATTGGACCTAAGGTAAGGGAAATATCACAATCTCATTTTTATCCGAGATTGTTTATTTGTAAGTATTTACTGGGGTGTATTTTATCATCCACATCCATGTTCCCTCAATATGTAATATTGTTTCCATCCACTTGAAATAGTTTAAATCCAATTTTACCCTTAGGTGAGTTTTTAGTAATGAATATGAAAGGAATCTTTTGTCGTTTTTCCGTACGAGGTACTTTTTGACTTTTCCGACAAAAGTACGAAGAATGTTTTTTTTTAACTTATACGGCATGAATGGATTTTTAAAACATTACTTCAAAGAAGCTTCCTTTACAAGTTTTCAAGTTTATTTTTAATCAACTTATTTTATTTTAAAGTTGTATGACATGTTATGAAAGGAAAAATGTTTTTGAAGAAGAAAGGATATTTTCCTCAAGAATTCAATTCAAGTGTTTTATCAAAATTATTTTCCATCTAAGATAATAAAGGGTTCTGTTTCTATCCATATTTTTACATTGGTTTGACTATGTTGTGATGGAATTATGTTTATGAATTCCTTTATCATATATGAATTGATTTATGATGTCATGATGTTTCAAGAATCCCATTTTTGTTATATGTGTTATGCGATGATGTATGTTTTATGATTATGTGGCACACATAAGAAAGGATTCATTATAAGAGATGGGTGGGACCTATATCTCCCTCCAATGCATTGGGTAAAGATTTTATATCTCATGAGATAGACATGGCTGGAATGGTAGGTTATACCGGTTCAGTGAAACAGGACTGAAACGAGGATTACTCGATTCAGAAAGGGACTTTGTCCACTAAGATAGTCTTGGCAATGAGTCTTGACTAACAAGAAATGATTCTCTATGATTATGTGTGTATGCCACAATGAGTAATGTTTTAAGTTATGATTTCATTTCACTACTATGATTTATCCCATGTTATGAAATTATGCTCCCTTTTGCAGGTTAAGATTTCCAAAAATGTTATGTTCTTATGAAAATTATGTGATTGATATTTCCTTTGTTTACCCTTACTGAGCATTTGAGCTCACCCTTTTATGTTTTCTTTTCCCCAGGATATAAAGAAAGGTTTTAGGTAGAAAAAAGGGATGACCTTTATGGGAGATATTGAAGAACTTTCACCACGATTAGAAGATTACGTTCCGAGTTTCCAAAGACACTAAACTATTACGATCCTTTAGTGTGTGTTTTTGTTATGTACTAAGTATTCCGCAAATGTAATGTAATGTCCATGTACGTCAAGATACGGGTCTCTACAATATGTGTCAGGAATTCCTTCTCCTATGTCGAGATATTATCCTCTTTAGGAGTCACTGACTCGCCAACACGAGTTTAATCGCATCCTCATTAATGCGTCTCTATTAAGAATTGGGTCTTCCCACTTCTATACATTATGATTTTTCAACTTGCACTTCCCCCAACACCGTACAACCTACACACTGCCCGAATATGTGGTTTGGGGAAATTCCTTCTCATATGTCGAGATATTATCTGCTTTATGTGGCACTGACTCGCCCGCACGTGTTCAATCGCATTTGCATTAATGCTTCTCGATTAAGGAGAAGGTTTTCCCCTTTCCCCACACATCCGGACATGTCACACACTTCTAGAGAACAAGGAAACAAAAAGTCTCACAACCTACAAGACAAGAATTCCATATATCAAAGGTACATAGTATAACATAAAAACAAAGCTTAGAAGAACAAAGAAAAACACAAGTCAAAACAACTCCGGGTACTGAGCGTGCATCTAAGCCTCCTGCTCCCATGGTCTCTCCTTGAGTCCACCATGCCTCCACAACACAAGAACCAAGGCGATGGTTCATCCACAGAGCACCTTCTCTTTAAGATCCTCGATTCTGACTGGTTGTTCTTTGAAGGTCCCGTCATCTCCCATAACTAACTCTCCCCAGTCGATAATGTGAGAGTCGTCGTATAAGTACCGACGAAGCTAGGAGATGTTAAATACGACATGAACCTTCTCCAACTAAGGTGGTAGGGCTAGCTGATATTCCACCTTGTCGACTCACCTCAGCACCTAGAAACGTACAATGAACCTAGGGGATATCTTACTCCATTTCCCAAACCTCTGTTGCCCTCGTCGATGGGAAACCTTCAAGAAGACATCATCTCCCACCTTGAACTCCAACAGCCTCCTCTGACGATCATCATAAGACTTCTATCGGTCCTGAGTTTCTTTCATCCTCTCACGCACAAGCTGGACTTTCTATGTGGTGATCTGTACTACCTCTGGCCCAAGAGCACCTGTCTCACCAACCTATGCCCAGAAAATGGGTGAACGACATGGTCTTCCATACAAATCCTCAAATGGTGCCATGCCAATAGTATAGTGGAAGCTGTTGTTGTAGGAAATCTCTACTAAAGGCAAGTCTCGCACCCATGATACTCCGAAATCTAGAATTCATGCTCGCAGCATTTCCTCCAACATCTGGATAGTCCGCTCTATCTGCCCATCGTTCTGGGGTTGGAAAGTAGTGCTAAGGCGTAGCTGGGTTCCAAAATCATGTTGTAACCCCCTCTAGACTCATGAGGTAAACCGAGTATCCCAATCTAAGATGATAGTCTTCAGAACTCTATGAAAACACACCACCTCATCTACATACCTCTATGCTAAGGTACTCACTGGTCCTGACTCTTTAATTGCTAAGAAGTGAGATGATTTTATCAGTCGATCCACCACTACCCAGATAGCATCATAACCACCCTGAGCTCTAGGTAGTCTTGTGATGAAGTCCATTGAGATGTCATCCCACTTCCACTCGGGGAAATATAAAGGATGCAACAAACCACTGGGAACACGGTGTTCAGCCTTCACTTGCTGAAACACTAGGCACTTAGCCACAAACTCCGCCACTTCCCGTTTCACCCCGTGCCACCAAAACTGTTCCCTTAGGCCTCGGTACATTTTTGAAACCCCTAGATGTACCACCAAGGCTTAGCTATGGACTTCATGGAGAACTCCCTCATGCATCACCTCTGGAACAAACATCCTTCCATGAATAAGACTCTGATGTCATCTGTCCTCTGTCCATCCTTCTGGAGAATTTCCCTAATCGGTACAATCCTGCATTACTTCTGCCTCGGAGTCTCCCCACAGAGAATCTTCCACCTACTTCAACAAGTAGGAAAACACCATCATATTAAACAAACATCCCTTAACAGCCTTTACCCTTGCATCCAAGTGCAAGGAATCCAACTCTCCCATCCCTCTCCAAGCATCAGTGGATTCCTGAACCACTTCCTTATGCGACTTCCTGCTCAGGGCATCAGCCACAACGTTTCCCTTAACTTCAGTGTAAGAGATCTCCAAGTCATAGTCTTGGGGAAACTCGACCCATCTCTGCTACCGTAAGTTTAGTTCATGTTGGGAGAAGATATAACACAAGCTCTTGTGAACAGAGAAGACCAAAAAGCTCTCCCCAAATTTGTAATGTTTCCACATTTTCAGTGCGAACACGACTACTTCAAGCTCTAGGTCATGGGTGTCATAGTTATGCTCGTGAGGGCACAACTACCTAGACCCATAACAGATCACACCCTTCTTCTACATTAGTACGCACCCCAAAACATGGCCAGAAGCATCACAAAACACATCATACAAAAACCCTTCCTTTGGATACCTGAGTACGGGATCACTGAACAACATCTCCTTCAGGTAGTCGAAAGATTTCTGGCACTGCTCGCTCCATAGGAAGACCTGATTCTTCCTAGTCAATGCCGTAAATGGAGCCGAAACTTGAGAGAAGTCCAAAAAGAACCTCCGATAATATCCTTCCAACCCCAAGAAACTACGAACTTCTACCATGCTCTTGGGTGCCGCCGATGAAACAACTGCCTCCAACTTCGATGGGTCCACGGACACTCCATGCTGAGACACTATGTGCCCAATTAAGTGTACTTCTTATGTCAAGAACATATACTTTGACAATTTCCCATAAAGCTGGTGGTGTCGAAGGACTTCCAAGACTGCCCTGAAATGCTCAACGTGCTCCTCCTCTGATCTTGAGTAGATCAGGATGTCATCAATAAACACAATGATGAACCAGTCCAGAAAATTTCAGAAGACAAGGTTCATAAGTCCCATGAACACAATTGGTGAATTTGTAACTCCGAACGAAATCACTATAAACTCGAACTGTCCATACCTGCACATGAAAGTCGTCTTCAAGATGTCACTATCCTTTACCCTCAGCTGATGATATCTAGATTGTAGATCAATCTTAGAAAACCAACCTGCTCCCCTCAGCTGGTCAAAGAGATCATCTATCCTTGGAAGGGGGTAACGGTTCTTGACTGTTACCTGATTCAACCTTTGGTAGTCTATGTATAACCTGAGACCACCATCTGCCTTCTTTACGAACAAAACTGGAGCACCCCATGGCGACACACTGGGTTGAACAAAACCCTTCTCCATCAGTTCGTCAACCTAAATCTGAAACTCCGGCAACTCCGAAGGTGCCATCCGACAAGGGGCCATCGAAATCGGATAGGCACCAAGTTGTAAGTCTATCCCGAACTCAACGTCACATCAGGGGGGGGGGTACATCCTCCTCGAGAAAAACATAGAGGAACTCCCCAACAACCTTTGGGACATCCAGCATCTCTATATCAGCTGAAACCACTGATAACCCGCCTACCAAGGAAAGGAGAGGCTTCATGTGCCAGCTTCCCACCTGATAGCTCCTCTCGCCAACAAAAGATACACGCTGCCCATCCATGTCTGAGAACATGACCCTTATTCGGAAGAAGTCGATAACGGCACTAATAGAAAAAACCAGTCAATTCCTAGGATGAAATCGTATGGCTGCATCTGTAGCAAAAGAAGGTCCCCACTAGATCGATGCGGCCCCAACATCATTCCACATCACCAAAAAACACAAGATACGCTGGTATGGCCTCCGACTGGTGTACTCATCAACAGGGGTACATAAAGTCTCTCTACGTCTAGACCCAAATCATGGGCTAGACTGGGTGCGACAAAGGAGTGTGAAGCTCCTGAATCGAAAAAAGCAAAAACGTGAGTGCTGAATGAACAAACCGTACCTCGCACCACCTCTGGTCCTGCCGGAGCTGTCAACTCTACTGCGTGAAACTATCCACGCCCAGCTCCTCTACCTCTCTGATGTCGACCACCTCCACAACCATGCCCTGGCCGAGGACCCTGAGGAGCACCCTGAGGTCGGTCTCCTCCTACAATGTCTGCCCTTAGAGGAGCAGGGTCCTACTGCTGCTGGAAGGGCCTTGCCGGCAACAGGTGCTGCTGAGGCGGGCGCTGAACCTGCCCACCTACACCGTACTGAGCTCGGGTCGGGAACCGACTCTGAATGTTCCCGAAACCTCCAAAAAAGAAACACATCGGTTCTGGGCTCTTAAAGAAGGGACGAGGACCCAAAGATATGAACTGGAACTGCTGGGGCCTGGTCCCTGCTAGCCTGAACCTGGAAGGTCCTATCACAGGAGACCTGCTGCTGACTTCCTTCCCATTCGACGAACCTGACTGGATCCCCTCTCCTGGTGCACCTCCCTACTAGTGAATCCTCTATACAACCTCTGAATTCTACTGTACTTCCAAGTACGTCAAAAGAGTGAAGGGGGTGACAGCATACTGGAGCGAAGGATGAAGCGCCTCCTCCAAAGGTCTCGCCCGAGACTCCTCATCCGGAAAGAGATCCGGAGCAAATCATATGAGATCCTTGAACTTGATCCCCAAATCTCGTACTGACATACTCCCCTACTGAAAGGAGAGTAACTCATGCTCCTTCTATGCCTTTATCATGGAAGAAAGGAATTCCTCTCAGAATTCCTTCTCAAAGTCAGCCCACAAAACCTCTGTTTCTGTCCTCTCTCTGAGGTAGAGCGTCCACCACTGACATGCTGCAACTCTCAGCTGAATAACTACTAGGGGAACCCAGTACTCCCTCGGATCACGGATCAAAGTAAAAGAGATCCCTAGATCCTCAAACCACCCCTCCGTCTCTACATCTGATGTACTTCCCTCATACTTCTTTAGAGTTTGTCACTGGAAAGAACGAAGAGTCTTCTGCCACTGGCCATCTTCCTCCTCTCGGTCAATCCTCAACTGCTCGACCGCCTGAATCTATTGGGCCTCGGCTATCTGAGCCACCCATGGATGATGTCCAGGTGCCATAGTTGTACGGTAAATAATGATCGCCTAATCCCAAGTAGCAAAGAAAT